>RDPX01000352.1:715694-760953 GCA_003991215.1 Morbakka virulenta | reverse complement strand
GCGAAGCAAAGCTGTATTCCCGGTACATGGATGATATCATTAGAGAAATTAGCAGACAGAAAATTGAGGATCGACTTGTGGAGATCAATAACTGCCACCCCAACCTAAAATTTACCATGGAGAAAGAGCAAAATGGCAGTATCCCATTTCTTGACATGCGAATCATACACAGAGGAGAACACTTAACGTCAACGTGGTACAGGAAAGCTACGGATACAGGGCTGACCCTGAACTTCCACTCACTAGCTCCTATGAAGTATAAACGTTCTGTAGTCACCGGGTCTTTTGTATAGGATTCACTATGCATGCAGTACATGGGAGAACCTTAACCAAAGCCTCGCCAAAGCAAAAACCCTCCTGGAGAACAACCAGTACCCCCCTCCCCCCATCATTTTATGATGAAATTATTGAGAAGACTCTGGACAAGATTTACCAATCGAAACCACCGACAGAAGAAAAAAGTAATGATGATAAAACAAAGAAAAAACTTATTTTTCTTCAATATCGAGGGAAAGTGACCGAGAAACTTGAACACTCGTTGAAACGCATTGATGCACCGTGCACAATTGTCTCTACGATTAAGAAAATCAAAACAGTTATACCATCATTAAAAGTACCCGTGGAAAAACCTATGCAAAGCGTTTTAGTATATAAAATTACGTATTTGCGATGCTTATCGTGTTATGTGGGGCAAACTACCCGAGATCTGCTAGCCCGTGTAAAGGAGCATAAATATAAAGCCGTGGGACAGCATTTTAAAACGTGTAACGTGGAGCTAATCAATCAATCATGCAGAAATAATAGCAAAGTCGACTAAGTCGGAATACAAGTTAATGACATTAGAGACATTACTCATTCGGTAAATAAAACCAACATTCAATACAAAGGATGAGTACAAAAACCACGAATTAGTCATAAAAATTTAACTAGTCAATGAGGTCCGTCAAGGGAGGTTTCTCAATTATCATAGTTTATTCAAAAAGATTAAAGATTTGAACTCACTGTGTTACATTACGCTATAGCTGTGTATGCTGCAGAGAGATGTTGATATGTGATGGGAAATATTCTTTTCAGCAGTCTTACTGTTTTTGTATTTTTGCCTTGTAGCCTGAAGATGAAGTATTAACTTCGAAATATATTGCAAAATTAATAGAATAACATTGTTGGCTTGATTATGCTACAAATTGCACAATGTTTTTACCAAATAAGTTACCAAAGTTAATAATAAAACCTTTTGATAGTGACGCTTTGGAATGGAAGTCGTTAATTGAATCCTTTGAAGCAACTGCAGACAGTAAGACTGACTTAAGCGATGTAGAAAAATTTACTTATTTAAAACGTTTTTGTGGTTCAGCTTTGAAAAGCATAGACGGGTTTCCCATAACAAATGAAAATTTTATAGGAGCTCTGAATTTATTAAAGAATCGCTACGGTAATCCGCAATTAATAATATCATCACACATGAACAATTTGTTAGAGTTAGAAAAGGTGTCGAGTTCAGATGCAAGTCAACTAAGGGAGTTATATGATAAAATTAAAGCTAACGTACGAGCATTGAACTCTGTGGGAATACCACACGACCATTTTGGGCCGTTACTTATACCTATCGTTTTAGAAAAATTACCTAATATTATCAGGCTGCAAGTTAGCAGGAAATTAGGGAAGGATAATTGGGAATGTATTAGTGAGGAAATATCCGCCAGAGAGAATTTTATATTTTTAAAAGAGCAAGAGCAAAATGACCCTCCTACATATACTGCCGGAAATTTAAATGTTTCAACCAAAGTACGGTGTTTATTTTGTAATCAGGCACACTATAGCAATCAGTGTAAAAACGTTACCGATTTGCAAACACGACATTTTAAAAAATAAAAGGCGTTTTCGTTGTTTATGTTCTGGGCATATTTCAAAAAATTGTTGAGTTAATTTATGGGAAAGATGATTGCGTACGAGATGCGAAAGTTTTAATTGGTAAAACAGGAAAAACAATTGAAAGACCTGTAACTACGTTATATCCAATTGAAGGTAAAGTTAATGTAATTAATAAGGCGAACAATGCCGAAATGGAAAGTAATGAAAATTTGAGTCGTTGGGGAGATCAGAAGAGGGTTTGCGAATGATTGATACTCTAGATTTCTGATCAAGTTGGTTGGGACCCAACGGGGGGAGTGTTAAAATTATCGCACTTCTTAGAGGGTCTCTCTATTACGATATCACGCTGTGTAATCAGGTAGAGTGCGCATGCGCGCTACCACGTGGAAGACAATTTAAGTTTTTGTTTGGTGAATGTATGAGTCAGTTATGGTTTCATTAAGTTCGTGTTTACACGTGTGAAGTTAGTTTAAGGTTTTAAGATTTTAATGATGTATACAGTCCTCTTGTGACGTTCTATTAGTTTAAGGATAAAATCACAAGGATTTGAGATCCCAGATTTAAAAATCTCCATCTCGCTCTTCTGATGGTAGTTGAGATAGGAATCTCGTAGCACTTTTTAAACTGATTTTTTTTTTTTTTTTTTTTTTTTTTATGGTTTTNATTATTCCCCAGCAATTGGGGCTCAGACGGTGCCCTTCACAGGGACTTTGATTTGGCAGTGAGGAATTTCTTGGCCGGATGCCCTTCCTGACGCCAACCAATGGCTTTTTCTTTTCGCAAAGTTCCAAATTCTCCTCGACAGCTCGGGGAATCGTACCCGGAATTCTTGGTTACTGTGCAGTTGCACTAACCATTAACCCACGACTTAGATTGCTATTGGATATTTTGGTTGGATATTGGATACCCAATATTTTTCTCAACTGTTGGCGATAGTGTGAATTTAGAATCTCTTCCTGATGTTGTGTGGGACCCCATGTCCTGCAGTTGTAGAGTAATATGGATTTTATCAGACTTTTATACAGGTTGATTCTTGTGCTCTGTTTGATCTTGTCGTTTCTAATCCATATGGCATTCAGCTTTGATAGGACAACTGTTGCCAATGTTTTCCTTCTCTATATATCTTTTTCCTCCCCGATGAGAGATCCCACTTTCTTGGTTTTGCGTATCACATCTGTATATTCTGTTTTGTCAGTATTCACATTCAATGGATGAGGCTTGTATTTGTCTTGAATTTCATTTACATCTCTGTGATGTCTCATACTGATGAAATCGACATCATCCGCATATGCCACTTCTGTTGGTAAAAATTCATGTTCAGGATGTATTCGAACTCATGCAAGGCATTCTCCAGGTATTTTATAAACAGAACTGGACTGAGGCCATCACCCTGAGGGGTACCTATGTTGGCTGTGAAGGAGTGCTGGTGGGAAGCTCCATTAATATTCATCTTTATGATAGTATTGCTAAGCAGAAAGCTTATAATTCTCAGCTCATCTTCTCCTATGATATCCTTGAGTATGTCTAATAATTTTGTGTGGTTGATGGTGTCAAAAGCCGCTAACATATCAATACCTGTGATATGTATTTGAAGATTTTGCGTGATGCTGCATTTGGCTGATAACCATCTATGAGTTCATACAACATCTGCTGTACTTCTATCTTGTTGGAATCCACTCTGACCTGAAGATATATATTGCATAATGGTTGATCTTACTCTATTCAATGCGATCAGAGACAATGCCTTCCTGATGGCATTCAGCAATTTGATAGGCCGTAAATGTTTCACTGGACCTTTTGGTTTTCCTGGCTTCAGGGGTGTGATCATAGCTCCCACATTGATGTCTATGTTCTCATGTGTCTCAAAGATTTTGTTGAAAAACTCTGTGATGATATTTGATAGTTGATCAGAACCATATCTATACAGTTCACCAGGGATGGCATCTGGAGCTGAAGCTCTGTTGTTGTTGAGTCTTCTAAGGCTTGACTTCATCCACCTGAATGTGATTTTCAAATGGTCTAGCATTTCCCTGAAATGGTTCAATTTCTTGAGCATCTTTGTCAACAAACTTATTTTCAAAGAATTGAGATGTTATTTTCAAGACTTCATCAGGCTGAGCAACAAACTTCCTTTCACTTTTGTGGACTTTTATGTTTTCCAGAGGTTTTCTATGTAACATTTTTGTTGCTTTGAACATCTTAGCTGCATCATTGGTGTTATTTATTATTGCAACTTGTTCATCCAGATCTTTGTTTTTGAGCTCTTGTACTTTGGTTGAAATCGAGTGGAGGACTCTATTTCTTTTCTTTCTCAGATCTTTGATTCTTTCCACATCATTTCAGGTCTCAATCTCAAGTCTTAGATTTTTCTTGTCTTGTGAAAGAGTTTTTATTTCAGCATTTGGGGATCTATTAGATTGTGTGATTTTTCCACGAGACCTACGACAACTGCAGCTTCTTTGATGGATTTTTTCACTACATCCCATTTTTCTTGCAATGTTTGTTGATCTGAGATGTTGTTTGTAGGTTTCCCATCAAGGGACTGTTGATACTGATTTTTCACTTCTGTGTGGTTGTAGATCTTGCTAACTGCATATTTTGGTTTCCTATCAACTGGTTTTTCCAATGTTCTCATCAAATCAATCATTAGATCACAGATGACAACTCTATGGTCAGATGTTGTTATTGTACCACCATATGATCTAGCATTCTGCAGGAAGGATTTTGAAGAGGAGTATAGATAATAAAGTCAACCTGGGTTTTGTAAGTTCTGACTTGATTTTCTCGAATTCTCTTTTGAGACCATGTGTATCGGTGTTTACTAGCATGTCTAAATGCTGTGTTGGCTAAGAATAAGTTCATATCACTAAGAAATTCTACTAGGAAGTCACCATTTATGTTTCTACTATCACCATAACCATATTGTCCAATGAAGTGTTCACCCACCTCTTTTTTCCCACCCTGGCATTGAAATCACGTGCTTTGTGTACTTGAGATAACTTCTTCAGTTGGTTGGTGACATTTCTGAGATCAGAGTAGAATGTCTCAGTTTCAGTTGCATCCTTCATTGTTGCATTTGCTTGTGGAGCATAAACATTGATCAGGCTGCATACCCTGTTGTTGCTCAACTTTATTTGAACTATACATGCCCTGTCTGATATTTTCCAGAAATCCTTGATTTTGTCACATATCCGTTTATTTATCATGAAACCTAGTCCATATTGAATTGTTGATGTTTCAAAACAAACGATTTTACTGTTGTCATGCACACGATCGTATCCATCTTTGATTTTTGTTTCTTGTAAACTAATTACATCCACGTTATATCTGTTTATGTCTTCATCCAGATGTTTTTTTCTAATTTCACTTGATAGTCCACGTACATTTAAGGTTCCCAGACTTAATTTGTGATGTTTCATATTTCCAGAGAGTTTTTGTGAAGATAAATAGATTAAAAACAGCTCCCGAAAAACAGAAACCGTCTAGGGGCATCACTCCCTAACAACTCAAGTATTTTTAACAACTCAATCAAGTATTTTCAATGTATTTTCACAGCACAACATTTTCACCGTTGTGCTGTGATAGTAAGATACGCATGCGCATAGATATGGTATTGAATAGAAAACGTAATACTATACGGATGAGATGTATTATTATGTTGTTGGTTTAAGAAATATATATACGTATAATTGAATACGTTGAATACGTCTCATTTTCTTACTATACAAAATTGGCGACGAGAATGTTGGCTATTTGTTGTTTACTTGAGTTTTGTACTCGCCTCTTGTTAAATTAATTTGCTTTGACATGGCTCGAGCAGAGTTACTGACAACAACGCAAACCAACATGGCTTCGATAAATTTACCCCCATTTCCAGTATTTGACGTGGAAGATTTCACTACAGTTGCAACTCGTTGGACAAAATACAAACGGAGATTTCGGAACTTATGTATTGCATTCAATGTTACAAACGATCGACAAAAACTTGCTATGTTATTGAATTATGCAGGAGCACGAGTTAACGATCTTTATGACAGTTTACTTACTAATGAAGAAGAAACATATGCCCAAGCTCGTACCTTGTTAGATGGACATTTCAGACCACAGTCAAACCCAACTGTTGAGATTTTTACACTTGGACAGATAAAACAAGAAGAAAGAGAGAAACTACATCAATTTTACGCAAGATTACGCCAACAAGCATTGAAATGTGACTTTGGTAATTCTTTAGATTTGGAGATTAGAAGACAAATTGAACATGGTACAAACATGACATGATTCTTTAGATTTGGAGATTACAAGACAAATTGAACATGGTACAAACATGATTAGTTTACGAAGAAGAAGTTTTTAAACATCCGGACACCACTTCACAACAGTTGTTGATATACGGAAAAGAAATCGAGGAAGTGTTTGAAGAAGAAAAGGAATTGGATCTAAACAAGATTGGTAAGACAACATACAAAGGACGAAGAGGAAATAATTTACCAATTGCAAAAACTTACAAGAAATGTTATCGTTGTGGAGGGCAGTTTCCTCACAACAAACCGTACACGGCTATAGGAAAGAAGTGTAAATTTTGCTCAAAAATTGGACATTTTCATAAATGCTGCCTTACGAAACAGCAACACGAGAAAGAAACCAATGCGATTGGACAAGCATGTTGGTCGCTTTCCTCTTTTACTCTCAGTCTGATTCAGGGACCCAGTGTAGCAAAAAGTTTTGGTCAGTGACAAAGGAGAATGACAAGCCTAAAGACTGCCAACAAATGATGGAAAATTGTGAGAATAAGAATATTATACCAGCTCAAATAAATGCAACCGAGAAAAATGGTTCAGCGAAATTTACAATTTATCTCAAGGTGGAAAAGGAGCGTAAAGTTGAATTTTTAGTGGATTGCGGGAGTGAAGTAAGCATTTTGAATTTGCAAACTTTTAAATCTATCAATTTGAAATACACGAAAACCAACATGCGAGTGGTCAGATGTGGTGGAACACAACCAGCTTTGAAAGTTCTGGGAGTTACAAAGGTGTTAGTAGAACACAAAGGCCGTCTAATTGTTGAGGAGTTTTATATTATTGATACAAATAATAGAACATTCTTTCAGGAGATACAGCAATTGAATTAAAACTTTTGTCTTTGCATGTTGCACAACTCAACTATTCAGTGAACAATCTCTTTGAGGATATATTGAATCATGTACCAGACAGATTAAAGAGCTTAGTGAAGCGTTACGAGAATTCTTTGTTTTCTGGTAAAACCGGGAAATTCAAGGGACATCTGTTAAGTTACACATTAATGAGAATGTACCCCCGGCTGCAGAAAGAGAAAGAATTCCTTTTGCGTTGCGAGAGAAGGTAAAAAAAACATTTGGAAAAATTGGAGGAACTTGATATTACAGAAAGCATTACAAGTGACCCTACCCCCTGGCTTAGTCAATTTGTTATCACGCCGAAAGTAGAGAACGACGTAAGAGTTTGCATAGACATGCGAAATGCAAACACTGCAATAAGTCGTAACCGTTACCCTACGCCCACAGTAGATGATTTAGTAGCAAAACTGTTGGGACCGAAATATTTCTCAAAATTGTATATGAATCATACATCTCATCAGTTAGAGTTTCACCCGTCATCGCGATATATCACTGCTTTTCAAATGGAAGACAGTGTGAAACGTGAAACGAAATTGTTTTGCCTGCCAATGTGCCGGTCCAGCCAAACCACCTGCTCCAATTGAACCTACCGAAATCCCAAAAGCTGCATGGGACACTGTACACATTGGTTATCTAGGTCCAGTGCCAGTATTAAATAAATACGTACCAGTTGTGATCGATAAACGATCTCGTTACCCAGAAGTTGAATTTCTTAAAAGTACATCGACAAAGCCATTGATTACCGTACTTAACAAAAATTTTGCTACTTATGGAATTCCGAATACCATCGTTACAGAAAATGGTCCGCCATTCTCGTCATACGAATTACCTAATTTCATGGAGGAAAATGGAATTGGTCATCACAGAATCACCCCGATATGGCCACAAGCAAGTGGACAGGTTGAAAGCTTTAATAAACCGTTAATGAAAGCGTTACTCACCGCATATATCGAAGGAAAAGACATTGAAACCGAAGCTTACAGATTCCTAAAACAATACCGAGCGACTCCACATTCAATAAGCAAAGTACCACCTGCTGAGATGATGTTTGGACGTACACCAAAGCATGCTATACCCCATATCACGACAACACGACCTGTACACGACGAATCTTCTATTAGAGATCAAGCAGCTAAACGCAAAGCTGCGGATTATCAAAACCGTAAACGGCATGCAAAAAACGTGCCATACAAATTGGAGATCAAGTGCTTGTACGTCAGCGAAAGAAAAATAAATTGTCATCGAACTTTGACATTGTTCCTTATCTTGTTACTTCTATTAAAGGGACTATGGTCACTGTGAAAGCTGTAAACTTCTATTAATAGGACTCTGACACGCAACATTTCTCATTTTAAGCCCCTGCCCCAGACTGCAGAGTTTCCTAGGTTTAAGAGTGTGAGGGAGGACATGTGTGATGAGGATGAGTTGCTAGAGGAGACTGAAAATCCGTCCGAAGAGGCAGCGAAAAACCAGCATGAGAACATACTGTTTGAGAGAAAACAGTACCAAAAGCGCACAAGGAGACCCGTCTCAGATTGGAGCAAAAATTTGTAAATAAATACTAAAAAACACATTACTGCTTTTTTAGTATTTTATCTTTGGTTGATGTATTGTTTGACAGAGGGGAAGATATTGTGTTGTGATTGTAAGATACGCACGCGCATAGATATTGTGTTGAATAGAAAACATAATACGATACGGATGAGATTTATGAATATGTTGTCAGTTTAAGAAATATGTATACGTAGTATTGAATACGTTGAATAAGTCTCATTTTCTTACTATACAAAATTCACTCACTCGCGATATCTTCATATTAAGAATGACGCACCAGCGAAATGACATACCAACAGAATGACACACCAGCAGAATCATACCTTCTAAAACTAGGTCAGATTTCAACCAATCATTTGCCTTCCGTAAGTTCCAAAAATAACTAGCGTTTTGATTCGTAGTTATTTAAGACGGTATAAAATATAATAGTTGAGATCTAATTGAATGCGTTGCGAACAACACTTCAAGCTCATTTCGTCACCAGAGGCCGAACTGACAACACCTTGCGATTGACCTCGAACTAAACCACCTTCCCAGGTGGGAGATGTGGCCTCGGGATTTTAAAACTACTCAACCCACACACTTGTGAGTAAATGTAAACCTGAAGGCTTGAGCTCAGATTCGGTCTCCTACACATTTAGAGGATGCTGTCCAGGTAAAGATGATCCAGACAGAAAGATCTTAGTACCAAATCCTGCTACTGAAAGGTGCCATTAACTGAAATCCGGTTCTTCTAGTGAAAATCAGTACCGCAAATTAAAATCAGATTTGAAAAAGAAAATTTTGACTTTGAAAGTGCTTTTGAAGTTTTTGGATTTTTGTTAGGTTTNATGAGATTTATGAATATGTTGTCAGTTTAAGAAATATGTATACGTAGTATTGAATACGTTGAATAAGTCTCATTTTCTTACTATACAAAATTCACTCACTCGCGATATCTTCATATTAAGAATGACGCACCAGCGAAATGACATACCAACAGAATTACACACCTGCAGAATCATACCTTCTAAAACTAGGTCAGATTTCAACCAATTATTTGCCTTCCGTAAGTTCCAAAAATAACTAGCGTTTTGATTCGTAGTTATTTAAGACGGTATAAAATATAATAGTTGAGATCTAATTGAATGCGTTGCGAACAACACTTCAAGCTCATTTCGTCACCAGAGGCCGAACTGACAACACCTTGCGATTGACCTCGAACTAAACCACCTTCCCAGGTGGGAGATGTGGCCTCGTTTCAGGATACCTATAAAGGCGAGCTCCCACCTGGGAAGGTGGTTTAGTTCGAAGGTATGATTCTGCTGGTGTGTCATTCTGCTGTTGTTTCATTCTTAATATGAAGAAATCGCGCTAATTTGTGGTCAAGAGAGTGAGTGAAAATGCTTGAAAATACCTGGTTTTTGATGAAAAATTTTCGCTATTGAAAAAGTAGAAACCTTCGTTCAATTTTGAGTGGGATGTGTACCTCTACTCAGAAAAGGTATACCTGTAATTTAAAAATAGATTTAACAAAAGTTGCATATTAGCGCCAAAAAGCATTGCCTCATCAGTTCATTTTGATTTCGATTTTTGTCGTATTTATCGTGAGAACAATAGTTAATGCCACCTTGATTACTTGACCAGACGTCCACTGCAGCACCAGATACCTCTTCTAGTTTTCCTGTAAGACTTGACCAACCTAAAATAAGTCGACACTTTTTTGCCAATGACACCAAATTCCCTGTAACACTGTCAGTTGAGTAAATTCGGCAATACGAGAACCTTTGAAAAGGAAGTTCTGGTTAATTGACAATTCTTGGCGACATTGAGAAAATAGACTGATCTCAGTTGATGGACTGTTCCATTTGTTTAATGCAAAGGAAGAAAGAGCTTTGGAAAACATAAAATGTTTGTCGCTTCTGGAATTTCTGATAAGAAACAAGGTTTTGACACTGCGCGGCCCACAATCAAATCGTTTAAATCCTTACCATATCTACCACAACTGGTAACCTGCAGAGCATATTGCGATTGGGAATCAGCAATATTTTCTGCACCCGAATCATATTGCATTCATAGTCGTAGTCTTGTATTTTGAGGATTCACGACTGGATCCGAAATGGAGGTTCTTATCTGGTGATAAAATTCGCCGGATATTCTCAAACTTAGAAGTGACATTTCTTTCGCGGATAGTACTGTAAATCGTTGGGTGCATGAATATAATTGAATTTCCCTATTTGCTTTTGGAGCAGTCCTTTGATGTAATTTGCAAGCAGACGCTTGATTCCTGTCGAGGCTTTTTCATGTGGTGAGAAATACCACTTTGTTATTCAACAGGGACAGCTTCATGATCAATGTGTAATTTGTATCAACGTCCTTTAGGTTACCGCTGGTGAACACATTTTTGTGCTTATCAATAAAATGCTATGTAGTTGAGCTGTCACAATTTATGGCTGATATGTGATCAGAAAGTTGTGGGGATGAACCAACAGGCTGTATGTTGGGACTTTTAGCTGTACTGCTGCATAACAGTGAACCTCCATTACCTCTTGCTAAGAGTGGACTAGTTGCAATTTTAAAGGAGCCGATGATTTCAAGTTGCTTGGCTGCGAGGTAAGAAAATATTCACCGATTTGATGATGTTAAGCTTGGTTTCGGAGATAAATTTTTTAATGCAACTTCATTCATCATCTCTTTGGATGTTCCCAATGTAAAGAAAAAATAAGGGTCATAACCAACGCTTGATGACGATCTGATAGTTAGGATTGTCAGGTAGTTTGATCGGTAACCTCGTTTATGCTTTCTAGAACGGCGGTTTTTTGTTACCTTCCCCATTCGTTGGCTTCACTCTTAGCCACATTTCTTTGAAATCTCACGTTTTACCACACGAATTATAAACAACATTCCTTGAACGACAGCATTATTTGGGGGTAGGGCCAGAGGCACCACAGTGACCACAGGATATTGTGGAAAAGAGCTATTTGCTTTGAGGGTGCTGTTGCTTTTTCCATTTGAGAACATTAATATAATTGGGGTAGTCAAAATGACTGCCTTGCGCCAGGGACTGACTGTAATGAGTGTAACAGAACCAGAGTGAGCTTTTGCAGTTGAAATTTTAATTCCTCGAGTTTGATGAGAAGTAATATGTATTGTACGGCTTTTTTCAAGGGTTTTGTTTAGTGTCCCGTCTAGAAAGTAGCTTTCGATACTGGCACCGTACTCACAGATAGCAGCTAACTTTATGAGATGTGTAATAGACTGTTCCATTTATTCATTTTCGCATTAGCGAACATATTTTAAGGATAAAATTACCACAGTAAGCTTTAAGAATTTTTACCCAGGTATCGCCGCTTGGTATCAATGTGTCAAACACTTTCTTTGTTTCAGATCCGACCAGGTGAAGGAGCATAGTTGTTGTTTTTTTTGCAGCCATCGACAGTTATTCCGGTAACAGCAATAAAGTATTTAAACCCTTTAATTTAGTTTTTCCAGTTTTGAGAAACTTTAGTAGGCTCGCCACGACAGATGCACTGGTGGAACCTGGACATTTGCCATAGTCCTGGTACGAGGAGCCAGATAAGTGAATACCGTAATCGTTTGAATAAGCGCCCCTCTCGAATAAGTGCCCCCTTTGTTCTAGGAAGAGGGCACTTATTCGATTTTTCGGAATTCACGGAGAAAATCGATTAAAAAATTCAATACCTTGCATAGGGAAGGGAACACTTGGAAAAGAAAGAATAACACTTTTTCTTTGACAATTTTTATTCTTTTTTGTTTTTCTTATCAGGAAACGTCTTCAATTCACCGTCCACTTCCGTAATCGATTGAATAAGCGCCCCTCACAAATAAGCGCCCCCCATGAAAAGCATAAAAATTAAATAAGCTTCCGGGTGCTTATTTGAGCGATTACGGTATAGACAGGAGATGTTGGCAAAGAAAATACTGCCATATGCTACAGCATGTTTCAAATTCAAGTTATTTTTGCATTTTTCTTCTAATATCCCTCTCGAAAATTTATTTCTTTTTTTTTAAGGTTCTTTACTCTCCGTTTGTTCCATATGGAAACATTCCATTTAATAAAACCTCATTTCAAAAACATTCTATTCCAAAGTACTGCCTTTCCAAATATTCTATTGTTTAGATTTTTGAATGGTGGCGGTTTTACGAAACAGCCACTTCGTATCATATCCGGAAACCATTTAAGGTTGGATGACATATTTTATCAATGCCAAATAGACTAAAAGAATATCTCAGAATAGATTTTTACATTTCGCTCAATAAAGCCATAAAGAAAAGAATGATTGTGTAACTTTTGGATTTTATCTTGTAGTAGTTTGCACCCCCCATAGGCACTAAAATAAAAAATATATATAAATCAAGAAAAGAATGCTCTCTGAAGAACTCCTGATACTTCCTCAGTGTGTGACATGCTGTACTTATAACTTTGTGTAACTCTAATAAACTATATATTTTGCAGACCCGATTTTTTTTACTTTATCCTCCTTTGTTAATGCGTTTTCTAAACAATACTATACGTTTTAGGGTATCCTGTAAACAACAAATTTAGACATTAAGATAAAGCAAGACAAAATACACTTTCTTGATGTTGGAGTACATTTTGACACACTTGTTTAAAATCGTAGCCCTCTCCCACATCGTCATGGTGGTATCAGAAATAGATATTCTCGTGAACTAGAATAGTTTGCTAGTCCTACTAGAGTGCATTTTGTGTCAACATTGGTTTTCGACATTTTTTTCGTTGTTACTAACACACGAATCAATGGAAAAATGACACGAATTCCAAAAGTAAAACTTGAGGCTGCTCGTTCATCCTTCTACTTTCGAGGAGCACTGGCTTTCACTAATTTGCCAAGAGAACTTCGAATTTAAAGAAGTCTTTTAAAATTTTACTAAATAAACTTTAATTGAGAAGATCCTATTAGCCAGCTATCTGATCGATGCAGCTCATGTGATATCTTCAACTTATATTTATTTACATTTGTTTTGTAAATTTATAATTACAACACTAATTTTTACTTTTCAACTATTTAACTTTAAACTTACTTATTGATCTTTTTGTTTTACAGGACTACTCTTGAAAACAGTGCAAATAGTTTGATATATTGTACAACTGACTGTATTATCCTGTATAAATATTTGATAATAATAATAATAATAATAATAATAATAATAATAATAATAATAATAAGTGTGTGACAATATTTCTTTGATACTTTGATACTTTATTACTTATTTTTTGAAATCATTCATTCCGTTCCCGACCCTTAATCACTGGATTCATTTTTGGTTTAAAAAAGATACTTTCAAGATGGCTAGCTTTATCCTTTTTTTCTCGGTCAACAGGGCACATTTGGTTCCCACGTTTGCCTTTGGAGAAAATGACTTATTTAATCTGGTAGACAGCCCGGACGGTTCACGGCTACGGGATATACAGAATCGCATCCAAAAGGCTATAGGCTTTGCGCCAGTTTTATTTTATGGACGTGGAATTTTTCAATACACCATCGGATTTCTTCCACATCGTCGGCCTGTTAATGTTGTGGGTAAGTTTAACCAGTAATTTTGGGAGAGGGTGAGCTTAGGGGTTTTTTTGTTGTCAAGAACCATACAAGACACGAACTGTGAAAAGAAAAGAAAAAAAGGGTAAGGCCAAGAAATAAGAATTGACCTAAGACTTCAAAATATTCATTTCTTATATTGGAGAAAAGTTCTCTGAAACCAGAGCGCGACGGAGTGAAATATCTCAATCGGGTATTATCTCTTGATACAAATTGAAGAAAGGAAATATTGCCTAGTTATCCAGCCGGACCGATACCCTTATGTCACCCAAATCAAAAGAATGTACCAACATGTCTTAAGAGTTTTCTGTGATCAGACCATAGCACCCTTGAAAACACAGTCTCGACTAGGATTTGCTAACAGTACTATCAGCTTCCAATCCAGATATGTCAAATTTTGGAAAGTCTTACATGTTAAAGGGCTTTGTGGCAGATATTTGTTTAAGGGAACAAAGCGTCTTGCATTTCATTTGGTAACGACTCAAGGCTTTACATTTTGCTCGAACTTGCCACCATGGTAGAAGGACTGTTACCAGTTTAGCAGAATAAACTGACCGGTCAACATACCAAAGACAATACAATTATGTTTTTGTCAGAGTTTTCGTGCAATTATTGAACTTTGAAGGTATTTACTTAGCAAATGTCATAACTTTGCTATTTTGGGACATTTTACCGCAGACCCATTGAAACAAATGTTCAGTAAACTGTGACAAGCTTTGGAAGAGCATATGTTAGAAATGTACTACAGGTACTGTCTAAGTTGGAAATTTAAAGGGCAATAGTATGTCTATAGATAGGAATAAGTGTTAACCAGTGGAATGGTTCTTCAAGGCGCTGTTTTGAAGCCTCTGTTTTTGTTTGAAATTATCAGGTATCAGGTATTCAGTAGTCCATGGCAGAACAGAGGACACCAGACATGTGAAGATGGCTCTTATATACATTCCCGGTTTTTTGGTACCAAATGAATCTTGACTGGAGGATACTCAGGTGTCTTACGAGAAATATGGGTAATTTATAACTAGGTATAGTTGTGGTGACCTCAAAATACTTGGGTTTTTTTTTTTCATGTATTCTATTTAATGATATTGTCATTTTTGTGTCCAGAAAAGCACTTTATAATGCATTTTTGCAAATCTCAGATTATTGTGATATACAATTAAACTTTGCAGGCCAGACGTTTGTCATATATCCTTTTTAATCATTTCGTTGATACGTAGTCATCAAAATCCTGATAATTTATGTATTAATATCCCTTATTAACTGTTTGTACTTTACTGCTGAGCTCATGTGATCATTTTTGGGGAAAATGTGTTAGAAACTGGAATATTCATAGTAAAGCAACACAGTATATCACATTTTAGGTATATACTGTTTATGATTGGTTACAAATATTAGGGAATAGAAAGAATAAAATACAGCGGTTATTGAATTAGATTGAACATTGGGACAGAAAACTTGGTCATGTATAAGTAAAGAGGCCTACACACGATAGTGAATAGTGAAAGATTTTTTTATCACGACTACATTTTAGAAAAGTCGTATGCTTCTAAGTAATACAGGTTGCTTAATGTTAATTCACGTTAGTTTGTAACACCGTTTATGTTGTTAGATAGTAAGGATAGCATTAAAACCATGGTGTAGAATAGCATTGATATTTCTTAGACAGGAGTTGCATGCTATTGTATTCTTAGAGTATTGAAAAACTAATTAAGGTATTCTTTTATGTTGTATGATAAAGCTTCCTTTATTTCTTTTTAGTCGGAAAACCAATCGAAGTGCGTAAAGTAGAGAAACCAACTACAGAAGAGGTAAACAATCTCCACGCAATCTATGTGAAAGAACTGCAAAAGTTATTCGAGGAAAATAAGGAGCGTTATGATTCACATAAAAATGTCAAGTTGGAATTCAGATAATGCTCCTGAATTACTTATTTTTATAATAGTTCAATAAAGATAACGAGAAATCGTAAGGATAAAGTGAGACCGATAAATTTCATCTCACTCCCTTACTATTGTTTCTAGTTTTGTATATCCCCTCAACTGTTACTATTAGTCGACATAATTGATACCATTCTTAATTATTAATTTCAGGGTTTTGATGACAATCGTTTATCACATGATGCAAGGCTGTGTTGAAAATAACAGGGATAAAAATGCCTTAAATTGTAAGATACATGGGGGGGGGTTGTTTCAGTTGTTAGTAGTCCCATATTTGCCGGTTGTATGCCAAGGCTACTTAGAAATTCCGCTTTACCTGGAAACCCGACAACGTGACTCGAACATTTTAATCCCTGATAATTAATTTCCTTGCATCAAAGGAGAGAAATAAGATGTTTTCTGTCTTTGTTTTGTATTAAACTCGCCAGCTTTTGGGCTAAAACGGATAGCTGTTGGTTAACCTTGAACTGATATCCAAAGGCGGGTGTGACCTTTGCTTTATCTGTACTTTGTTCTTGTTTCGTCATCTTTAGTTCGTAAAACAGAATTTTCTTGATCACTCCGTTGTGTTTTAAGGCAGTAAATTTTAGTAACTGGGATTTTTGGGATTTTTTTAAAAATATATTAAAGAGTGATGAACCCATGAAGAAAATTTAAGCAACATGTTTCCAAAGTAGATTCTCGTGTGCTTTCAAAGCCATTTAAATTTTTTGAGTCGTTGCAGATGATTAGTTAAAACACGTTAAGTAAATATGTATATTACATTTTTCCCTCTGTTTAGTGCCAGAGCTTGAGTTCAGTCTAAAGAACTGAACTCACAACCACCCCCCCCCCCTCCCCTCCAGTTTGTATTGGCACTGAGAATGCCTTTTGATTTATTTCGGCTTCGAAAGGCGTGTTATCTGTTGGAATCGCGGAAGCTCATTGCTGGTATCCAGCTGCACTGACGAGGATACCACGTGTTTAAAAGTTTACAGAAAAATAATACCTGATTTTAAAGAGTAAAAGGAATTTTTTTTTCTAATGAGATCACATCTGTATTTCATAAACTTATGGAATTGCCGACAGAATATATTAAACTCATTCAGTAAATATTTGACATTTTAATGCATCGTAAAAGGCATGTTATGGATATATTAGACCTTTTTTAGTTAACCAGTCTTAGGGAATTTTCCAAAAACAATATTGTACATTTTTGTACACATTTTTGAAAAATGTTTACTTGTTACATCGATGGATAGATTATTAGCATATAATAAATATTTTTGTAGAAAAGATTGTGCAAAATCGGTTTTTTGATTAGCATAGCATGGATGAAATAGCTATTTTTGGAGGTGACATCGATTGGCACTTTTGATATTGCCAACTTTCTAAACCTTAACAAAGGCGCAGGATGTACCGCTATATCATTCTGCCATAACAGCCTTACATAATATCCACAAACGTATTTTTGAATTAATGTAACTTTTAATACTTGGTAAGTGCTTTGTTTGTATGTGGCAAGTTTAATTTTTATGGTGAGTGGTATTTGGGCCCATTATTTGCTTTTTCGTTTCTCTCTAATTCACGAGTAATTTAGACAACCCTTCGTTTGGTCCATCTTTTTAATTCTNAAAATCGGTTTTTTGATTAGCATGGCTTATATATTAATAAAATATATTGATGAAATAGCTATTTTTGGAGGTGACATCGATTGGCACTTTTGATATTGCCAACTTTCTAAACCTTAACAAAGGCGCAGGATGTACCGCTATATCATTCTGCCATAACAGCCTTACATAATATCCACATACTTATTTTTGAATTAATGTAACTTTTAATACTTGGTAAGTGCTTTGTTTGTATGTGGCAAGTTTAATTTTTATGGTGAGTGGTATTTGGGCCCATTATTTGCTTTTTCGTTTCTCTCTAATTCACGAGTAATTTAGACAACCCTTCGTTTGGTCCATCTTTTTAATTCTAATAGTGACGGGTTCTTGGCGTTCAATACTCTGAATTTGCGTCCAATATGTCCCCCGTTCTGCCAGCAGTGATCACAGATGTAAATAAACTCACTTAATATTCCACGATACCATTTCATCTACACATCTTTTATCTTGCCCACCTTTTTCTCAGACAAGTCACTGGGTATTCCATGATATGTGGTGGAACCATAGTTTGATTATGCACGCTATCCGACAAAGTTATCGTTCCGAATAACATCGAGCAAAAGAAAAACCGGAACTT
Source organism: Morbakka virulenta (assembly GCA_003991215.1). Classification (NCBI taxonomy): domain Eukaryota; kingdom Metazoa; phylum Cnidaria; class Cubozoa; order Carybdeida; family Carukiidae; genus Morbakka; species Morbakka virulenta. The sequence continues at coordinate 742,654 of RDPX01000352.1, read as the reverse complement.
TTAAATTATCACCCCAAACCTCCTGCTGAGGCAAACAAAGACGGCTGAAATTCGCAGGCTGTGTGCCCACAATTTCCTATAGCTGCCCTGGAATATTAAGGCCTGACCGACAGACCAGCGTACACCCAGGAACCTATGCGAGAGACAAATTAGATTTGGCCACGTGCGAGTCCACTCTGCAGACACTTGGGTAAAAACTATTGACTCGAATTTTGAGATGGATACGTCTTGGAGTGAAAAAGAAGATGTATCATTTACAAAACACGAAGATGTTGTTCCAGAAAACAGCCAACCTTGTCAGCTAAAGTGACGGAAGTGATAAACTTCAGCAAGGAAATGTACTACCAGCACAGGGAAAATCAATCACAATTCTAAGTTATTAAACGACTCAATGCCAGCAGCCTTCTTTCGATCTATTTAGGTAGTATAATACCATGATCAGGTCTGCGTCTGAGAATTTCATGCGAAGATTGTTTTTTGATTTACAGAAATGTAACGATAATCTGTTACAGATTGTTGTTTTCTAATTTACAGATCTGCAAATTAGAACACAATCTTCGCTTGAAATTCTTTGATGTAGACCTGATGATAGTAGTTATCCTAAAGAAATCTATGGAAAAAATGAAATGGTTCCTGGCATTAAATCGTTTAAAAATTATCTCTTGATCCTACGCACTTTATCCGACAGACTCAAAGGAAACTTCAAATACAAAATATCTAGACCGTTTTAGATAGAACCATAGTTCAGGTTAAAGAATTATATACCATTCATTTTGAATGAATTAAAGTGTCGTGTTTAGTCATTGAGGGAATTTTGCCCTTTGTAAGATATACTGTTTTTCTGACTCGTCCCGTATATTTTGTGTTACCCGACGGAAATAAGACTGCTTTGGTCTCCAATGATGAACTTTATATTTATCTATTTATTTATTTATTTATTTTCTTTACTTACTAATATCAATAGAGGCGCGTAATTTTCGGGGTGAATACTATTTTGTATATGACCTGCCAAAAAAAAGTACGTCGGAAAGAGAACCATAAAATTGATTATAAAAAATAATAAAAGCTGAAAATACACAGTAACAGCTCAAATTAATAGAAAAACAAGAAATATAAAAATTTGAAACGTAAAAAATAAAAAGACTGGAGTTTTGCTATGTGTCTTAATTGCTGTAAGCTTAAAAAAACGTCACAAAATCGAAAAGGGCAAAAGCTATAGAGAACATTTAAAAGGTGCTCTAAATATGAAAATGTCTAATCTAAAACAATTTTTGAAGGTCGAACTTCCATTTATAATTTGTTGAACATCAGGACGCCACTGTAGAATACATTTTTTATGCCTTAAAGCTTAACACTGGATTTTCAATAGGGTTTTGTTATTTCGTGTAACAATTTTGTCTGAAATCATTGTAAAGTAGCCCTTACTAGTCCTAAGAAATTGAATCATTTCTTTTATTTTATTGGGGGCATTATCAAAGTTAACTGATCATAGTCAATGTACTTGGTGTACCTGGGATGTAAGGCGACCTGGCAAAGTAAAATAAACCTTAGGAGCCTATACCATATAACTTGCGATCTTAGAATTTCACTGAAGAGAATGACAAAACTTTCCAAGTCATACAATCAGCTCTTACAAGTAAAAACTATACACTAAAGTGATAAATACAGAAAAATGTTAATAATTTAAAAAATCTTTAAAATATTACAACTGCCTAAATAAAATAGCAATATAAGGAGTGTTTTCTAGCAAGGATCTCAATTAGTTTCTAAGTCTTTAAAATCTCTCTACTTTTTTACTTTTTACTTTTTCTACTTTTTTTTTTCTACTTTTTTTTTTNGTGCTTTGTTTGTATGTGGCAAGTTTAATTTTTATGGTGAGTGGTATTTGGGCCCATTATTTGCTTTTTCGTTTCTCTCTAATTCACGAGTAATTTAGACAACCCTTCGTTTGGTCCATCTTTTTAATTCTAATAGTGACGGGTTCTTGGCGTTCAATACTCTGAATTTGCGTCCAATATGTCCCCCGTTCTGCCAGCAGTGATCACAGATGTAAATAAACTCACTTAATATTCCACGATACCATTTCATCTACACATCTTTTATCTTGCCCACCTTTTTCTCAGACAAGTCACTGGGTATTCCATGATATGTGGTGGAACCATAGTTTGATTATGCACGCTATGCGACAAAGTTATCGTTCCGAATAACATCGAGCAAAAGAAAAACCGGAACTTTTAAATTATCACCCCAAACCTCCTGCTGAGGCAAACAAAGACGGCTGAAATTCGCAGGCTGTGTGCCCACAATTTCCTATAGCTGCCCTGGAATATTAAGGCCTGACCGACAGACCAGCGTACACCCAGGAACCTATGCGAGAGACAAATTAGATTTGGCCACGTGCGAGTCCACTCTGCAGACACTTGGGTAAAAACTATTGACTCGAATTTTGAGATGGATACGTCTTGGAGTGAAAAAGAAGATGTATCATTTACAAAACACGAAGATGTTGTTCCAGAAAACAGCCAACCTTGTCAGCTAAAGTGACGGAAGTGATAAACTTCAGCAAGGAAATGTACTACCAGCACAGGGAAAATCAATCACAATTCTAAGTTATTAAACGACTCAATGCCAGCAGCCTTCTTTCGATCTATTTAGGTAGTATAATACCATGATCAGGTCTGCGTCTGAGAATTTCATGCGAAGATTGTTTTTTGATTTACAGAAATGTAACGATAATCTGTTACAGATTGTTGTTTTCTAATTTACAGATCTGCAAATTAGAACACAATCTTCGCTTGAAATTCTTTGATGTAGACCTGATGATAGTAGTTATCCTAAAGAAATCTATGGAAAAAATGAAATGGTTCCTGGCATTAAATCGTTTAAAAATTATCTCTTGATCCTACGCACTTTATCCGACAGACTCAAAGGAAACTTCAAATACAAAATATCTAGACCGTTTTAGATAGAACCATAGTTCAGGTTAAAGAATTATATACCATTCATTTTGAATGAATTAAAGTGTCGTGTTTAGTCATTGAGGGAATTTTGCCCTTTGTAAGATGTACTGTTTTTCTGACTCGTCCCGTATATTTTGTGTTACCCGACGGAAATAAGACTGCTTTGGTCTCCAATGATGAACTTTATATTTATCTATTTATTTATTTATTTTCTTTACTTACTAATATCAATAGAGGCGCATAATTTTCGGGGTGAATACTATTTGTATATGACCTGCCAAAAAAAAGTACGTCAGAAAGAGAACCATAAAATTGATTATAAAAAATAATAAAAGCTGAAAATACACAGTAACAGCTCAAATTTATAGAAAAACAAGAAATATAAAAATTTGAAACGTAAAAAATAAAAAGACTGGAGTTTTGCTATGTGTCTTAATTGCTGTAAGCTTAAAAAAACGTCACAAAATCGAAAAGGGCAAAAGCTATAGAGAACATTTAAAAGGTGCTCTAAATATGAAAAGGTCTAATCTAAAACAATTTTTGAAGGTCGAACTTCCATTTATAATTTGTTGAACATCAGGACGCCACTGTAGAATACATTTTTTATGCCTTAAAGCTTAACACTGGATTTTCAATAGGGTTTTGTTATTTCGTGTAACAATTTTGTCTGAAATCATTGTAAAGTAGCCCTTACTAGTCCTAAGAAATTGAATCATTTCTTTTATTTTATTGGGGGCATTATCAAAGTTAACTGATCATAGTCAATGTACTTGGTGTACCTGGGAAGTAAGGCGACCTGGCAAAGTAAAATAAACCTTAGGAGCCTATACCATATAACTTGCGATCTTAGAATTTCACTGAAGAGAATGACAAAACTTCCCAAGTCATACAATCAGCTCTTACAAGTAAAAACTATACACTAAAGTGATAAATACAGAAAAATGTTAATAATTTAAAAAATCTTTAAAATATTACAACTGCCTAAATAAAATAGCAATATAAGGAGTGTTTTCTAGCAAGGATCTCAATTAGTTTCTAAGTCTTTAAAATCTCTCTACTTTTTTACTTTTTACTTTTTCTACTTTTTTTTTTCTACTTTTTTTTTTTGTCTATTACGCTGTTGACCTTACTTTTTCATCACATCATTTATGCATCTTTAAGCATCGTCTATTTGCAAACCCCTTTCGTGGAATATCTTGTTCGAATCTTGTTCCAATATTAAATACATATTCCACACAACCATGCAACGCCTGAGTAATATTTCACGCAGGAGCAGACAGCATGCAGAGAATAAATATCATACAAAAATGACGAAGTTGATAAAAATGGGTAAACATCCATTTATCATTATTGTTCCGTTAAATGTTAAAATTGGAACTTTCCCCCTTCGTTTATGCCAACAAATATACAAAAATAAACCTGATACAAATGTTATGATACCTTTTCTGCTAATAAATGCTCCTTTCCTTTGAATTCGATGTAAAATCCTAATAAATGTTTATAAAAGCGTTCATCTACTCAGATTAATATCTAGAAAGACGGGAGCTAACATACCATAATGCACTGTAAGCAGCATTGGCTTCCTAAAATGGTAATAAAGACGCAGATTTTTAGAGGTATGACAGGTGCTAAACATGGCTGTAAATAATGTATGCAGAGCTGCTTTTAAATGGACCGAAAATTAAGGGAAATCTTAAAAGGGCAAAGAGTGAGGTAGCTAACTGAGGTCTTAATGAAAAGCAGCGCAAAACGAAGATTATGGTAACAATGTTGGTATAATTATGTTTTTTCTCCCGGTTGCCAGTCTCGTGTGATTTGCAGGCCTTTTGTAAAACAATTAAGACGACAACAGCACTACCACACTGTTTTTCAAGTTTTCCATGTACTGTCCACTATTTTATTTTCTTAACTCCTCTCCACCATAAGAAGGATAAAGATAGTATGGATATGTAAGAAGGAATACGTTACGTTCTGGAACTAATGCCCACCTTTCACGGGATGGACTTTCCGGGGCGCCTGGTTGCGTGCTCAAAGAAGCATTGAATTATTGCTCCATAAAAATAAAAACGTAAAATCTAAATTTTAATCGATTTGCTCCCACAGCAAATTTTGTTAAATCCCCTTCTAGGTTATAGATCTCTGTATCTAAACACGGAGCACAATGAACCCTTCTTAGTTCAAATACTGCCCAAGTGGTCATAGTAAAGAAATACTAGCGAAGGGCTGCAAAAATTAAAAATTACCCTGCCAGGAAATTTGACCTTCCTATTTTGCTCGGTTAAATTCATTTTTCAATTGTAATTCTTTATCTTTGATCATGGACCTTTGTGGCCATCATGTTAGGCCGCTTGGTGGTATACGAAAAAATAAGACGGCCCATAGCACAGAATTCTTAAGAATCCATCTTATGCAGATCAATTAACTTACCTCTAATTATCAGCACACATTCCCATTCCTCAATAATTACTAACTATTTTATTTCCTCTATTCATTAACGCGGATCGGAAAAAAATATTCTTCCTTGCGTCAAATTAGCAGAATTACGGTAATAAGATCAACTGTTTACTGATCCAATGCAAAGACCAAGGTGTACAATTCAAATTTATTTTAGTACATAAAACGTGTATTGTCGACTATTGCTTATAAACCCCCAGCTTTATTTGGTACATCAAAAGTGTGAGTGGACGCGGGATTCATCTTTAAAAACTAAATCATTATACTCTTCTAGATGCGAAGGAAAAGGAAAACAGTGTGGCAATAAAACTTTTCTAACCAATTACGAAGCTGAATAAAAAACTTTGATCAACTTCGCCAACATTTCAAATGTTCTGAATCAACTGAGTTTTTAAAGCAATGTTGTTAATTATAGTGTTTTGTATCAAATAGGTATTTTTTAGGTATGACCCAGATACTGTCGGCCGCTTTGACAAGTTTGTGGCATCTAATCTTTTGCCACCTTGTTGATGTTTGAATGAAAAATTTTAGATCGGCAATTTTCTCGAGTATCCAATCAAAACAAATGATGCGGAGAAAGAGGAAAAGCAACAAGAAAAATGGAGACATTGTGTTTTCTGAATGCCTCTTTATGGTTGCCAGAGCCTCTTTTCTATGACTACCTTCGTTTAGAAGTAGTGAGCATCCATTGTATGGCCCAAAGTAAGCAGTCATAAAATCACGTGGTGATGAACAAAACAAGGACCAGTAATCCGGATAGCATTTACTCAGCTTCGCGATGTCATCAGTGTACGTATAACCTTCGACTAAGGTCTTTAAACGATGGGAGGTCCCTTCAAAGTATTTCTCCCAGAAACGTAAATCATTTATGATGGTTTGCTTTCTCTCTTGTTCCGAGGCAACAGTAACTCTTCCGCTGAAAACTCTTGCTACCCATCGTGATTGAGCTTCTGCTATACTTGGAATAGAACCGACTATTGGTCTAGTATAGCCCACAAAGGCAAGAGATGGATCTGCTGCATCAAATACGAATTTGTACTTTAAACACATTTCTGCACTTTGATACCCCTGAGGCAAAAAAGGAAATTTAAGTTTGTATCCAGTACACAATATTATAGCGTCTACTTCTTCTACATTAGAATCGTCAAATGTTACAGAGGAACCTGAAACAGCTACTATTCTCCTTTTGGGCACCACCTTTTTATAGTCAACATAGTCTAAGACATGGCCTTGTTTATTAATAAATGAGTGAAAAAATGAAGCACCGTTCTTCCATTCGGGTATTCCGTGACCTTGATATGCCAATAAAGAACCATTTGTTGTCCATTTACATGCCCACGAAATACCTAAAGCAAAGGAAAAATGAAATAGACTTAAAAGAAAAATATGGCTTTTAAAACCTAAGAGAGATGTGCTAATTTCACTAATAAAGTTTAATATAGCACTATTTTCAAGCTCGAGTTATTTTACAAAAGGTAGAAATATGTGGGTGATGCCATAGCATATCTCTTCTACCCAAATGCCAAATGATTTTCTTCTTGTATTACACGTTTAGCATTTTCTGCTTTAAGCTCATGCCACTAACTGACAGAAAAATGAAAAAAAGCTGTTCTTGTTTGTGAGTCATTCTTGCGAGTAAAGAAGCCTTAATGTCAATAAAACATTTGGAGTATATGAACATGACATTAATCATTAACTGAATAATATGCTGTTCTAGGTTAAACAAAAGTACGTTCCAGAGTAGTACAGACGTCATACGTACAGCACACAGTCCTTCCATACCCAAAGGTATAGTAGTCATGCCCAAGGTTTGGGTAGGACATCAGGTACCCTGCATATTGCTTTTTGGGGGGTCAGAAAAGGGATTTGGAAAGTTCATCTTTTTTATCTTTTTTTTACATCTGAATCCCACTGCCTCTTCCCCTGGGTTACTCTAATGAGTACTTTGGGACGCAATCATCAAGCAAGCTTGGTACCACCTGAAGGCTAGCATCCTGCTCTGTGTAAATTTCTTAACCTGCTATAGGAATTATCCACATAATCTTTAAACAGCCTTTCGCTCTGAGACGATCTATTGGTAAAACCTAACTCGACTTTAGTACAGCCAGAAGCACTTGACATTCCTTCCTGCTCAAATAAGCTTTCTGACAAGTGAGAAAAATGATTGACTCGGATGTAAAACAAAACTGTGGACTAATTGTTCATTGTAATATGACTCCAGGTTAACTCCCAAGATTGAAAATTAATATACATGAATTCTGTGAATGTCAAAATCTAAACCAAGGTAAACCTGAAGAAAGAATTTAGATTTTTGGAAAACTGCTGTGATTGAACCCAAACTTGAGGATGGGTAGTTAAAACTTTATTAACGCCCAAGAGCCAAAGAACTACGACTTGTAGTTTTCAACTTGCATATTCGTAATTGTTAGTCACTTGGGGAATATTCTTTAATAAAAGTTATATTGATGGTATTGAGAGGTCAAGTTTTGCATAAATGTGATATCAACTATACAAAACACATTCACACTACTATCTTAGCTGAAATCAATCTGTTGCAGTTTGTGTATCAATTTCTAGTGATAGGAAAGGCAAAATTCCTCTGATAATGCAATTGATTATTTTTAAAACAGACCATTTTTCTCATGGCTCTAAAGAAGAAATTTTATAATTTAAAAGTACGTGCTGCAATTTTTTCAAGTGTAGTGCCTGTGCAACACTTATTCAAATCAAATTTAATTCACTAATTACCTTACATGATAAACCAATATTGAGAAAAATGACTCCTTGTCGTTTAACTTAATGACAAAGCAGTGAAAGCTGTAGATATTTTAAAAAGTTTTTGATATTCTGTCAAGATTTATCGTCGCCTGCTAAAACACAGTCACAGGGATCGAGGAGAGAATTTGAATTAGAGTGGTTGAAATTTCTAGATCAACATAAAATTTTTATCTAAAATCATACATTGTGTTGTAAACAAGCTTTTAAAAACTGAAAAATCTTGGAGTCCAATTAAACTAAATAGATACCTTAACACAAAAAAACTCATCAAAATACGAAGAAATCCAGAGTTTTTAAACATTTAGCAGTTATTAGGACTCCAGATTAACATAAAAAAAACCCAGAATGTATGGTGATATCAAAGAAAAGTATATCCACAAAGTGTTCTTTGACTATCAATGGAAAATTTGTAAAGAATGTTGATAAGTTTACTTATCTTGGTAGTTTGATAACATCAGATGGAAGTTGTGTGAACGAAATAAAGAAACGAATCATTTTAGCGAAGGATGCTTTTAGTAAAATGAGTTTAGTTTTCAAGAACAGGCAGCTGCAAGTAAAAACTAAGATTCGAGTCCTAGAATGTTATGTGTGGTCTGTTTTGCTTTATGGGTGTGATGCTTGGACCATCAATAAAAGCATGAAGAAACGAATAGAAGCAGTGGAAATGTGGTTCCTGAGAAGAATTCTTAGAATATCTTGGACTGACAAAGTGAGCAATGAAGTAGCATTACAGAGAGCAGGAATGAAAAGAAAGCTGATGAAGGAAATTAGAAAAAGACAACTGCAGTTTCTGGGTGATGGAATGAGATGTGAAGGAATGGAAAACTGGGTGTTAACAGGGAAGAATGAAGGAAAGAAAAGTAGAGGAAGACAGAGACTGAAATTCATTACCGGCTTGAACAAGGATCTCCAGTTCAAGAGGAGTGACTGTAAAATTTTAGCACTGACAAAAGAGAGAAAGAGATGGAAGACCATGATCTCCAACGTCCTGAAAGGATAAGGAACTCAGAAGAAGAAGAAGAAGAAGAAGAAGCAGTTATTTCCTGTGATTCGGCAAACAAGTTTACTAACGCAACAAAATTGATCCAATCTCTTCTTTCTTTTTAGAAATTTGTTTCTCGGTAATAAGGGACATACATACCAAGTTCATACATGTTTTCAAAGGGATTAAAAAAGTGGTCTTACATAAAATTTTATGTCTGCTCACTTAAAAAAAACTTTTTAAGTTACCAGGATTCTCTGGAGTCAAAGTAATCAAAACTCGCAACATTTTCTTAAAAAGGGTTATTTTCTAACAAAGTACCATAAGCTTTTTTTCTGACCAGAAAGTACCATACGTTTTTTCTGACAAGAAAGTACCATAAGTTTTTTTCTGACCTGAAAGTACCATAAGTTTTTTTCTGACAAACATACCTATTCAACGTCAAGACCTATCATTCAATACCAGAATAGTTTAACATTTTCTCGACAAAACCTTTTCAATGACAAACAGGGAGAAGTAAAACATAGCAATTTTACTACTGTATTAAACCAGCTTCATGTTCATTTTGTGCCCATCTATTTGAATGCAGATGTCGGAATAGACCAGTACTTCGTAAACTCCTGATTCAATACACAATTGTGAAGATACCACAGGCTAAATGCCAATTTAACTTCAGGAGGTTTTAAACTATTTTTAAAAGTAAAAAAAACAAACAAACAAAGATGCTCTCTAAAAACACCAAAGAAAAATATGCAACTCATTTGTTCCAGACATTTTTAAAGGTTTTTTTCAGTAAGTAAAAGATATGTGCTTGAGAATATATTATTAAAATACACAATTTTGAACTGACGTTTGAGACTAAACTTACAAATGAAGATGACATTTAATGTTAAAATTTTTTTCCAATATGCCTGACCTTTATGGCGATGGAGTTGTTGCACCCATTAAAGCTATTGTTATAGCTTTAACCAACTTCTTGTTATAGGAGGGACTTTGAAAAGTAAGTAGGAAGCCCCTATACTGATATTTATGTTTCATAAACCCTTAAAGTATGATTTTCAAAAGGTTTCAATAAACATATATCTTTGATTTTTCTCATTCAGTAGCTTCCTTTTACTGGAATTGCCACACCAAATCGTCATTCTACGAAAAGTGCGATCTTGCTTGTCGCCACACTTTACTGTCACTGCCAACATGCAGCAGTGTAGAGCTAACTCAAGCAGCCAAGCAGCAGCGTATTGGCTTGAAGAATGATGTAAAACTGATCAGTGGCCACACAATTTAGTTTTACCAAGCTTCAATAAAAGTCTGCCCANTTTTTTTCCAATATGCCTGACCTTTATGGCGATGGAGTTGTTGCACCCATTAAAGCTATTGTTATAGCTTTAACCAACTTCTTGTTATAGGAGGGACTTTGAAAAGTAAGTAGGAAGCCCCTATACTGATATTTATGTTTCATAAACCCTTAAAGTATGATTTTCAAAAGGTTTCAATAAACATATATCTTTGATTTTTCTCATTCAGTAGCTTCCTTTTACTGGAATTGCCACACCAAATCGTCATTCTACGAAAAGTGCGATCTTGCTTGTCGCCAACATGCAGCAGTGTAGAGCTAACTCAAGCAGCCAAGCAGCAGCGTATTGGCTTGAAGAATGATGTAAAACTGATCAGTGGCCACACAATTTAGTTTTACCAAGCTTCAATAAAAGTCTGCCCAGGCATATCACTTTCTAAGAAGGAATGGATTACTCTAAACAGGGAAAGAGTAAACTTCAACCAGACTAAAGTTAACTGCCACAAGTATAGATTGATCACTAGTACTAACTGCCTTAATGATGGAATGAACCAGTTATTTTAAAAAGGGTATATGGTCCCTAGTGCTCTGGCTAAGAGCTTAGGAATGCAAGCAACACTGTCCAGAAATGGACTTGCTAAAGGTACTATGCGATATGATGATGATGATTGCGATCATTTTCGTTTATGATACTATGGGACGATATTCATTTTGAGCTCCCTGCCCCGAGTCGTGGCATTCTCGTTGCAATTAATCATCATCACTCCTGCACCAGAAATAAAATTTTTCTGTGTATCTTAAAATGTAAACTTTCCTGCATGGAGAATGGGGTCCAGAAAGGATTGAGTAGGAGGTAATTTGATAGTTTTAATTATACTGGCAATCATCACCTCGAAATTCAAATGTAGTAAAAATCCAAACAAAGTAATAATTAAAAAGTGTTTTGAAAATACTTCAGATTTAAAATTTAAACTAATGTCATTCCGAATGTCATCATAGGCGTTGTCATCGTCGTCGTTTTTATCAGCGTCATAAAATGAAGGGGATGGCAACACTTTTAATTCCGAAAATGAAAAAATTGGTGATAAAAACCACATTACAATAAAAATAGAGATGTTTACCTGTACAGCAACTTTGCCTTCCAATTCAAAAAAATGAAATGGATCATTTGTTACCTAATTCGAGGGAACGCCATTGTTAAAATTGTAATACTTTAGGCAGTCTTGTTCGATGTAGCATTAATTCGAGACAGGCCACTTGATCAGTTTTTTACTATTAGTCAGTAAATCAAGTTGCAAAAGTTGGCTGGGAGCTCTGTTAAAGACTAATTAAACTCAAGACTTGCGAAAAAAAACAGACTAAAATCTACCAAGTATTCGTTTTTGTGCTGTTTTTACCTACAGCACAAGGGTGCCTGGTCTGTGAAAAGCATTTTTCCTTCCTCCCTTTCTTTAAATGATTTTAAAAGATTAAAAGGGCCAATCGTCAGCTTTGCCTAATAACGCTAATATGTAATATTTGGGGCTATTTGGTAACATCTGGCGATGAAAAATAACGCCTTGCTTACGTGATTTTTTGCCGTGGAAAGGGTAAGTCTGATTTAAATAAAAATTAAGTGCTACAGTATTATAACAATATTGTTCATTTAGTGGGATATAGCAACAGTATCTTCTTGTTCTTTCAAGCAACTGAATAGTGAAAAGGTGATCTTACACTTGACTTTTAAACCCGTGAAATATCAAATCACAAAAATGAAGATTTAGGCCAATTTTTAACGCCTACTTTAACCATACGTGTTTTCATTTCCTTCAGTATAGGATATCAAGTTTCATTGGCCTGGGTACTAGAGTCGGAGTAGTATAAATAATTAACGTATCTTGTCCTTAAGATCGTTAAAGCTATAACCAAACAAGCCAGTGCAGCCATTACCGAACTAGCCCTAACAACAGTGACTTCCCAAAATTTTTCTGGTCATGCCATTTATTTTTTGTTTCAATGGTTGTCAGACTTAATTTATAGATTTTACTTCCCTTACCGGTTTCAAATAGCATAACGGTGTCATACAGTGCAATGGAAATAAAACAATGACAGTTTTGACAAAAACTTGGTTCGCTTATTTTCTTTTACATAAAAATTAGGACTTTCAAAATCATTTTTAATCGAAAACCCTCTGACGAGTCCACTCTGTAGTTTTTTCAGAAACATTTAAATGTTTCCATCGATCACGGAGTTAATGAGGAAGAAGCGTCTGGAGTGGTTCGGACATGTGAGCCGTAGGGAAGAGGACTCTGACTTGAGAAGATCTTATGAGATGCAGATGAGTGGCAAACGAAAGCGAGGTAGACCCAAACATAGGTGGGAGGATACCATCAAAAAGGACCTGCAAGTGTGTGGCNTACAGTATTATAACAATATTGTTCATTTAGTGGGATATAGCAACAGTATCTTCTTGTTCTTTCAAGCAACTGAATAGTGAAAAGGTGATCTTACACTTGACTTTTAAACCCGTGAAATATCAAATCACAAAAATGAAGATTTAGGCCAATTTTTAACGCCTACTTTAACCATACGTGTTTTCATTTCCTTCAGTATAGGATATCAAGTTTCATTGGCCTGGGTACTAGAGTCGGAGTAGTATAAATAATTAACGTATCTTGTCCTTAAGATCGTTAAAGCTATAACCAAACAAGCCAGTGCAGCCATTACCGAACTAGCCCTAACAACAGTGACTTCCCAAAATTTTTCTGGTCATGCCATTTATTTTTTGTTTCAATGGTTGTCAGACTTAATTTATAGATTTTACTTCCCTTACCGGTTTCAAATAGCATAACGGTGTCATACAGTGCAATGGAAATAAAACAATGACAGTTTTGACAAAAACTTGGTTCGGTTATTTGCTTTTACATAAAAATTAGGACTTTCAAAATCATTTTTAATCGAAAACCCCTCTGACGAGTCCACTCTGTAGTTTTTTCAGAAACATTTAAATGTTTCCATCGATCACGGAGTTAATGAGGAAGAAGCGTCTGGAGTGGTTCGGACATGTGAGCCGTAGGGAAGAGGACTCTGACTTGAGAAGATCTTATGAGATGCAGATGAGTGGCAAACGAAAGCGAGGTAGACCCAAACATAGGTGGGAGGATACCATCAAAAAGGACCTGCAAGTGTGTGGCCTGCAGAAGGATGATGCTATTGACAGGACAAAATGGCACGGAGTGGTGAAGCGTTGGCCTGCACCCGCTACCCGAACAGGAGACGGCGGAGAAAGGTGAGAAATTTAAATGTTTCTAAAATTCACTCATTATGATGACTATCCGTCCTTTTACCCAATAGAACTACAGGTAACCACGAAATACAAAAATGAAAATGTTTAAAGGGCCATTCAAAGCTTATTAACGTTAAATAAGAAAATTTTCAACTATACCTGGTTTGCTTTTTGTAAAGGGTGAAACACATTTCAATGCTCTCGATGATGCTTTGTCTAATGCTTGCGGTTTACGATATGGTAAAAGTTTTGCATATTTTCTGAAAAAGTGCTGTCCTCTAGGAATACACCAAAAGATACAGTTACTTCCCAAATACCAGTTTTCGACAATGTCACTTGCAGTTTCACCTCCACCAAAGATAAGGATTCGTTTTCCTGACCATGATGAGTCATATTCTTTTATTTCACCAGAATGAATAATTTTCCCAGTGTAACCTTTGAAAACAGTATTTTCAACGGAACGATCTGGAAACTGATGAATACCAGTACAAACAATCAACTTGGAGGATTTAACAATTTCATTTTTATCCGTTATTGTACACCATATCTCATTCTCTTTCTTTACCTCTTTCACTCTGGTTTTTAATTGAATGTGCTCGTGCAAATTGAACGCATCACAGTAATTGTGTAAATACTTCAACACATCTTTGTGGTGTGGAAATTCTCCAATTTCTCTTGGCATTTGGAAGTCACTCATTTCAGTAACAGTTGCAGAAGAGGAGGCTCTGGTTGTCTTCATAACAGTAGCAATTTCTTTGCTATCCGAAAAGCACCATATCCCTCCAATATTTTCCCTTGCTTCAAACAACTTGAGAGTTAGTCCCTCCTGGAGACACTGCTTACAAGCTAAAATTCCAGACCAGCCACCTCCAATAATTACAACATCCAATAAAAGGTCTTCTGTGCATGATACCATTCTGATACACTTCTTAAAGTCTATACGTTTGGTTTGTGAAAGTCAATCTCTCTGAATAGCAAGTAGGTAAAGTGTTTGCTATTCCCGCTTCCTAATTTATAAGTTTGATTTCAAAAATACTCTGTAATTAACATTTACCGCGCAAGTCAGTTTTAATTACGCTGTAAAGATAAGTAGATTTGTAAAAATTATTTAGAGACATCGAAGAGCAGGGATTTATGAGAAATTGTCAGATTTAGGGATTATGTGTCGCTGATGTAACAATGGGCGTTTACATTAAAGCTAAAGGAAATATTTGTCATTTTTTAACTATAATTTGTTTAAATGTACTGCTGAAATGTAGCTTTTAAAAAAGTCAGATACAAACACTTTGTTAGATATTTTCCAGACCAATGCTTCTCAGCCTTTAGCTCACCATTCCTCCCTCAGCAACCATTGGATATTACCATTCCTACCCATCTTCGAAATATTCAATATTACTAGTCAAACAGTAAATATTTTCGTATCATTAATCTTTAAGTAGAAAATTAGTGGTTGTACCATGATATCATTTAACCATTTCGACAAACTAAAATTTTATAATATAAAATAAAATTATAAATATAAAATTTTATAATATTTTATAAAAATGCGAGTATTTATTATTTACTGACATTATATTCTTTTTATTGACTGAGATTTAGGAGGAAAATGATTCAATAATTTTAATGATAAAAATAGAATATGTACAATTAATTCTTAACTCTGATAAAAACGGGTAGGCTTATGATTGACAGTCAGATATAGAACATCTGGTACAAGAGTTGTCAATTAGCCTGAGGTCTCTTTGTTCAGTAATGTCCAATGAACCACACTTGTTACTAATAATGTCCGACTGCGCTGAAGACATATTCTACCAAGCAAGTGGTAGGAAACGGCAGAAGCAGATTCTAACAATTAAAAACCAGTCTCTTGTACTGGAATGCAATTTGTGCATCCATCTACATCAGTTCTTCTTCCATTTATTAATTAATTTTACACTTTCGTTATTTTGGAGTTCGATGAGCTCATTATTAATAACGGCTTACAACTCCAACCCAGCGTTACTTTACATTCAAAGAGGAATAAATTATCCAACAGTAAAGTTCAATGATATGAGCTTAGAGAAAATATTTTTTAAGTCAATTGAAAATTTTTCGAGTTTATTACAAATTATTCTCTTTTGACAAAAACCAAATAAAAAATAATCAATGTTTTTGATTCATTGGTTCCAGAAATTAAAAACCTCTCCAACGCCAACAAATTCAATCACAGCATTATAATATGCGATCAATCTTGCAAGACTACCTCCCGTTGACAATCATCGTCCTTACCTATGCAGTAGCAGCCTAGCATAAGTTGCTTCTAATTTGTGACAGATTAAACTTTGAAAAGTCGTTTGGTTTAGAGATGGACCTTGATATAATTATCTACTTTAATTATCTATAATCATTTTTCAAGATTTGATGAAGCTCAACACTCAGGTCACCATCCTTATTTCCGCGATATATGACGTAGAGAATGCTCAGTATATCTGGCTTGTCGTCATTTTAAAAGTTTCAAAACACCATTTTTGGGCTCTATCATACTTGATGATCCATTTATCAGTCATATAGTTATTAATTCATAACTAACTGATAAATGTCGTGAGCTGTAATATTCGTTTTCAGTGATTTGCAGACTAAAATTTCTTTCACTAGTGCGTAATTGTGATGAAGTAGATCGTAGGCAAGCAAAAGCACCTTGCAATTGCAGACAGTTGATGAACCGGAGGAGAGGAAAAACTTTGTTGTCCTTAGAATTTTAAAAAGCTGGGACTCCAGGTCATCAGACATCTGGTAAACATAGCAGCGAACTGTCATTGCTCAAAGTCAAATTGACAACTTTTCGCTTAGCTCGTTTGTTATCGTGCACGATATTAAGGACTCCCAAAGCTGCTTTCTGTAATTCTTCCCTTTTAATATGGCGGTGGGTTTTCTTTGCCAAGAGGAGACAGAATTCGTTACCCACTACTATTCCATGTTGTTGCCGCGATACTCTTTCCTTAAACAGTACTTCTGTTGACTGCTTCGGAGGCGTTCAAAAAAGCCAACTGACTTTCTGGCATGTTCTTTCTGAACACTCTTTAAAGGTTTTCAAGATTTTATGGTAGAATAAGACCATTACATAGGCTCCTATCGCAAAATAAGCAGTGTGGTTTCGTTCAAGCGCCAGAATCGAGAATTAATTCGTATTTCAAATAATCAACTGAGTACAGACATTCTTTTTTTTACTTGAATTCAATAACTGCTTACTTAGTTGCTTCAACATTATCGTGTAGAGAAAAGAAAGCAGAAATAAAGAAATATTGACAAGTAAATAGTGAAAAAGTGCACGCGGGTCAAGACAGAACTAAATCATTAATCATTGTCAAAGTTCGACAGGCTTTTCTCTATATATCCTTTTGTTTGACACGTACACTTGACTCCAGTTTCCATTCATTGTTGTAATAGCCCAGACAACCAGCATTTGATAACCTATTAAACCACGACGTTGTTGTCGATACCATACTACTCAGAACCAGCAAATGAATTATGAAATGTTTTTAGAGAGAAGTAAGTAAATAATGATAAAATTCTATAAAACGATGTAAGGTATTATACTTCCTCGCCATTTCCTTTTCCATTTCCTCCCGATTTCCTTCCCTGAGTAAAACGTCTTCCCTGGCGTTCCAGATTATTTTGAGAACCACGGTACTAGACCGATTTTCCAAAAAACTGGAACTTCATACATTCATGACTGGTACTCAAATTCATCCAGGAATATGAGCCCAGAAGGTCCAGGAATCTTAAAACGATTCCCAAAGACAATAGTTTCCAGTATCCTAAACTTAAAACGGATAAACAGCCTGTAGTGTTTTATATAACATAACAGACTGCACAGTTATGTTAAATATAACAGCCTCTACTGTTATATTCTACTGTTATACATTGTACTTTTATGGAAAACATCACATGCTGTACTGTTATGTAAAACACCACACACTGTATTGTTATGTAAAACATCACACACTGTATTGTTATGTAAAACATCACACACTGTACTGTTATGTAAAACACCACACGCTGTACTGTTATGTAGAACAACACACACTGTGCTGTCATGTAAAATACCACACACTGTGGTGTCATGTAAAAGATCACACACTGTACTGTTATGTAAAAGATCATACACTATGCTGTTAAGTAAAACATAACACACTGTGCTGTTAAGTAAAACATCACAACTGTGGTGTTAAGTTAAATATAACAGACTGTAGTTTAGAGTTTTTGCGTCGATGAAAGAAGATTAATTTTCGTAAAAGTGATAAGTAACTTTTAAAGGTTAGTTGATGCATGCTTTAATTATATCCGTAAGACTTCATGGTCTTTTAAAGTGGACGGTTAAATTAAATAACAAAATCATTGCAGATATGGAAACCTTTTTCTTTACAGAAGCAAATGGGATATTGTTACGTTACACTATGGTTTGAGAAACACATGAAACAGATTTTTGTTATCTGTATAGTCGAGTCCCTACTGTAACGAATACGGTTTTTAACTTTAAGTGACTGTCAAAGGCTTATATATGAACTTGGACAGGATTTATCAACCAATGTTGTTCAGACAACTGTTGCAAATATTCCCCTGTTTTATCAAATATTTTAGTCCTTTGGTAAAAATTAATGTAGATATAGCATAATTTCATTTTAAAAATTTGTTTTAGCAACCACTGTTCTACATTATTGCGGATTTAATTACCCCTCGTGATCATCAAATATGTGACTTTAAACATTTTTTAGAAAATATTGCTTTCTTTTCTTTGTGTGATCTGCCTGAAAGCAGGGTTATAGTATCAAAGTCCAATCATCGATGCAACTTTAGGCTTTTTTAATAATAATGACAATTTTATTTGGGATATACAAATTTCATGTTCTTCCTCTCCCCTGTGTTTAGGTGTTTTCCGTCCTCCCTTTCAGCAAAAACGTAAGAAAGTTGTCTTCTTTTGTCTTATGCGACATGTCCAATTTTTCTGTCTACTGGTAATATTGTTTATGATTTTTCTCTTTTTTTATTAGCTGATTCACTTCTTTAATACTTTTTTTTGTTGTTTTAACGTCATTTTTCCCAAGTAACTAGGGATCAGACGGTGCCCTTGGATTCGGCAGTGAGGAATTTCTTGTCCGGATGCCTTTCCTGACGCCAACCAAGGATTTTTCTTTCCAATGTCGCCAGCTCGGGGAAACGAACCCGGAACTCTTGGTTACGGTGCAGTTGCACAAACCATTAGGCCACGGCTCTTGTCCACTTCTTTAATACTATTCCTGTCTATTTACCTTTTCCAGACTTCTCTATATCCACAATTCAAATGCTTTTAACCTGAAGATAACATTGTCTTTCAGAATCTAAGGCTCACATACATGCAAAGCAATAATCCAAATCAAGGTTATAACCATTATTTCTTTTATATCTTGATTCTTTTTTATGAAGAGCTCTTTCCTTTCAAAAACCACATTATTTCTCAAAAGCAATTCTAGCCTTTATTTCTACGTTGAATCTCTCAACCGTTGTAATGATGGGATCTTAGTATTTAAAATTACAAACTTATTTCAACAATTACTGTGTAATATAATGTTCAAGTTTAATTCTAGACTTTTTTAGATCTTCTTTACCTCTGTCTTGTTAAAAAATATTTTTATTCACGAATCTAGTGCCACATCATTCATTGTATTGATTATTCTTTGTAACCCACCCTTTGTACTTGCCACCAAAGCTTAAACACTAGAAAATTTGACTTGTATAAATCTTTTACCCACCTTAATCCAGTTTTTTGCTCTTTTAAGGGCTTCTATTACTTTGCACCCTTCATAAATTGGTAACAAATTTGGCAACATTAAGCCAACGCGTGTCATTTTCTTACGATTTTCACATTCCTATCTTACTTCTGCCCTTGTTTCTACTCCATTCCTAAGAGATCAATAGCATACAAATACTTTGTTTACATCCTCTAGATTTCTTTTACAAAGCATTTTTAGCACTCCAATGTAAGAACCTTCCTAAATCCAGACCATGAATCTTCTATGTATCCTTTCTCCTTTTTTTGGTCGCTATCTGCCTTGTCAGTTAGCATTTTCTTTGAGACAAGTGGTAATTTTGATATTGTCCTACATTACTCACAATGTAGAGTGTTTAGTCTTTTTCTTTATTGTTACTATAAAAATGTGTAAGTATTCTTTAGCCAAAATTTTACTGCACAATGTTAGTAAGTTCATCCCTTTTTTAGTTATATTCTAGAACTGTTCACGAGGCATACTGTCTAGTCCTTCAACGTTTTTCTCTTTCATCATCTCCAGTGTTTCTTTACGTTCCTAGCGAGTTTCTATCGATTTATATCAATTTCTTCTTTACGTTCTAGAATATAATCATCTGCCTTTGGTTTTTCCTGTTTACTAAAATGTGATTCCATGTATTTATTTCATTTATCTTTAATTGTTTTTTATTCTGTTAAAACTATGTCGATTTAATTTTAGTGTGCAGTAGTGACCGAGTGATTAAATCAACAGATTGCCATGCAAGAAATACGCAGTTTCGAATCCCCGGTCACATTCCTGGGAGTAATGCTTCTAATTTATTTCCCCGTTATAAGTTATATACTCATCGTCAGGACCTTAATCGATTAGGCCGTTGGTGCACCTATGATTTGACATCATTTCTCTACGACCTTTTATCGATGACAGGCCTCTTGGAAGCTGAGACCTGTCCAGTCTCTTATGTCACTTTGCCAAGTTCTTTCCGACTTTCTGCCTTTGAATCACACATGATATGACCATACTACTGAGAAGTTTATACCTGCTTCAGGAGATAAAATTAGGAGAGGGAAGAAATCAATAAATGAGAAAGATTAGAATGTACAAAGACAACAAAATTAAATAAGAAAAGTGGGCCTCTGCGCTATAGTGGCTCCAAAGCCTTGCATAGGGTCGAAGAACTTAGAAAAAAAACCAGTCATTTTTGAAAGATAGAGAAGAGAAAGAGCTTGATGACAAAAGAGACTTTCAACTAATGAAGGAAAGACCAGTCATCTGCAATCGAGAAAGTACACCCTATGCCAAAATTTTAAAATGTTCAAGCAAAATGTAGAGAAGCAAAGGAAAGTTAACTTCATTACAAATGTGACGAAATTGAGCAAAAACTGTTATTATGAGATTTTATACAAGAACATAAAAGAAATTATCTATAAGAAAACCTTTTTATCTTCTTCAACCATTAAAACGAAGGACATAAAGGAAAGGGAGAGAACGTCGAACCAATGGAATACAGTAGACTCTCGCTAATTCGAACTTCTATTATTCGAATCTTTCTATAATTCGAACGAAATCTCGTCACCGTCAGTTTTCCTTAGGAAACTCTAATAAAACACTTTCTACTATTCGAACTTCTGTAATTCGAAACTTTCTATAATTCGAACAATTTTTCGTCCCCCTTCAGACAAATTCTCTCGCTAATTCAAATTTTGAATGTGTAGATAGGGCTTAAACTCATTCGAATGCCATGAAAAATTCGAAATTTCCATTTCGAATGTTTTTGAAAATTTTTTGTTTTTGAATTCGTGAATGATCGTATTTCGATCGAAAATGGGCAAGAGAAAACACGACGACAGAACGCTAGAGATTAAAAATAAAGCTTTGGTTGAATTGGAGAAGGGGAAAACGAACAACGATGTGGCAAAACTTTTTGATATACCTCCCAACACGTTATCTACATGGAAGAAAAACAAGGAAAAGATCTTCAAGGCATTCAAAAATCAAAATGCTGGTCAATCAAAACGACTCAAAGAAAACACTTACGAACAACTCAATCAGGCAGTTCTTAAATGGTTCACTCGTATCAGAAGTGAAAATGTACCAGCGAGTGGGATTCTTATCAAAGAAAAGGCTTTGTACTTCGCTAAAGAACTGAAATTGGAGAAATTTCAAGCTTCAGAAGGATGGTTAGATAAGTGGAAGAAAAGGTTAGTATAGTTTTTTTCTTTACTTTCTTTATCTTCAATAAACTGGTAAATTTTTACAATAATTCAGGCAGCTCTTTTTTAAGAATTTTGAGGTACTTCTCTTCTGCTGTAAATATGAGACGAGATGGCACTTTCATTCCTAGACCGTCGTTCTGATTTACAACTTTGCTGACGATTTCCACCTGGCATTTATTGTCTTTGCTTGCTTTTAAAAAATAGAAAATTGTCTTTGCAAATTTACCAGATTTCCCAAGAGGGAGATGTCCAATGACTTGCTTCTTCCCTTTTTGAAAAGTTGCCACGGCGTATTTATCCATTGAGTTGTTTGGCTGCATAAATGCATCCAAATGTTCACCGATAGTTGGTGTCCATCTTTCTTTATAAACATGGTGCCCCATAACAAATGCCTCAATTTCATAACTCTTCAGTAAGATTATTGGCATTGAACCAACTTCTAACATCTCTTGAATCGTTGGTTTTTCCGCAGCCATGCTTACAGAAGGCACAAAGCAAAGAAAGAAAAAATACTCTCGCTAACAATAACTTATGCCGTCTAATTTAGATGTCATTGCATTGTATGAAAACGGGGAATTTATTTCTTTATTTCTTTCCATTTTTAGGTATGGAATCTCCTTCAAAACGATTTCAGGGGAATCAAATTCGGTTACGGATGAAATGACGGCGCCGTGGAACGAAACGACCTTACCAACCATTCTCTCAAGATACCCGCTTGAAAACATTTTTAATGCGGATGAATTCGGCCTTTTTTACAACTGCCTCCCGGACAAAACGTATCATTTCAAGAAGGAGAAGTGTAGCGGTGGAAAGCATAGCAAGGTTCGTCTTACAGGAATGGCGGCTGGCAATGCAAAAGGTGAGAGGCTCCAAATGTTCACTATTGGCAAGTCGAAAAATCCCAGGTGCTTCAAAGGGGTAAAGAGTCTTCCGTGTCGCTATAGATCCCAACAGAAAAGCTGGATGTCATCCGAAATCTTCGAGGAATGGGTAAAAGAAATCGATCGCAGTTTTGGGAAAAAGAAGAGAAAGATAGCTCTAATTGTGGATAATTGCCCGGCCCACCCCCACGTCGAGAAGCTTGAATGGGTCGAGCTCATTTTTCTGCCACCCAACACCACTTCAATGACCCAACCAATGGACCAAGGGGTCATTCGATCGCTTAAAGCAAAATACCGCAAGCTTGCCGTCCAAAAGCACCTTGAGCAGTTGGATAAAGGAAATGGACTTTTGAAGTTTTCAATTTTGACCGCTATGACAATGCTTAACAAAGCCTGGAACGCCATCCCTGATCAAACATTTGAGAATTGTTTCAAGAAATCTGGCATTTCAGATGGATCAGTTGAGAAAGCCTTGAATGATAGCGATGATCCATTCCAGAGCCTTGATGTCGAGGTTGAAGAAAACACAATCAGCGCTCTACAGAGTGATCTGCAAAAGTTAAGCGAAAAGTTCAATGTCAGTGTTGACATTACAGCAGACGAATTGGTTGATTTGGATTTGGATGTTCTGTTTCTGGAGTTCTGTCTGACGCAGATATCATCAATGACGTCATCGGGTGCATCGAGATCGAAGATGATGAAGCAAAGGATGAGGATGTTCTCGAAGAAGATATCAGATTGAGTAAGCCTTCCTATGCGGAACTCGTGAAAGCCATTTCGATTGTCGAGAGTTACAGCGTTTTTACGACCTTTGGTGATGATCTCCGAAAAACACTTTGTGATGCCACACGGATTGTAGAAAGGGCTCACATCGCGAACACAAAACAATCAAATATTGATCAATTTTTCCAATAGAATTTCCAATTTTTGTCTACAGAAAAGATATTACTGATACTCCTGAAATCATTTTTGTCACTTTTTGATCTTTCTAATTTCTCTCCGTAATTCGATTTTTAGCTAGCTTAAGTCGATAATTCGAATTAGAGTGACTTTCTATAATTCGAATCTCTATGTAATTCGAATAAATCATTTTCCCCCTTGAAATTCGAATTAGCGAGAGTCTACTGTAAATACACTGGTGGCCTGACGTGGTATGAAAAGGCGAAAACCTGATATAAGAAAAAAACCTAAGAAAAGGAAAGACCTGACCAAATAGTTGGAAAAACTATTTAAACATCAGAGGAACTCAGGAAGCACTATCTTCAGAGTCCTATAAATGCAAGCCTTTTTGGACCATTAACCTAGTAAACATGTTGCGAAATTATACTTAGAATTATAATAGTGAGATCATGTACGAGAATAAAAGGGGAAATCACTATCAAGCAACCTGGCTCTGCAAAAGATACAGGAACAAAAAGTGGAATATTTGTCAAGATGCTTAGTGAAAAACCGATTTAAAAACAGAAGGATGTGTATTGGTGCTTCATTGACCAAGGCTTTTGACAACGTATATTGATATTTAGAGAAAAAATATTTTCGTCTGGTGCGATACCTTTATTGGGAACAGACTCCACGTCTAATTAATGGTACACCAAACATTTTTGCAGATTTCAAAAGAAGAGTCAAACAGGGATGTGTAATATCCTGATCTCTTGAATCTTAGAAGTGAAATAATTTTCTGACAAATAAATTATCTAAAAGGTTTCAGCATTGGGAAATTTCATTTCAGAAACCCATGCTTTGCTGACGATACAGTTACTAATGTAGGTTCACAAGAACAACTCCAGCCTCTGCTAAGCAATGTAATAACAGAATAATAACAAGACAATAACAGACCAGGTGGTAAAAAGAGCATGTATCCATAAATTGCATAAAGTCAGAATATATGGTAGTCAAACAGTGAGCTTTACAAAGGTGACATCGCCATCAATCAAGGAGAGAAGTTTAAGTACCTGGCTAGTATAATAAATGGAAAAGACAAGTGTGATGCTGAAATCAGAAGAGGGATATCAATAGCAAAACACTTGTTTTCAAGGCTAGCCCATATCCTAAAGAGCAATAAAATATCAATATAGACAAATACAAGTGTTCTCAAGGAATAGTTTTACGTGATATACAAGCAACTTTTGGAAGTGATTGTTGGATAATACCCCAACAAATGGAATAGCATTTTGAAGCAGCTGAATTGTGGCTCTATTATCTCATGTTAAGACTACTATAAGATATTTTAACCTAACCAGGTGCTATTAGATGTCTTTTAAGAAAAAACGTAGACAAAGGCAGCTTCTAACATATATTTTTTTCCCTTCATCTTCCATTTACTGACTTGGAA
This sequence comes from Morbakka virulenta, assembly GCA_003991215.1. NCBI lineage: Eukaryota > Metazoa > Cnidaria > Cubozoa > Carybdeida > Carukiidae > Morbakka > Morbakka virulenta. The sequence goes on along the minus strand of RDPX01000352.1, from coordinate 717,730 downwards.
AGGAAATTTCAATAAAATAAGGTTTTTCGTAAAGTCTCATGTATTTTCACTTTTGATACGAAATAATATCAGCTAAACTTAAATCCCTGCGTTTGGTTTTGGTGATTAATATTAGTTTCGTAGTCACTTTGCAAAATATTCGAAGGAAAAAATCCTGATTTTGCTATTTGAAAAATGGAGTATGGCTTTTCTCGTATGTGAAATTTTGAAATCTGCTTGTTTAATTAAGCGCAATCGAAAAGAGGTCATTCCTCCTCCATCAGTTTATTTTTCCAATCATAGAAATATTTACAGTTTCGTAGATATGTAAAAACACTTTCTCCTCTTAAATATGAATTTCTATTTTAAACATTCGTTCAGAATACATACCAAACTATGTAGAAGTACAACTATATCTTCGATGTCGAAGTATTACTAAAGTTTTCATTCATTAAACCAATTAGACTCTGGTTGCTCACTCGTTTGTACGATCACGTTACATATAACAAGGATATTGTTAAAACTGCTTATTTTTAAAATTAGCGTGCGATAATTCATTTGAAGACCTTTATAATTAAACTAAAGACTGCTGGTGTCTAAAACCTTCTGTTTGGCTTTTCTTTTGTTTTAATATTTCCTGGAATTTGAATTAAATTGAATTCCAATTTTTTTTTCTATTTGTTTTTATTCCTCTCCAAAAATTGTTCACAGAAATTTTGAAAAGCTTGTCTAAAAGTATTTCTGCCGAATTTTTTTTGGATAAGGTCTTTTGAACCATATCTATGAGTTCTATTTTATGAAGCATTACAAATTCATGCTCAGTTCAAGTGTTTGGGACTCCTGGGTTCGGCCTTCTCTGCTTCGTTCATCTAACTTCACCTTTCTGCAACACATTATAACCAATTGCATAATAAACTTCTTCGATATCAAATAAAATCGCCCCATATTTCTTTTTCGTACTTTGAAAGGCTTCTCTTGAATGATTTGGTCAGAAATGGGTCTACCTCTATATAAACCAGATCATTTCGCAAAAGACTTCGACAAATTCATTTTTCTGGGTGAGTGTATTATGTTCCATTGTCTTGCATGTCATTGATAAATGGTAATGTTAAATGCTTTTGTTCTGTTACCAGGCTAAAATTGGTTGAAGTCATGCCAGTCTGATGAAAATGACCGTGCCCTTCTGCATATGAAAAAGCCACCATTCTTTAGATATTTGGTATGTATCCAGTAGCTGCCCGAGGTTTATCTGGTTGAAAGCTGAATATGTCCTTAAATAATTCTTCGGCAGTGAGCAATTCTAAAAGAGGACTGTCTGTAGAATCATCACTGTTAGACTCTTCGTTCGTTCTTAGACTGTTACTCTTGTCTCTACATTTGTATTAGTGAACTAGATCTTCCTGCTCGAGTGACCTTTGACCTGTGATAAGGTTTGTCTCTAGAACTTTTCTCTTTGCTCATCGAGAATGTTCAAAAAGTTTTTAAAAAATTTTACATACACACACATATATATATATATATATATCTATGATCACTTTCCATCTTTTCCTTCCGTAATCTCTCTCTCTCTCTCTCTCTCTCTCTCTCTCTCTCTTTCTCTCTCCCTCTCTCTCTTTCACCATGTTTTCTTTAGATCTTTGTAACAGAGAGTATGCTGAGTGTTGGGTACCCGTAACACATGTGGAAAGCATCCACTGCCGGTCACAAGCCCGGGACCTCTGTTACCAACATGGTCTATCTTAGTATGTCTCTTATTTAAATTTCTGAAGCACTTCTTCTATGGCTTTGTTTATGTATTGCGTCTCGAGTCGTGTAAAATTTGTTTGTGATGTATAAGTTGTTTGTTTGTTTGTTGGTTGGTTTTTTGTTGGTCTTTTGGGGTTTTTTATGTTATTATTTTGTCAAAATAAAAGCCTTAACATCTGGCTGTTTGGAGTTTACTCCTAATACTATATATATATATATATATATATATATATATATATATATATATATATATATATATATGTGTGTGTGTGTGTGTGTGTGTGTGTGTATGTAAAATTTTTTACACAAAT
>RDPX01000352.1:682964-714934 GCA_003991215.1 Morbakka virulenta | reverse complement strand
TCTCTCTCTCTCTCTCTCTCTCTTTCTCTCTCCCTCTCTCTCTTTCACCATGTTTTCTTTAGATCTTTGTAACAGAGAGTATGCTGAGTGTTGGGTACCCGTAACACATGTGGAAAGCTTCCACTGCCGGTCACAAGCCCGGGACCTCTGTTACCAACATGGTCTATCTTATGTATGTTTCTTATTTAAATTTCTGAAGCACTTCTTCTATGGCTTTGTTTATGTATTGCGTCTCGAGTCGTGTAAAATTTGTTTGTGATGTATAAGTTGTTTGTTTGTTTGTTGGTTGGTTTTTTGTTGGTCTTTTGGGGTTTTTTATGTTATTATTTTGTCAAAATAAAAGCCTTAACATCTGGCTGTTTGGAGTTTACTCCTAATACTATATATATATATATGTGTGTGTGTATGTATGTAAAATTTTTTACACAAATTTTAAAAAGCTTCTTACAATGAAGGACCTGCTAAAAGCTAAATTAGAAGAAAAATGAAAAATATTATAAAACGTTAATGGATAATAGAGCTAAAAGTTAATATATGCTAAAAATAGTCTTTAAAAAGGCATTTACATTTACAGAGGAACGTTTATATTTCAACATTGTCCGGGAGCTCATTAAATAGAATAGGTCCTTGGACAGAAAAACCCTTTCTTCCAGCTTCAGTTCTGACAAGAGGAATAATTAGGTTGCATCAGTTGCCTTGTGTTAATACTGAATGCGTGAAGATGTCGTTTAAAGGAGCAGACTCAGGCACCTTGAATAGCCAAATTCCATTTCATTTTCAAGACTACTAATTCCGTAATCTACAAGTTTAAGAAAAAAAAAGTTGTAAAAGTTGTAAAAGTTAAGGAAATAAATTTATCTAGGAGCCGAGTGTTTATACCAGGTTCGAAAACATGTTCAGGTTCTTTTATTTCCGTTGTTACTGAGAAGTGTCCTTCAGGCCACATTTGACGTTTAACCCTGAGATATGTTGAAAAAACAGAGCAAAGTAGAGAGCAATAAAGAGCTTCAAGATGTGTTTTGTTCCGAAATATTACTATATTTGGAAAATATAAACGTTTGTCTAAAGAATATTTTCTATATCTGTTAAAAAACGTTAAAATTAAAAGGTATGAAAAAGAAAGAATATCCCATTGCCCTCAACAGAAAACGGGTGGCCTTTGTGTTGACTTCAAACTGTAATCATGGACTACATGGAATATGATAAAATTGAGATGTCATTGGAATGCACTATTCTGTGACAAGACATGCCTTACTTGACTGATAAACTGTTTGAAGTACTCCACATGGAAATCTGCAAGAATTTATAGGGAACTTGATACGATATACCTACCGAGCTGTTCGGATAGGTAAAGAACGTTCTCGTACGACAGTAGAATCTGGCATCAGTGCTATTTTACAATGCTTCTGTATCGCTGCAGGGTGATTCATCCTATGTAAAATATATGCTGTTTTTATGCAATCAACATGAGGACAATGTGAAATGATTTGAGTAGTCCTTGGTGGACTTCGTTTTCTCTAACACTAAAAAGAAGCTTAGAGCAGAACCTATTGCTAACGCGTAAATGCGATTAAAACTTCTAGATCAAATAGTGTGAAAGAACTAGGAAGGCAAAGTCTACTTTTACTTGAAAGGATTAAAGGGAATTCATGTTAAACTCCCATCGCATCTAGTTTGCGAAGAAAACTAAATCTTATATGGCCTTCAATTATTTTAGGGAGCCAGTCAACCAATTACAAAAAGTGACCGGCTTTCTTCAATCCTCAGTTTTCCTTAAGCAATCATTAAATGTGATTGGTACATTTTTACCCTTATTTGGCTTCCTCATAAAATACTACCTCACTTGTATTTTGGTACAACATCACCTGATTAACTACCGCTTGACTTGTATTTTGATAAAGCACCATCTGATTAACTACCGCTTGACTTGTATTTTGATAGAACACTACCTGATTAACTACCGCTTGACTTGTATTTTGATAAAACACCATCTGTTTAGCTACCGCTTGACTTGTAATTTGATAAAACACCATCAGATAAAATACCGCTTGACCTGTATTTTGATAAAACAACATCTGATAAAATACCGCTTGACTTGTAATTTGATAAAACACCATCTGATTAACTACCGCTTGACTTGTAATTTGATAAACGAAACACCTGATAAAATACTACTTGACTTGTAATTTGATAAAACACCACCTGATTAACTACCCCTTGACTTGTAATTTAATAAAACACCATCTGATAAAATACCGCTTGACTTGTATTTTGATAAAACCCCACCTGATTAACTACCGCCTGACTTGTATTTTGATAAAACGCCACCTGATTAACTACCGCCTGACTTGTATTTTGATAAAACGCCACCTGATTAACTACCGCTTGACTTGTATTTTGATACAATACCACCCGACAAAAACGGGCTCTACTTGTGTTTTCTCGCCTAGATCGACTTGATGCCTTGCTCCAATCACATACCAGTGTAAAAGGTTTCATCCAAAATCAACTTGATTTTATTTGCTAATTTGCAATTTTTGAAATATACTTCTAAAGTATTTTTTATTCTAAAGGGTAAAAATCATTCATTTATCGGAAGATTTTTGGTCCGATAGCTCATTTTTCTTAAAATAAGGTTTCTCTAAAGTGTAAATAAAAATGTTTTAATACTAGCACCCTTTTGATTGATAAGTATTTAAAATTTGATTTTGATAAAACCTCAGTGGTAATGTTATGAGTGTATCTTTACATCTGAACCCATTTCCTCATTCAAAACCCAGCTGAAATGTTCTCACTAAAATATTAAACACAACGAAAACAACGAAAATATTTTGAAACGAGAAAAGTTAAAGCAAAATTTTTATTCATTAGCACAAATTTTATTGCAGTATATTCATTTAAATGTAGGAAATTAGTAATGAGATTGAAAAAACGTATGTAGATCGAATTGGGTGGAAATCCACCATCCCTAAATAGAAACTTTTAACCTTTCAAGAGAAAGACAAGTTAGCATCGTCTTTAGTAGAGCTGACAAAACAAAATGGAAAAATGAAGCTTACTGACCATGGAATGGACCCAGCACCAACCATGTAGACCTACCAATGCCTACAAAGGTCTGCAAGATCTAAAACATTTACAAGCTAGTTACAAACAGGTCCTTAAAACAACTAACATGGTTCTAGCTCTTTGAAATTAACTTTTGAGGTATCATTTATTGCTACTCAAACTCCTCTTGCACATAAATCAAGACCAGACTATAAATGACTGGCTTTGGGCTATTTCAACAGAAAGAAACAGCATTAATAGGTTTTAAAATAAAATGAGCTTCACAGCGTTAATACAATGTGTTCATAGTTGCCTTTAGTAAGCAGATACTGTTTAACTAGTTTAATTAATTTTTCAGTTTGACGTCACCGGTTACACGCGTCCTAAATAGCGTTTCCCGCGTATGAGTCATAATTTATGAATGCTACCAAGTATTTTTGAGATTCACATAGACTTCTAAGGTCAAGGTAATACTATAATCAATAACGGGTCTTTTCCATCTTCTCTAAACTCGCACAATAAACAATGAAGCAGTTGTTTAATTTTTATATTAAGTATCACTTAATAGAAAAGAAAAATTAAATCTTGACGCCAAAATTCAAATTGCAGCGCCTTAATTTTTAATCCATTTCTATCCTTTTAATTATTTCCTTGCTCATGGACGCTTTACAGTAGATTTGTAAAATGCCATTCCCCAACTTTCAAAGATGTATTTAATTAAATTTCATAAAAAAATAATGTTTTGATTTTCAAAGTTGTTCTTCTTTGTATTTCATTTCTGAAATATCACTGAAATTTCAAAATCAGGCAAAAGAAAAAGTGCAATTACCGTTCACAAGCAGATTTAGAAGTGTATGTTGCGACAGTTTTCTTGTCTCTTAAGTTGAAAGTTCTTAAACTTACGAGAGGAACAAGGAACGACTTCAAAGGACCCTTTTTCTTTATAAGGATGCTTACTTTTTCCTTAAAGCCAGAAAAAAAGATCAGTTTTTTTTTAAATAATTGTGTTACCCATGTTTTTGAAAATCAAAAATACAATCACATTTTCACAAGCTTAATGCTTTTTGGGGGCAGCCTCAATATTTCTATAATTATGCTCATTTCGGGATCACTCTATGCTTACAATATATTCACCCCATTTTCACTTAAAAAGATTACAAAAGAAGCCCTTATCCAAATATCATTATTAGAAAAAGTTTGGAGGCAAAGCTAGGAAAACGTGTTAAAGACGGCAACATTTTTCATATGCTAAATGAGTTTTGATATAGTTAGCTACTAAAGGTCTCTTTAAAAAAGGTATTGTTAAATATATAGAATCCATCATAAAGAAAGCATTTTATAGATCCTGCAAACTTCTTTTTTATTTTAGTGAGATTATTTTTAGTCAATCGTCAGATGTAAAATCAATACCACTGTAATCTAGATTTTGAATGTATAGTTTATCAGATTTTCAAACCTCTGTGGATCTTTATTTTCAGGGTTAAAATGTTTGACGTGACACCACCTGAATCCTTCAATATTCTCATTTTTAGTAATTAATCCTTTAGCACTATAACAGTATTCTCTAGGGAGCTTGAAGAATGAATTAACCTTTAAAGCTTTATATTTTACAACATTGATAAAATGATGTGGTGTGTGGTGTGGTGTGGTGAAGTAAACTCCCATCCACCGGGTCCCCAGGTTGCGGATAGGGGAACGGCCTCCAGATATGGAGGTCAGCTGCGAATATGGAATAAGCAGTCCCGGACAAAATCACGGGTTGCCCTTCGGAAAGGCATAGCACCCGGCAGCCGCCCCGCCTGGGTCACAGGTGAAGACATTGGTTAGCAGGATGTTGGATGATTTAGTGAGGCAATATAGCTTTGGCTCACTCTATCTGTGGCAAGGCGATATGTGGTAAAACCCTTAACACATATTCGGCAAGGCACACACGTTCTTGAGAAGAGCACTGCTAGCACTTGTATGGAGCGGCGACCGCAAGTGAGAATTTAGCTACTGAAAGCACAAAATGACACAAACTCTAAGACTTTCATCCCGCCTCGCTCGTCGAGCGGTCAAACAAGGAGCGCGTCCTGCAATGGTGTCGCAGGTTGCAGTCGAAAAATGGGCGCCTGCGACAATGAGAAATAATCACAAAATCCCAAGCTTAATGAAAGGAAAGAAAAATATTTTTATTGGTACGATCAATGTACAAACTCTCAATAAAGAATGGAAAATACCAGAACTGATCTCTTCAGCCGAAAGCACAAAACATGACATCATTTGTGTACAAGAACACAGAATGTGTCATGAAGACCTTGTCATCAAAGAGCAATCATTCGGCAAATGGAAGTTAATCACTAGCTCTGCCTGGAAAAACAACATTAATGCGGCTACCGGTGGAATAGGAATACTTTTCAATCAGGAAGCATATAACACCCTAATTAGTGTTGAATCGATATCTCCAAGGATTATGACAGTCACACTAAACGGCAATCCCCAGACCACCATAATATCCTGCTATAGCCCTACAAATGTATGCGACATATTAGAAGTTGAAAGATTTTACCAAGACTTAACCTCAGTTACCAGACAAATTCCCAAGCACAACGTACTGATAATTGCCGGAGATTTGAACGCACATCTAGGCAGGCTAGACAACTTCAAATTCTCTTATCATGAAGAAACCAACAGAAACGGAGAAATGCTCAAAAATTTCATCCGTGAAAACGAACTGCTATGTCTGAACACTAACTACCAGAGAAGACAGGGACAACTTTGGACACATAAATCACCAAACGGTCATACAGCACAGCTAGATTACATCATCATAAATAGAAAATGGAAAAACAGCGCTAAAAACTGTAGAGCTTACAACTCTTTCCTGAGTATATTGTCAGATCACCGTATTGTGACTTCTACGTTTCGTCTGAGCCTCCGAGCAAATAAGAAGAAAACCTCCAAAACCACCCGCTTTGATTGGTCAATCCTGAAAAATGATCCCGAGACCCGGAACACTTTCATCATCAATGTAAAAAACAGATTTTCAGCCTTACAGGAGGAAACCCAACTAGATAACGCCGACTCGAAATACGAAAATTTTGAGACTGCTGTCAAAGAATCTGCCTTAGAATTCATTCCCCAAACTCAAAAAACGAAAAGGATCTATCCATGGGAATCACAAAAGATTCGTGAAAAACGCAAACGCCTGCACGAAGCATCCGAGCGCAAAACATCGCAACCTTCACATGAAAATAATCTTATGTATCAAAGATGCTCTGCAGAACTGAAAGAAGCTTACAATCAAGAACAACGCCAGTACCTGCAACAAAAGATAGATTCAATATCAAAAGCTGCTAGCAATCAAAAATCGGCTTTTGCATGGAAAACAGTAAACGAGATCACAGGGAGAAAGAACAGCAGCAAGTCTAGATTGAAAGCAACAAATGATTCGGAACGAGTAAAATTATGGCAGAAGCACTTTCAAGATCTCCTAGGAAATCCGCCAGTAATCGACGATGTTGAGATAACCCCAGTCATCACTGAAGAACTCAATATCCAAACAGGCCCGTTTACCTTGGAAGAGCTGTTTAAATCCATCAGGGACGTACAATATGGAAAGGCATGCGGACTAGATGAGATACCAGCTGAAATATGGAAACTTGATGAATTTCACCAAATTTTGCTTGATTTCTGCAACTCTGTCTACCATCAAGATCCTATCAGCAAATGGCGAAAGGGTTGTATATTACCCTTCCCCAAAAAAGGAGACCTGAGTATACGAAAGAACTATAGAGGAATTACTTTGACTACGATATCTGCAAAGCTCTATAACCTCATGCTTTTAAACAGGATTCGGCCAAAAATAGATCCACTACTACGAAAAAATCAAAACGGTTTTCGCAAGAACAGATCAACCATAGGACAAATACTCACTATTCGTCGTATTCTCGAAGGTGTTAGATCGAAAAACCTGCCTGCCGTCCTTCTGTTTATTGACTTCTCTAAAGCATTTGACTCAATACATCGTGGTAAAATGAAAAAGATTCTAAAGGCATATGGAATCCCTGAGGAAACTATCGATGCAATCTCAATGCTTTACGTAGACACCCATTCCATGGTACGCTCACCGGACGGAGACACAAACTTTTTTGAGATAACTGCCGGAGTTCTGCAGGGTGACACTCTCGCCCCGTACATCTTCATAATCTGCCTAGACTATGTGCTAAGAAAAGCGCTTGACCAAAATAACCATCTCGGTCTCACGCTCAAAAAGCAGAGAAGTAGGCGATATCCACCAGTTAAAATTACAGACGCGGACTATGCAGACGATTTAGCAGTTCTCGCCGATACACTTAAAGATGCAAACACTCTACTTCACAGTATCGAAAATGCAGCAAAAGAAATCGGTCTCCACCTCAACGCAGATAAAACAGAATACATCTGTTTGAATCAAGACTCATCTGTAGGCATGAAGAGCACCAATGGTAATAACATCAAGCAAGTCCAAGACTTCAAATACTTGGGTAGCCATATTACCTCTACAGAGCGAGATATTGATATCCGATTAGGCAAAGCCTGGGGTGCTCTAAACCAACTTGAAAAGATCTGGAAATCAAATCTCTCCGATAACCTGAAAAGACACTTTTTCAGAGCAACGGTTGAGTCTGTACTTGTTTACGGATCTGTCTCATGGACACTAACCTCAAAGCTCGAGAAAAAGATTGATGGAGCATACACACGAATGTTACGAGCGGCCCTAAATGTTTCCTGGAAAGACCGTATCACAAATAATGAGTTGTATGGCAACGTACCAAAAATAAGCAAAACCATCAAACAACAGAGATTACGCTTCGCTGGACATTGCTGGCGATCGAAAGAAGAGCTTATAGCAGATGTCCTGCTCTGGAATCCAATGCATGGACACAAACCAGTTGGTAGACCTAAGAAAACCTACATTGACCAACTGATGGAAGATACAGGCTGCACATTAGACGAACTACATAATGCGATGGACGAGAGGGTACAATGGAGAGCTCGTGTCAACGAATGCCGAGCTAGCTCGACCTAAACAAAACAAACAAACAAACAAATAAAATGATTATTTCAGAAACTTTAGATATTCATTGTGCAATATTTTGCAAAACATAGTGCTGTGTCAATTGTAAAGAATCAACTATTTCAGTTGGCTTTATTTTTGTTTAAGGCTTACCAATAAAGTATAAGGTCTGATATACAAATCTTTCATAAGTAAATTTCCTTAAGGTTATATTATTCAGTGTTTCACAGAATTTAATACCTTTCATTGATTCTAATATGTTTTCGATGTGCTATTCAATGGCCTTTCTGGTATCTTATAGTTCAATTAATGGGTCTGTATTTTCTTTTAGGTTGACTTCATAGGATTTTTTAGACCATTTCAAGGCTTGATTTGTTTTTCTTATAATAGTCCTAGTCCGCGGGTATGCGGGCCAGGAGGTCTTAAGAAATGAATTATCCTACCGACAATGCATAGTTTCAGATCACCCTTGGGCAAGGTATAACACATGTTATGCCTCCCGTGCCAGGATTTTGGTGAAGTCATCACCACCAAGATGACGGATGTTACGGCTTGGGAACACAAGCAGCTAGGCGGAAGATCTGGACGTACAGGCAACGGCTAGGCGCCACTGTCATTATGAACATGGCACTGCGAAGACAGCAGGCAACGGCAAACCACTGTCTCAATCTTTGCCCAGCACAATCATGGTTCCCCGATCACTACAAAATACAGCAAACGGCGTTAATAGGATCACAGTCAACGGTAATTCTTCGCCCGACACGAATGCTCATGTGCGACAGGTGAGCTCGGGTCGTCATCAAGCGTCTGTCAGCAACAAACAGGGAACAATCATAGGTACATGGAACGTACGAACGCTGCTACAAAGTGGTCAGCTAGACAACATGAAGCAAGAAATGAGACGATTAAAGGTAAATGTAATGGGAGTATGTGAAGCTAGATGGACATAAAGCAGACGGATACAGAATTGTACATTCAGGAGGACAGAAACACGAGCAGGGAGCAGCCTTTATTCTCGACTCCAGTGTATCATCTAGCGTAAGCGGTTGGTATCCAATTTCTAGCAGAGTGCTGCTTTTAAAAATGGATGGAAATCCTTTTAAATTCTCATTCATTCAAGCAAACGCTCCTACTACAGCGAGTACAGAAGAAGAAATCGACGAGTTTTATGATATTCTGGAAAAGGCCAAGAAACTCTGCAACTCCCAAGAAGATACCATCGTTATGGGAGATTTCAACGCCAAAGTTGGAAATTAGTCGGACGGGATGACGGTTGGTCAATACAGACTTCGGGAACAGAACCAGAGCTTACCCATGAGCTACCTATGTCGAGAGTACCCAGGAGCTGATTGTTGGAGCGATCACATTCCAATTATATGCAAACTAAATCTTACATGTAAGCGGGTAGTGAAATTAGCACATGCAACCAAACTTCAGTATGAGCTTCCCAGAACAAACCCTGAACTTGAAAGTTCATATGAAATCGCAGTCTATAACTGATTTCAAGAGCTACAAAATACGAAATATTCAAAGTGGGATATATTTAAGGATGTTTTGGTGAGCACAGCCAATGAGAAATTGCCAAAAGTCAAGAAGAATAAACGACAAAAATGGTTGAAAGATAACATTCTAAATCTTATGGAAGAGAGGTGCAAGTTGTTTGATCGCACTAGAGAAGATTATAAAAGACTCCATAGCGACATAAAGCGCAGATGCAAAGAAGCCAAGGAAGAATGGCTCAACAGGCTATGTGAAAAAGCAAAAGCCGATTTCAACGAGAACACTCATAAAATTCACAGGTTTATTGACGAAATAATAGGGAAAACGCACTGGTCCTCTGAGGAATGTATTAAAGCCAAGGATGGAAGTGTTATCTTAGAGAAAAAAAAGATTTTAGAAAGATGGAGCAAATACATCCAATATCTCTTTCACGATTGTAGAGGAAACATGCCTAAAATCAGGAAGTCTGTTGATGAATTACCAATTCTCAAGTCAGAAGTCGAAACAGCTTTAAAGAAGATGAAATACGGAAAAGCACCACGTCCAGATAACATTGTTACTGAACTCCTGATGGCAGCAAGCGATATCGGCACAAGAAAGCTGACCGAGATAGTTAACGATATCTATGACAGTGGAGTGATACCAGACGATCTCACAAAATCAGTTTTCATAGCCCTTTCTAAGAAACCAGGCAAGATGGAATGTGAGCTTTACAGGACTATAAGTCACATGAGTCATGTGACAAAGTTAATTCTCAGAATATTAATGAAGCAAGCTGGTCCAAGATTACACCAGAAATTGGTAAAGAGCAGTGCGATTTCATGAAAGATACAGGCACTAGAAACGCAATTTTCATGCTGAGAAGATTAAGTGAACGAGCTATCGTGGTTAAACAAGATATTTACCTATGTTTTCTGGATTATAAAATGGCGTTTAATAGAGTCAAATACGATGTCTTAATGAACATTTTACAAAGTTTAGATATAGACGGAAAAGACATTAGAATTCTTCGAAATTTGTATTGAGAGCAGAGTGCCTGTGTTCAAATTGGCAGAGAGTTCAGCAAGTACACATCAATCAAGAGAGGAGTGAGACTGGGATGTGTCTTTTCGCCAGATTTGTTCAATTTATACAGTGAACTTATTCTAAGAGAATTGAAAGAACATAAAGGCTTTATTGTAGGAGGTCAAAAAATTACCAATATTAGATATGCCGATAATACAACACTTATAGCAGGATCCCAACAAGAATTGCAGACACTGCTCAATAAAGTGAAAGAAGAAAGTTGTCGGAAAGGACTTACCCTGAATCAAAAGAAAATCAAATGTATGGTCATCTCGAAATACGCAATTGGAAAAGTCTGTAAGTTGATGATAGACAGTGAAGAAGTAGAACAAGTAGATAAATTCAACTACCCAGGATGTTTAATTACTTCTGACGGCAGATGTAACGAAGACATAAAACGCAGAATCGGTATGGCAAAAGATACGTTTGGAAAACTCCGATGTATTTTAAAGAACCGAAGCTTATCGATAGCATTGAGGAAAAGGATTTTAAGTAGCTATGTAATACCAATGTTGACATACGGCACGAAAACATGAAAAATGGTTCTTTCGTCGCATGTTAAAAATCTCTTGGACAGAAAGGAAGAGAAGCGATGAAATATTAATTATGACACAGTCCAAGAGAAGCCTACTTAGTCGCATCCGGGGAGGTCAAGTACGCTTTTTAGGCCATCTTATTTGTAAAGCCGGATTAGAGAATGCAATATTGACAGGCTAAACTTCATAAAAAATGGAAATGAAAAGATCCTCTTTAAGGATAATCAGGTGAAGGAGAGATGGTGAAATTATTTCAACACTCTCCTGAACACTAAAAATACTCGTATTAGAAAAGAGCTTACTAATTAAACACCAGGACCCAATAAAAAAAATGAAGAAAGCAAACTTAAGTACTAGCTAGAGAAAATGAAAAACAATAAGGCTACAGGACCTGATAAACTCCCCATGGATGTAGTAAAGCTACTGAAACAGAGTGGAATTACCTAGATGACATCAAGTCTGCGGCAAATAATGAAGGACGGACTGCCCCAGGAGTGGAAAAAAGCCTGATAACACCAATTGTTAAGGGAAAGGAGATCCTATTGACTGTGGCAACTACCGTGGAATCAAGCTTCTTGGTTATTGCCATAAACGTCTTCAACGAGTGATTGAAGCCAGACTTGGGTTAGTTGTCAACATCAAGCCAAATCAGTATGGTTTTCAGAAAGCTAGGCCTTCCACCGAGCCAATGTTATGTTCACGGATACTTTACAAAAATTCAGAGACTTTAATAGTGACCTGCACATTGTGTTTGTAGACTTAGAAAAAGCATACAACACCATTTCCAGAGACTTGATATCGTACTGCCTTAGGAGGAGAGTTGTGCCAGAGGCGTACATCAACACCAACCAAGACATGTACAAGAGCTGCACAACCAAAATCAGAACAAACTCTGGGAATGCAGAAGATCTCGAGATCGAAGCATCAAGGATCTCCCTTTAACTCACTACTTGATTGTCTGCATCAAGGATCTCCCTTCATTCCATTACTCTTCATTATCATCGTGGATGTGATTACAGAGGAAATCGACGAAGACAAGTCATGGGCGATGCTATTCGTTGATGATTTGGTGCTGTGCGACCAGAGTCATGAACAGTTGGAGGTGTGGAAGGAAAAAATGGAAAGTATGGGGTTCAAGCTAAGCAGATCAAAGACAGAGTATCTACCACCACTAGGAGAGAATAGTAATACCTTGATGAAAAAGTACAAAATAGGGGAGGAGGAAGCCTTACCTAAGTGGACGTAATTCAAATACCTCGCCACAACCATCCACCAGGAAGGAGGATGCTGTAAAGACGTTGAGCTACGCATATCAAAGGCATGGAATAAAGGAAGGGGGCTGAGTGGAGTACTCTGTGATAAGAAAATGGCTGCTCACCTACAAATCCTAATATACAAGACTATGATACGACCGGCCCTGTTAAATGGGAACGAGACCTGGCCCGTCAGGGGAAAACAAGTGGACAAGGTTGGCTCGTGTGAGATGCGGATACTGCGATACTACATAGGGATAAGTCTAGAGAAACATCAAAGAAATGAAAATATAACAGCAGTAGCTAAAGTTGTGTCTATCAAAGATTTCATGAGAAAAAGAAAGCTAGAGTTGTTTGGACATGTTCGCCACCGTTAGAGAGGTCAAGACAAGACATCCGGAGAGTGTACGACATGAGGGTATCGGGTAGCAGAGGACGCAAACGACCAAGACAGCGATGGTATAATACGATCAAGGCTGATCTGAGCTGGCTTGACCTGGATGAGAGTAAGGCAGACGACCGTGCAGGATGGGAAAGTTTGGTTGAACTGGGAGTCCAGCAAAAGCCTGCCACCGGAGTAGTAGGAAACGGCGGTGAAAGGTGAGCAAGGTAAGCATATCATTCATCATCACCTAAATCTTTTAGGTTTTGTAATGAAGGATTCAATCTAATTTTAAGATTGTGTTGCAAATCACTAGCTGATGCACTTTTTTTTTATGCTACATAAAGTTCCCCTTTGTATCTATAGTTTCCGTATTGAAGTAGTTCTTATCTTCATAATAAAGTCTAAAAGTGTGGTAAAATGTGATTCGATCATGTTTTTCAATCAAATCTATTATAATCTTATATATATATATATATATATATATATATATATATATATATATGTATATGTATATGGTACATTAGATTCGGTTTACCGTATTAGAGTGCTCGATACGTAAATGCAGAGCGTAATAAAAGATATAATAAGTTGAAAAGAATAAAAAAACTACGCTATCCATTTCGACAAGCCTGTTTCGTGATTTTACTCACTCGTCAGGAAATGTACATTTCCTGACGAGTGAGTAAAATCACGAAACAGGCTTGTCGAAATGGATAGCGTAGTTTTTTTATTCTTTCCAACTTATTATATCTTTTATATATATATTTATATACATATATAAAAAGATGTCTCCTTTGTCTCACTGAAAAAATTTCCATTATAACATACACCATCAAGAAACAAATTCTCAACAAAAGAACTTATTTCAAAATGTTGACACGAAAACAAATTCCTCCGCAACTTGACTAATCGCATGGGACCTCCTTTCCCGTATTTTCATCAAGCAGCCGAACACCTCCTATTTACCCAATTTGAAAGTAAATCATTCTTTAGTAATTTTACACCGTATCCACATGGGACTTCCTTTCTTTCTTCCTTTCTCAGAATATTAACGCATTGTAATACGTTATCACATGTAATTTTTATTTTTGATGAGCCGCCTACTTTATTTGTTTATAATTACTTGAACAGTATTTGTAGCATTATTGCCTGATGATCGAAATATCGTGAAACTATCAATTGCAGTCACAGTTCTTATTTTTCGTTTTTTACCTTATATACAGTACTCTGGTATATTCATTGAGCACTTTTTTATACGAAAACACAAATTTACACAAATATATATATATATATATATATATATATATATATATATCATGGCATTATTTACCAGCTAAAGTATAACCTATCCCTGTGTGGCATATATCACAATATCCAGAGTATCCGGAGTATTCCAGAGAAGTGTATCAAGATAACAGAATCGATGTACAGTCACCCAACCTGTGGTGTTAGAACAGCTACAGGGTAAACTGAAGAGTTCGAACTGCCGTCAGACAAGGCTGCATAATGTCGCCGTTCCTCTTTATCCTGTGCATCGTCTCTGTTATGAAAAGAGCGATTGCTAGAGACAACGATGGAATAACCTGGGGAAATAACAGCAAGTTAACTGATCTCGACTTGGCTGATGATATTGTGCTAGTGTCCAAAGACAATGACATATGTCAAGAAATGACAAACAAGCTACAACATGAGAGTGCAAAGGTTGGGCTAACCATCAATGGGCAAAAGAGCAAAGTAATGGTCATAAAGAAGGACAGAAGACAACGAAATATTAGTTGACGGGAATCAATTAGAGACGGTGGAGAAATTCCCATACCTCGGCACTACGATATCAAATAATGGAGAAGTGAACACAGACATGAAAAACCGCCTAGGTCGAGCCAGTGTAGCCTTTAGGTCAATGACAAACATATGGAGATCAACCAATATTAGGGAAAAGAAGACGGGGCAGGCCAGTGAAAATATGCAAGCAACTTTTAAGGAAGACAGAGAGAAACGAGTTGTGCAAACGCATGACACTCAAGCCTTGGCCAGAGACCGAAGGTGTTGGCGCCATCTTGCTGCCTGATGTCCCACTCAGGAAAGGAGGTCTAAGGTAAGGCAGCACTTTCAGTGTCAATTATATTAAATAATATTGTATTTTTTCATTTATTTCAAACAATCATCGAATTAGAGCAAGTTTCAGTGGTATGCAGGCTGGATGATTTCCATACATCTGTGAGATTATTGGTAAGAATTGTAAACTTTATGACGGTTTCTTGAGTGGAAGAGTTGTCCAAAGAAGACATCACAGCAAACAGCCTGTTATATATGATGTCTGGTAAGGCTATATCTAAGGCAATTTGAGGGTACACTTTAGCAGAATCAGCTCTGATGGTACTCTCATTGAAGTCTCATTGAAAGCCACAAATGAAAGGTTTGGTTAGACTTAAGAGTTCTAAAAGAATTCTACAAACAAACCTTAATAAAATACCTATGGAATGAATGAACTTAAGAGTGTCTTAGATGCCTTCACTTAAGTACCATCGATTATTGATGAGGTAAAAGATGCTATAAAAGTCCATTCTTGAGCAGCAAAACTGTGGCTTCTTTACATACAATATGATGATAAAGCTAAACTATTTATCTTGGCCGAGAGAACGTCAAACTTGGATATACATGTGCTCTTTTCTATCTTCAGGAGATGAAAACGTTTCCATAGATAATGAGTGGAATTGCATAACTTACTTCTCTTTATTATATCCAATTCTTTTCTTTTGCCTTGTTTGTTACGATTCTTTGTTGGCATCCTCCTCTTACAGTCAGTGTAACTTTATTGTTGATTTTATTCATATCTCCTTAAGTTTAAAACAAATTAAATTCTTTGGCATAACATCGAGTTATGCTAAAGAAAACATGGCCTGAAGCTGTAAGAATTTTCAGGGTTAGTTCTGCATTCCAGACTAGTGCTTCTCTCAATGTTTTATTGTTTTCACCACAAACAATCAGCTCTTAGATTATCTAATCCTGGAAAGTCCCAGTGTCACACTTGGAACAGTGTCTTTTAAATTCTATTATGTAGTCGTTTAAAGCCCGATCTTGCTACTTGTAAGTAGAACTTTTGTGATGGATGATGGTAATATTCCTATGAGGACGGCGGTAGGCTGTAAACTTGGTGAGAACTACATCGAGTTGGAGCTGGTCCTTTTCTGTATCAAATTGAAATGTGTGGTATATCTCCCTGCTTTCAGGATCAATGCATAATAAAAGTATCAAAGTTTTGTCTTTATCAGATTTCTCCTCTGGCTCAATTGCCGTTAAAAAGAATTTTGAAAAACCTTGCTCCACATTTTGAAAGAGTGCCAAATATTCTCTTTAAATAAAAACAGCTGGGGAGAGTTCAGTTTATTCAAAATGCGAAATCTCTGACAATAAATCACACTATAAAATTGCTCTTTAAAAAAATAAAGTCCTTTAAATTACTGACCCCATCTCATGTCGAGAAAGTGCACAAAGAAAACAGTGGATAGTTTGCTAAAAAACTATAAATGTGTAAAGTGGGTCGGTCATGGATAAATTTGAATAAGTATAATCAAAAACAAAGGTTTCAAGTATATTTGCAAAAGCTTTTCCCTACAGAAGCATCCTCAGTGCATCGATCGATATAACTAAAGCTCTCATATGATACACATATATAAAAAAATTTAAAAGATACACATATTTAAAAGGCCAAAGAATTTTCATAAAAAAACAAATCCTATGGGGAGGGTTTATTTAAATGAAAAATATATAACTAATTGGATTTAATAAAAGAATAGTTATTACGTTACAATGCTTTTAAAATAAAACAAGTTTGTTTGTTTCTATTTATTTATTTAAATTTGGTCTCTTAAGGGCAATCACAGCAGCTTCAATATTCTTGAGTCTTTTTGTATTCAGGGGAGTTAACATTAAAATTTTCCATCTTTCCTTTTCGGCTTTTTGCTACATAATGCCTCCTTTTAAAATCCTATTTAAATAGCCAAACACATAGCTTGCAAGCTCAAATCCAAGAAGCAAACGGCAAGTCCCTTGAAGAAGCATTCCGTCAAGTCCCTTAAAGAAACAGTCCTCTTTGTTCACACAGCTATTAAAAAGCATATACAATTGTTCAGCATTTTCTTGATATTGAAATATAACCACCATGATGTGGAAATAGATTACCGAAACATTAGTTAAATTAAGTAAAACTTCACATACCTTTATTTATACAAGATATCGGTAGAATAAAGTTATTCAGTTTTCAATTTTTTATATTACTATCAGCCAAAGGACATGTATGTCTTTTGTGATCTCTATTTGATTTAGAAATTTTCCACACGAAGCATATTTGTAAACGAAGTATGACTTGTGGAATACCTAGAGAAAATGAAAACATCAGAAAACAGCATTAACATGGATTGTAGTGCATTGAATAGGCTAAAGATGCAGCACTTGTGAATTTTATGCCTTGGTAGGTCTTTTTTAGTATAAGTAAAAATAATGTCCTTAAATTTTAGCTCTGTAATTTTTTTCATTTTTATTTGCTTTGTGAACACGAAAAGTGTCAATGATGTATGTCCAATATAAGAAGTACATCTTAGTTATAGAAAAAAAGTACATTTTAGTCGTAATTAAAAAAAAACAATGATAGCGTTCTTACATATTATTTATTTTATAAAGTTCGTATGTAAGAATATGTCCCCGATAAATGAAGAGAAAGAAAGTCAGTTGCACATGACTGTATCACAAAATCAGATTTCAGCTTGTTTCTTTTATTATAGCTTCTTAAAAGTTATGACTGCCTGTTATTTTTGTGTAGGGAGGAAAAGTGTGCAAGTCTCCAACTTGTTTGACAGCAACAGCTAGTGCTAAATTTCTTCAATTAGTAATTTAACGAACAGAAATGGAAAATCTTGAAGACAGATATTAGTGAAGCCTGGCTTTAAAAGTCAATTTTTCTTCATTTTGATCTTATTTCACTGTTCCAACCCGCAAAACAATGATTTGACCTTGTTTCTAAAATTATAAATTTTGCAGTTTACCACAGCAGTTGAGAACAAAAAAAAAGTGAAATGCAAAATACACTGACCTCAGTTACATTAGAACGTAACAAGTTTGTAATTTTTCGTCTTTTTCAAAGAATTGATCGGCAATGAGGTCGAAAATCGCATCCAACTCAACACGACATACAAATTGGTCCACTCTTGCCATTGCATAATAAGGCTTGTGGCGAAATTTTTGCGCTCCCAGGGTCACGTCACCAGAGAATTAAAGTTACTAAAAGGAAACAAAAAATCTGACAATGGCTTTTGTTCTCTTCCAGAGTACATTTTTCTTCCGACTTTGATCAATGTGTATGTGTGTGAAGAAGGGTATGTGTGTGTGTCTGTATGTGATTGTGGTCTGAACAAAATCGTACAACAGGAAAATGGAAAGCTCAGATTAAGTGTCATGGTACTTTTGAGCCTACAATGAACATAGGCTACATTACCATGCCCCCTTGGCCGGCAACAAGGGGCGAGAAAATGAAAACTATGTAAACATTTTGTTGGCCCTGGTTACTTTTTAGCCTGGAATGAACATCGGCTATGTTATTTTCCCATAACACTGCCTGGGCGTTTAACAGGGCCGAAAAAATGGGCACAATGAGGGCAATTATTTTTTTAAATGGTAGCTATGTCGACCATCAGGGCCAAAAAAAAGGAAATATAAAGCCCTTTTGCCAAAGGTAGACCATCTCATCTCTCAAAAGATGAATTGCACTGGGCAACGTAGAACACTCAAATGTAGTGTAATGGTTCTTTGTAGACCTCCACTGAACAAAGAGTATAATAATGATATTTTTCAAGAACTCAGATTTGGTACTAGGATACTTTTTAGCCTACAATTAACGTAGGTAATTTTGTTTTGTCATCGAAATATCGGGATGGTTATCATGGCCGAGAAAATAGGGACCATGGACCATGTGGGTAATTTGCCAAATTGAAGACCAAGAGCTGTGGCGGCCATCAGGTCCAAAAAAATAGAAAATATATGACCCTTTTCCCAAAAAGGGTGACCACCTCTCTAAAATGAATTGCACTGGGCAATGTAGAACACTCAAATTTAATGTCGTGGTTCTTCGTAGACTTTCACTGAGCAATTTAAAACACTCAAATGTAGTTTCGCGGTTCTTCTTAGGCCGGCGCTAAACAAAGACAATAATAATAAAATTTGCCATTTAAAAGGATATGCTATGTATAAGAAAGGTATTTTATTTTTCCATATGACTACGAGATTTTTAGAGTGATTTTCGTCGCTGCCCCAAAATCGTAGTATGGCACATGCCAATATTGGATTTATGTACAAGCTAAACAAGCTAAGACTTACTGCCCGAACTTTCTAGGGACCCTAGTGCCTCTAAAAAAAAGTTGAAAAAATCTTGTATAAGGTAAGGTGGGGATACCGACCAAGAGGAGCACGGAAAGAATGCTCTGGTACGAAAACTATTTCAATGTGGGTTCTATCACTCACGACTAATACACTACCTATCCTCTTTAACAACACGGGAGGAACAGGTTTCCGCCATCACGACCTCTGCGTTTATCAGTAAATACGCAATGCTAATGATCACCATCATGATTATCATCATCACCTTTGTTATTATTACTATTATTAAAGTTTCTTATAATTGCATTTTAAGATCAGACACCGGGTCACTACCAGTGACCTGGAGTGCGTGAAACAGGAAGTTTGGCATTTTGGAAATGTTAGTAAGTACAGTTTAAAGACAAGAATGAATTAGATAGTTAGTGCTCTTCTAAAGACATGTGCTTTACTATTCAGTACTATTTTTTGGATTTCCTGGAGTGATGGATCTCCAAGTATTTTCTCGTATATTGACTCGTTTCCTTTATTATGCCCAGGGTACCAACTACAAGTGGAATAGTTCTGGTTTTCAGATGCCACATCTCTTCAACTTCGATCTCCAAATCCTTACACTGTATTTTGCCAGTTTTTTCAACACTTTTGCAGAGACATTTCTGTCTGAAGGTGGGCTCATGTCAGTGAAAAGGCAGGTCCTATTTTTCTTGTCCTTGATGACAATCTCAGGACAGTTTGTCTATATTGTGCGATGAGTGTGGATTGGAAAATCCCATAAGATGGTAATATCGTTCCTCCGCAATTGGTTCTGGGTGGCGTTCGTAGCAGTTACTGTTAGCTTCCACACAGAATTGTTTGCAAATTTTCTAGTAAAGGTATTAAGCAAACCCGTAATGACATTGTTTGTACTCTCCTGCTGTTGAGATTGAGCAACTGGAAACGAAACGATCAATTCCTTCTGTTTTCTTCTCACAAAACCTGCATTTCGGATCTGCACCTTTGTGAAAAACGTTAGCCTCCTAATTTCAAGTGAACAATGTTTATATCTTTAGCAGCAAAAATGAAGCTTTTCGTTCGTCCTTTCAGTCCAGAGCTTCTAAGCCAATTATGGGCTACGATTTCATGTACATCAGGATGTTTAGCTCGAACTGCAAATGTCCGTGGAGGGACTTTTCTTCCTATCGTGATTCAAGCTGTTTCAAACCGACATTTTTAGCCAATTCCTTTGTTTTTCAGGATAATTAAGTTGGTTTCAAGAAATAGTTGTCTTCTATTTCAGAGTTTAATCTGTGGGAAAATTTTCAGATTCTTTAATGAGATTAAGTAAAGTTGTTAGAGTTTTCGTGTAGGTTCATCAATTGGGCCTCCCAGTCATTTGTGTTATCTAAGTACTGAGAGAGCCCCATAGTGTCCCATAGATACTATGAAAGGTCCAGTTGGATCATGCTTCTTCCTCCTCTATTTCTAGTTTTATATCACTGGTCTATGTCTAACTTTGGGTAATGCGTTTTATGACAAGTGAATTGCTTTGTGATTTTGTTGATGACATTAATACTATACGTAGCCCACGGTATTACAAGAGTGTTGATAGACGTAATTTTTTGAGTTCAACTCTGTCTTATATTTGACCTTCCTCTGTGTATGCATTCTTTCCTGACTTTATCTTTCATTTTTGCGTGTTGTATGCCATCTTCTGCATTAACATTTAAGTACTTGTAAGTTACTTAGTGGTACAGTTCCTCACTCACATTATCTTCACCAAGAATTCCTTTGTCTGTACTGGCTAACTTTCTGCATTTAAATTGTAGCCTCCGTTCCTCCATTCCAATATCACTACTAAATGTTTTCACTGTTTTTAAAAGGCCTTCAACTTCTCCGTCGTAACTGGAATATAGTTCAAATCATCCATATAAGAGATGATTTACTTTCTTGTTATTGATCCTACATCCATTACCTGTTTCGTGTAAGAGCTTAAATAGGGATATGAGTAGTATGAAAGGGCGGATTCTGGCGCAATTTTATTCGACTATCAATAAACCATAAAAACCGTAAAAATTCAATCATCAATCAATCAGAAATCAATTCTGGCGCAAAAATCATGAAATCGCAATAAATTTTTAAAAGAATGACAAAGAATTCCCAATCACGAAAATAAAAAACACTTATTATGGGGATTATTTATTCTGGCGCATTTTCCAGAACCCCAGCCATAGCAAGCTTAAAACATGTCCAACCATCCACAACATAGTGAAGATAAGGTTATATAAGGAGATATAATACAAAACTTCAAAGACTGCCTACAGTCCTATTGTAATATATCATGTGTTATCATGTACTATTGTGTCCTCATTGTGTTTTGTAGTGCCCATATGTCCGTGCGTGGATAAAAACATCTGCATCTCTTGTCGTCATTATTACTCAACGCAACCTTGTTGATTTCTTCTGTGTACACTTGATGCTTGTGACTTCTGATGATATTCATTTTTCTTAATCGTTCTTCATCTGAGAACAAGCGTTCTTTGTTATCCTCAAATTCAATGCTTCTCTTAACAACAAGTTTCTTTATACCCTTGCACTTATTTTCCTTGTATGAGTAGAGCTTTACTCTAAGTCCCACTAACTCTTCGACAATCTCTCCACCTGCTTCATCCTTAAAGATACCTACCATTTTCTTGGTATACCCAGCGTCTATATTAGAAGGATGATCCTTGGAGAAGTTTCTTGTAGTAAATTTAGAAACGATATCATCAGAGATATCTTTGTAAAAACTTTCTACTCAATCTCATACGCTCGACTGTCTGTATCGGTCGGTAAATAATAGTTTGGGTTTGGAGACCAGTGACCCGTTTGACCCATACTTTGGTTTGATGTATTTGTAGTGGAAATCATACATCAACGCTTTGCTGAGATCTCGAATGTACATTTCTAGGAATACTGGCTTGTTCAATACCAGTTTTGCCTTTTTTCATAGGTACAGCTACCAGATTACCATCAAAGATGTTACAGTGTTTGAAGTTTGTTTCTGCAACTGGTTTCTTTCCCTTTGCTTCATTGTTTACTATCGAGATGACTACCCGACTCATACTATTTTCCAAGTTTTTCCAAAGACAGAGTTGTTCATGAGCTTGAAGAAGTATTTTTCAAACTCATTGTTTGCCTTTGCTCTGAGTTTTGTGTTTTGGTGAATATACTGCTTGAACCATGCTTTTTCCTCAAACTTGATACCTCTGTGGATCTTTGTAATCTTTAAACCTCAAGTTCTCATATAGGTTGAGATTTTCATACTATACAACATACTTTGTTTTGTCATCGAGATTATGGATCAACTTGAAAAACTTTTTTCAGTTTTAGACTTTCTGGTTCGAGTGGATAGTCATTGTGTAAGTCATGCAATGCCTTTGGATACTTTACTTCTACTCAAATTCTAGAATGCATGAATGGTTCTTCCATTCAGTCAATCCACTTTCACTCATCCATTTAAATCTATGTGCAGGGAGTGGTGTGCTCATAGCCAACACATAGAGCTTGTTTGCATCTGGGTAAATTATGTATTTTGCTTTCTCATTTTTCTTCTATTTATCCCCCATGTAGGAGTTATTAGCTTTCCCATGTCTATTGTTGAGATCCCAACCTCTGATACTCTTTTCAGTCATCAATAACATATCCGGATCCGATAATAATTCTATATTAAACTCAGTAATTTTTAAAGCAGCATACCATGCGAGATCAGCCGATGTGTAATACCATGCAGCATCTAATCCTTAATTTTTGCTACATATATCTTTAAAGTTTTCAAAGACAACAGCCAATAATAATACATCAGATTTGTTGTATAAGTTATGACAATTTCTAACTGTGTTTATACCAAACTCTTTCCCCACTTGCTGAGCATGATCATACTCATCATCACTAATCCCTCCACAACTAAGTCTAGAATAGAATGCTTCTTTTGCGGTACTTGGGTCTCATCTAGTCTTTTGAGTGAATCCATAACCTCATATGGGTACACATTATTCCTTATTAATAGGTCTAATTGTTTTCCCTCATAATACTTAAAAGTATTTGAGTATTTATCAGCACCCACAGATCCAATAACTTTTGATTTAGATGTAGATATCACACTATAGTCTTCGTGAGTAGTTGGCGCTGATTGTAATGTTCACCCCAATCTCTTGATTCAGATTTTCCAGCTCACTTCTAATGTGTGCTAAATCACCCAATCTTCCATTCAGGTTTCGTTGCTGGATATTTTTTCTGATCTCAAGATGTTTTTTCAAAATCTCATCTCTTCTGGATAAATGTTTAATTTTAATAAACGACATGTTTTTCTAAACGTAAGATATTATGTCCAACGCCGAAGGCTGAACGTCGAACTCTTAAAAATATGTAGTAAAGGGGGTTAGATGCGTTAAATTTAGGCGTTCCTAAAAGCCGTTGGATAAAACACATTAAGTGTTCTGAAGATAGTCACTCAAAATTTCATTCCCCAAAACTATGGAATGGGCAAAAACCGCTTGTAAAACATTGGTTGTTGGCTGGTTTTACAGAAGATGAATAAATGAATTCACATCTTACAACCCCAAGGCTTATTAAACTCCCCGCTATAACATTTCCTGTATACCTGAGATGTAGGTACAAGAATTGCTTTTGAAAAGATTTTTTTCTGATACTTCTCCAACTCAATTTTTTCAGATAAAACTAAAGCTTTTATTTCCGAAGTACATTCTTCTTCAGCGCCAGACGCTCACTGCTGAACGCTTAAAAATATAAAGTAAAAAGCGTTTTCTGCATTAAATTTAGGCTTTCATTAAAGTGCTTTCATTCATTAGGTAGTAAATTATGTCAAAGTTACTTCTATATCTACCTTCGTATTTCTCAGTTGATAAATCTATAGTAGCAAGTTCATCTTTTCCTTTCCCGCATATTTTACAAAAGTTCTTGAACTCATCCAAAGACATACCTACTGATGCATGATCCTTGTGGATACGATTGAGATTTTTATCCTCTTGTGAAAGCAGTACAATTAAGTTGGCGTTCTCTCTAACAGTCTTGTTTAGTAATAGGAAGTAATTTTGACTGATTATTTCATTAACTGTATCTGCCTCTAATATAAAATGCCTCTGCTTTACTCTCTTATCTTTTGGTTTTAACGTCATTTTTCCCCATTAACTGGGGCTCAGACGGTGCCCTTCACAGGGACTTTGCTTTACTCTGTTTTTCCAAAATCCAGTCATCAAATATCAACAAGTATTTTTATGTTTTACCTACCTTTCTGGGGTCCAGTTTATAGCTACAGTCTGTAAAATATTCAGCTTTGATTTTTGGGTTTTCATCAGACTTACCTACTTCTTCTATAGCTTCAATTACCTCAACTTTGCTTTTATGAAAGAGGTCTTTATTCTCAAAGATGTTGGTGATCTCTTTCTTTGACAAACCATTTTGAAATCCAGCTCTAAGTGTCTGGTATTCCAACTAAAACAACCTTTTTCCATAAACAAACAATCAATTGTAATCTTGGGTTGAAGGAACAGATTGAGGAGTACTGCCTTTTTTCCGATCCTGATTTATGAATAATCAAACCTAGAATACTTCTTGGAAACAGGACACCGTTATTTCTTTTGAGTGAATGTGAAGTCCAGGTATAACATGAGTTTTTCATTTTTATTACATATTTAAAAAATGTATTGTCTCAGATGTAAAAGCCAGACTGAAACTGAAAATCAACATCATGCTTTTAGTAAAACTGGTACATCAATGGTTCATGGTAACTTCTCTATATATGAGTGCAAAAAGTCACTTTTGATGGTAAACGTAATATTAATACATTAATTGGTAAGTTTCCAATAGCAAAAGGTAGGTTTACAGCTGAAAATACAAATACACTGGGTTCATATAACTCTTTGGATAGTCAACCAGATTTTGATAAACAAAGTTGAAAAATCACAAAGTTTCATGCTCTATCCTATAACAAAGTAGATGTTGTAGCCGCTAAACACGAGGTTGATTATGCCATGCGTAAGGACAAAGGAATGGTAAGCAAAAACAGTGTGGATCGTAAAATATTAAAAAGTTTGGATGAAATCCCTTATAAAGATATGCTCAAGTGGGACATGTTTTCTAGGGCTCCCATTGACGCAAAATTAAAACTTGGGTTGGATGTGAAATGGCATGGTGAATTAGCCGACGAATTGAAAAAACCTGTATGTAAACACTTCACAAAACGTAGAGTCCTTGTATCAAAAATTAACAACACTTTAGCTGTAGATCTTGTGGAGATGCAAAAGTTACCCAAGTACAATTATGGGTTCAGATATTTACTAGCGGTGGTTAATACATTTAGCAAGTACGGTTGGTTGATTCCTTTGAAAAATAAGACAGGTGTTCAAGTAGAAAAGGCTTTTGCAACAATATTCTTTCAAAGGGTTCCAGATGAAATTTGGACTGATAAAGGTAACAAATATTACAACAAACATGTTATGGACTTGCTAAAGAAACATGACGTTGAATTGCACACCACCATTAATGATAAGAAATCACTTGTTGTCGAGAGATGGAACTAAACTATGAAGAAAAAAATGTATAAATATTTCACTGCGAATCAAGCGAGTAAATACATTGATGTTTTTCCTGATATGGTTGAAAAGTACAACAATACCAAACACAGGAGCACTGGAATAAGACCTAACGACGCAAGTAACCCCCAAAATTCAAACAAAGTTTATTTTATCTATAAAAAAACCCACCAGAGAAAACTGAACTTAAATTCAGGGTTGGTGTTCCTTTTAGGCTTGAGGTTTGAAAAAGGGTTCACAACAAACTGGAAAAAAGAGCTGTTTGTCATCACAGAAATTCAGAATATTACACCACCTATGTACAAGATAGAAGACCTGAACGGTGAGTAAATTCAAGATTCATTTTTTGAACAGGAGCTTCAGTTATCAAAGGAAAATTTGTTTGGAATTGAAAAGATTATCAAACGCCGACAGAAAAATGATAAGAAACTGATATGCGTAAAGTGGAAAGGATATGGTCCAGAGTTTAACTCATGGATTTATTTTATTGATGTTGTCTAAAGTATTTATAATGTATTACTTTCGTCAAGCAACAGATTACATGGTTTTCTTATTTATACACTGGTGGAGCACTCGGTTCATGCAGGATAGAATGTATTTCCATCTTTTCTCTAAAACGATTCTTAGATTCTACGTTTGTTTTTTTTGCAATCGAATTTCTTGCCTGCTCTTTTCCACTATTAATCAAATCTTTTTTGCTTTTTCATCTGATTCAATTATCTTTTTGGAACCAGACTTGATTTCACATTTCATCTCAATATACTTTCTGACTTCATGTACAACAAGCCAGAATTCTTGATGTGATATCATGTCGTCGTTCAAGGCTGCACTCAATAAAATCGCGAATGAATTTAGTTTACTTTCTGCCAATACTTTAATTCGATCGTGTTTCTGAGTTTTTATTCTAATATTTCTAACAGCAACCTTTATACTACCACTTATTATGACACAAGCAGATGCAACACCCATTATTGTAGGTACAGCTAGAGTACCGACTATAGAAGCCAGTAAACCAGTGCTGACACCACCAAGTATTACTACTGTTACTGTCGCTCTACTATCTACACCTTCCAATACATTTTCCGCTTGTTGATATTTTTTTTACCAAGAGCTTTTCGAGTGTTTATTTCACTTACAAGCTCATCGTTTAATCGCACAATTTGCTGTTGCCTAAAATCAAATGTTGCATCTAACCTGGGATACAGATTACCTTCTGGATACTTATCAATTTTTTTAAAACATTTTTATAAGCATGAGAATTTATTCTTGCTCTTACAGTGTATAGAGATACCAACTAGGCTCTTTAGCTGGCGTGATAACAATTTCTTTATGACCATCTCCAAAAAAGGTCACTGGAGACTAGACCGTCCAGGCGATTCTCTTGTACGGTTCAGAATCATGGACACTACATGTGGCGTGTCGAAAATGTCTCGATGGTACATACACTCGAATGCTTCGATTCGTGTACAACATTTCCTGGGAAAATCACCCCACAAACAACATGTTTTTTGATTCCTTACCTCGTGTATCAGAGATTGTGAGGTGGAGACAACTTTCACTTGCAGGACATGTTAGTCGCCATGATGAACCAGCAGGAAAACTTCTACTCTGGTCATCTCCAAGAAAGGCCACTTTGAATTATCAATAATATTGCACATGATTTTTTCTTTAAGTCTAGCAGGTGTTCCAAACTTTAAGGCCTGTGGCATCAAAATCGCTGTTTGGATAGTTTCATTATCATCAAGTTTAGAGCTGAAGCATGAACAAATCTAAAATTCTCGACGCTATGTTTTAATTCATAAGTCTGGTTGAAGCAAACTGTACCTTCCTATATCAATTTCATGGGTCCTAAAGTGATGCCTGTTGACTTTGATTTATCTGGCTGAATAATCACAAACCCCGGTGTACCTTAAGGCCCTGTATCGCTCTTGTCTCCTTTATCTCTCTTGGCTCCTTTACCCACTTTTGCTCCCTGCAATCCTCTTTCACTTTGAGGCACAAAAAGCCCTTTTCACCCATTGCAGATTTTTTTAAAAAATTTGTTGAGTTCATGTTTCATTTTTGTCCTTATTTCAAAGATTTTCACGATCTTGAAAACTGGTCTTAAGAGTTCTATAGTCATTGTTTCATCTTCAATTGTTTTAAGAAACTGAATTATTGTAGGCTTTTCCCTTATCTATTTCTGAAGCAGGTATAATTGTTGTGCTATATATTTGAGCGTGATTATGTCATGAAAAAGTCCGATTACAGCACCATGGTCAAAGCCCTTGATTACCGGCAAATCATGCGGCCTGACGATGCAGCTCCTGCATTTTATGGTAAGTCTATCCCAAACCCTACAGTGGATGATTGCTTTCCTGTGGGGTGGAAATGTTTTGCTTGTCGTAAACCGACGAAAGACCTCTCAAAACCAAGTAAGACATACAAAATTGCAACATTTAACTGTATAACAATGCAACATCTGTCACCTCAACTTGAACTAGATGAATTAGTAAATGATTATGCCATCGACATAACATGCATACAAGAGCATCGATCTGTGCATAGCACTGGCCCTGATGAAATAGTTAACAGTATTATTGGATCAACTAATTTGTTTGCCTTATCAGCCATACGTCACAGTTGTAGAGCCTCAATTCATGGGGTGGGCATTGCCATAAATACAAAGCTTCTGCCTCTTCTTGAATCCGTGAAAAAACATGACGATCAAATTATGTCTGCCACATTCAAAGATAATCCTAAGACCACTGCAATTGCATGCCACTTTCCTCACAATGATCTTGACAATGACATCGTTACAGAATTTTACTTCAAATTGACTCGGGTTGTCGAAGAAGTGCCATCAAACTCTATGCTTTTTATTGTAGGTGACATGAATGCCCAAATCAACATGGGCTACTCCTGCCACATGACAGTCAATCGAAATGGCCAGTTTCTTCTCGATTTCGTTCACCAGCACAACCTCGTCACTGCAAATACATCATTTCAAAAGCCAAAAAGAAAACTTTGGACATATAAATCAGCGTCTGGCACACTCTCCCAAATTGACTTCGCTCTCTACCAAAAATGGTTGCAAAATAGCATCAGCGAGTGACCAGCCTTTTCATCTTCCAATCCTGTTGGTAGTGATTATCGTATTTATCGTATGGTAACAGCAACCGTTAAGCTCAGTATACGACGACCAGCACAAACTACCAAGAAAAAGCTTTTCTGGAAGACACTCACGAATGACAAAGCCCTTGCTACTCCTATTGACAACATATTCTTCGCACACTTTAACAAATTACCAGTAGTGAAAAAGGATTATACATCTTTTGTTTCTATTGCAAGGTCAATTGGTGCTGAGATGATCCCACCAAAACCACCTAGACTTACAAACGCAGGGGATATTTGACTAGTCACAGCTGCACGAAAAGCAACTCTGAGCGCTTCAACACAGAACATTCAATCATCTCAGAACTACCTCCGAAAAACCTTTAATCGTTATGAAAAGTCTTCAAGGCATGCATAGAGACGATTCTCTTGTACGGTTCAGAATCATGGACACTACATGTGGCGTGTCGAAAACGTCTCGATGGTACATACACTCGAATGCTTCGACTCGCGTACAACATTTCCTGAAAAAATCATCCCACAAACCGTGTTATATGATTCCTTACCTCGTGTATCAGAGATTGTGTGGTGGAGACAACTTTCACTTGCAGGTTATGTTAGTCGCCATGATGAACCAGCAGGAAAACTTCTGCTTTGGTCTCCAGATACAAAAAGAAGAGTTGGTCGCCCTTATGTCACACTGAAGTCAACCATCAAAGAAAAAATCGGTTTGACAGGATCTGAACTGATAACTGCAATGGCTGATAGAGAGCTCTGAGCTTAGGAATTTATTCATGTTTCACCAGCGCTTTTTGGCATTGGATGAAACAAGGAAGAGAAGAAGAAGGTTATATTCAGAAAGAAATTCCATATTGACCAATGGATTTAGTAAATCTTCATCTGTTTTAAAAGTACATGATTGTCCCGGCGAGTGTGGCCAGTCGAGTAACTTTACCCATTTGACTGAGTTATCCGGTGGTCCTTAAGGCCCTTGTCTTGTATTTCTATTAACATTTTCTCAAAAAAACCTGAGCATAGTTTTTTAATATGTGTTCATTTTTTCAATGTAAAACAAAATCTCGTGTAATAAAAATGGTAACTAGCCAAATATTCGATAACAAAGAGAAATTCGATAAACACAAGAGTATCGAGTCCTTCCGGTATCATAAGAACGAACCTGAAACTGGTGTTGGTATAAACCAGCAGGGTAAGATTTACATTCACATTGATCACCCTAACAAGTTTTACTATCCAACCAAAGCCTATCTTACTATAGAAGGGCAATTGCAAAAAGTAGATGGTACTGCTTACACAAATGCAAACCTGATTACAACACATTGCTCTTCCTTATCTTTTTAAACGACATTTCAATGTTGCTTGGTGGTAAACAAGTTAAGAGCTCAAACCATCCAGAGGCCACTGATATCCGTTCCCTTGTTTCCACTGGAGCTGCAGTGAGCTTTCTACCTCTCACTACATGCGACTGCCGACATCTTTTTTTCTTTGTATTCTCTTCACGCTGCCAATAGCTTTCAAATTATGACATATGTTGATCGTCCTCAGACACTTGATTTGGGTATACGTCGTACCATGTGATGTATATTTATCATCGCAGATGTCCCATGGCTCATTACTGGTGCAGGTTGTCTTCATCACTTTGCTTTGCTTGTTGACAATAGGACATTAATCGATTCCACTACTATCTGGATGTCAAAGGTGCACCTTCTTTTCATTTCTCATTGAGGCCTATTTATTCAAAGTCTTCTACGACGTCGCTCTATATGCAACTAATCTCAAAATGCCCGAAAATCACAAGTCTTAACTATTCAGAATTTGGCTATCAAACACTCAGTTACCTATCATATTACTGCCAAAGGAGCACCTGTCAGTAGGTGCCTACGTCGCTACGGTTCCCATTGCTATTTGATATCTCAAGAAGAAATTGACCAGATGCTTTAACTGGATATATTCCTTCCCCTAAGTAGTAATTGATCCTCCCAACTACACATGGATCCAAAGAAAACACCTGGTGACTGCTTTCCCTGTGGAGATTATGGTAGTTTAAATATATGTAAAATTTCTTATAACTCCCCTACTCCCAACATTCAATATTTCCACGCTCCTTGGCAAGAACAAGAACAATCTTATTCGAGCCTATCATCAAATTTCTGTTTCTCTTGAAGATCTCCATAAAACTCCAGCCAATACCCCTTTTGGGTTGTTTGAATTTCTCCTCATGCCCTTGGACCTTTAAAACTCTACCCAAATTTCCCAACATTACATTGATGAACTATGATGTGGACTTTCTTCCGTCTCTACAGATATAAAGGTTCTTTTCATTGCCAGGTCTTCCCCACACGAACACCTTGAACATCTTTTCCTTGTATTTAATCGCCTCTCTTAGCAAGAAATCGCCATCAATCCACAACATTTTTTTTTGGACAGCTATCCCTTCAATTTTAGAACACAGTACTACTCCCGATGGTATCTTTCCACTCCAAGACAAGCTTCGCCCCATTCAAGATTATATCCAACCAACATCAACAAGTAAACTTGGCGAATTTTTAGCCCACCTTAATTTTTATTGCTGGTTAATTTCCAACTGCGATACAATTTTAGTAATATTAAAAGTAATATTCACAATTTAGACTTCATCTTCCAATATACCAGATATTCTGTACATGCGCGACAAGAAAAATACAGTCGCTGATGCTTTATCCAGTCTAGATGGCAATGCCCTTCACTCCTCATTTCTAGTCGCTTTGGAACCTATTGGTAGGTACAGTTCATTTCCATGACTCCAAACTTTAGAACTTCACCAAAACAAAGATTCCTATTTCAAGCTTTCTAGCATGCCCCTTACCTTTTCCAATCTAACCATTGTAATGGATATTTCTACAAGCCAACCGTGTCCCTCTATTCCATGCCAACTTTGACGCACAATTTTTTAATCTCTTCATAATCTGCATTCTTCTTCTTCTTCATCATCTTTCGGCTGCTCCCGTCAGGGGTCGCCACAGCGGATCAATCGCCTCCATTTGGCGCGGTCGTCAGCGTCCTCTCTCCTCACTCCTAATGTCCTCATATCCTCTTCAATTCCGTCCATATATCTTCTCTTTG
>RDPX01000352.1:669717-680218 GCA_003991215.1 Morbakka virulenta | reverse complement strand
GAAGGCTCCGTAACCCCGAGAGGTGTGGCTAAACCGGGTGGTACGCCTTGCCAAAGGGCGACCGGTGACTATGCAAGGCAGGGTTGTCTAATTCCCTGAGGTCCAAGTTGAACCCGCATACATAATATGTATTAATAATCTGCATTACAGTGACAAAAACCTTCATCGCAAAATGTTTCATTTGGTCCGAAACCAACAAATACGTCAAAGATTGTGCGGCAGAGTAGTTGTGTCAAGGTTCAGATGACCATATTCACACTGTTACACTCGTGGCTTTCTTCTCCACGCCACATGCTCGTTTTATACGTGTTTATTCTCAATTTGGCTGCTCTTCTTTCTTCCTTAAGGAATTGTTTATTTATTGACCTGTATCGATCGTTTTACCTACTGGCCTGCTGCAATTCCACTCTTCAACATTACCGCCGACAAAGTTGCACCCGCCTTCGTATTTCATTGGGTTAAAAATTTTGGATCTCACACTGTTATCACATTCGATCGAAGAAAGCAATGTCAATCCTACTATTGCACCAATTTACTCCAAATCCTAGGATACAAACTTCTTCGCACTACATATTATTATTATTATTATTATTATTATTATTATTATTATTATTATTGTTGAAATTAGATCATTAAACGCTTTCACCGAGAGCATGGGATTGCAGCTTTACTTCAGATTATTGTAATGAGACTAGCTTTCTTTAAAGCTTTCAGTGGATTTAAGATGTACCATAAATTTGAGGAAAATAAGATTTTTACATTCATTGAATCCATAGCTAATCTTCTTCCCGTCTTGACCTAAACGTCGTATTCCTGGTAAAGTGGTATTTTAGCTGCTGCTTACATTTTGTCTTAGTAAACTCGATATTCTCTAAATCCTTTCTTGCTTCTTTTCTGTTTATGTTGTAAATAATTATACATTTTTTGAGACCCTTAAGTTGCAGCTCTTTATAAAAGGAACCAACTGAAATTGGACCAAAGATAAAGTAGGTACCTTCAAATTCCTACAGTCGTGTTGTCTTGAGGAGCTTGTCTCAGGTTGAAAATGGGTTACATGAGACAATTGCTGGGAGTTAATCGTTTTAGAGCAGTGAAGGTTTTTCTGTTTACTTTTCGAGGATATGGTTTACCGTTGTTCTTGTTGTTGTTGTTGCAAATTCTTCGTCTGCTGGCCCTGGAAAATAAGATTTTACAAAGTCGTGGCCTAGGCATTTTGACACCCTTGGAGATAGTTGTTAGTGTACAAGGACAAAATTTGGAGGCTCTGTAATGACACAAGATGAATAAGACGTAAATCCTTCACCGGAGGCCTCTCGAATCCATATACAGCCTCTTGAATATCTAGGTATTGAATTGCCTTGTCAGTAAGAATATTGAGTGGTTAATGATTTTCTTAGGAGAAAAAGGCGATCTACTTGATTAAGATAGTGAGGGTTTCCTATAAAGGGGGATTTTACCGATATATATCAATAGTGATGTCCTTAAAAATTCTTGCCTTTATGGACTCAGTGGAATTCATTGATGTAGGATATTTATCACGTCGTGAGTCTTAAGCTTTCGACTCGCGAGACGATAAAAATCCTACATCAATACCTGGCCTTTCTTGTTTTCCTTGGTGGAATTACTCTTTCCTTCGGGCTTGATGAATTTAGGCTGAAGCCGTTTGGATGGAAACTGAAACTTAAAACGAATGTTCACATGATAAGATCGTACAAAATTGTCAAGAGTTTTGTTTTTGTTTTTTGTTAAATATTTGTTATTAGATTTTAACTTTCTTGGCAAAGCTTCTTTGGGTCTGTCGGAGAAAATTGAAACGACAACAGCAACAACTACCACTCCAGTATTGTGGTTGTGGTTGTTAAAAACAAAGAGTCGAACATGAAAGGCGACTAACACAGAACAGGTGTAAAACAGGTGTTAAGCCGCATGTTTTCTTTTGATTATGGACGTGCTCGTGTTCACCGTCACAGGACTATATGTAGAAATACATACATTATTACATGTAGAGAGAGGGATACGATTAAATTTACATTGAATTAAACGACTCAAAACTGCGGGATAACGAGGATATTCATTGGCGCCTCACACCCTGTGACAAGTTTGGGATATTTTTCTCGTTCTCGCATGGTTTAAATTTTTGAATAAGAAGGTTTACACAGTACAGTACAGCCTATTTGCAGCTGCTACTTTCAGGTAAGCCTATGACAGTCTTATTCTTTACATACTGTGAAATAAATTTCATTGAATTTGCAAACGTAAACCAAGCTATCTTGGCTAGCCAAAGATGGAGAGCATGTTGGCTACCGGTCACAACTCTTCTCTTAAGGCCGATCAAGGCTGTAATAAATACTGAAGTTGTTTGTATCGGCCTCTAAAACATCTTCATCAAGCTATAGTTGGATGCTTTTTAAGGCCTACTAGAATATCTTGAATACTGTTAAGGTCTCCATGTAATATAGCATCGAGCCTTTTAATTATATCATATATGCAACATTTCAAAGTGACAGCAGTCATTTAGGTGTATTTGACTGATATAGTAAAAAAATGGCCATGTTTTATTAACTACTGTAGCAGCTCGTATAATAAGCGAGCAGAAAAAAACAGAGCGTCGCATAAACTGTAACCATGGTATATTATTTGCTGAACAACTAACCACATTCCACACAAAATCCATTTACAAGTACAGCAATACGTAGCTTACTCTACATTAAAATAACATAGACAGATAATGAGTGTTAGTTGCCCAAGTTGGTGAAGAGCATTTAACCCTGGAGCTGGTATTAAAGAGCTACAAATTCACTCATGGGCGAGTATGAAATCTTGGAGGACTATGCTACAAAGCGATGGAAAAGCACTAGATGAAGTAACAAAAGAAGGTGGGATATTTCAAGGTGACAGTCTCTGCCCCTCCCCTTTGTCATAACAATCATACCACTGACAGAAGTGCTCCAGAAAGCTGCATCCAGCTAAATCTTTAGGGATAAGACTTTTTTGGTAAGCGTAGGAGCAACTTGGAGTCACTGTTGAATACTGTTCGTGTTTTTAGTGATGATATCAGGATGCAGTTTGGTTTTGAAAAGTGTGTTATCATGGTTTTGAAGAGAGGAAAATTAGTAAAGGATCATATTGGAATCATGTTTGAAAACAATGAGGTAATATGGTAAATTGAGGAGGACAATTCCTTTAAGTGTCTTGGAGTGCTTGAGTTGGATATCACAGAGCAGAACAAAATGAAAGTCAATGTGCAAAACGAGTACATCAGAAGGTTGCGAAAGGTACATAAATCAAAATTGAATACTGGAAACCTGGTAAAAGCTATAAATACATGGGTGGTATCTCTCTTCAGATATGGAGGAGGGACCCTAGAATGGATGCAACAGGAACTAGAACAACTAAATCGGAAGACACAAAAGCTGATGCATGCATATGGTGCTGTGCATCCACAAGCAGTTGTGGACCACCTGTATGTACACAGAGAAGAAGGTGATAGAGGTCTGATGAGTTTTTATGACACTGTGAAATATGAAGAAGAAAGCCTGAGACAATACATTGCCAACAAGAGCTCTAACATCATGGGAGCAGTCAAAACACATGTAAAAAGACCATCTAAAAGTGAAGGAAAAACATTCAGGAAGAAGCAGAAACAACAGAGGAAAGAAGGATGGGAGGACAAGGTGATGCATGGGCGACATGTAAGACAGACAAAATAATTTGCATCCCCATTAAGCTGACAATGGTTGAAGAGAGGTAGTTTGAAGTGCCAAATTGAGAGTCTCCTAATGTCAGCTCAAGACCAAGCACTGCACACCAACTACAGGCAAGCTAAAATTGAACACACCAGAGAATCAGCAGTGTACAGAATGTTTGGTCAAAAGGATGAGCCAGTGTTGCATATCATCAGCATATGCAGTAAATTGGTTCAGTTAAAATACAAAGGGAGACATGACCATGTTGCAGAAGTTGTTCACTAGAGCATTTTGAAGGTACAGTGGAAGGTCAGGCTCCCCTTGGCTATATTCCCAATACCGGCATGCCAAAACCATCAAAGGCTAGAACCTACCACAGACAAGAACCTAAAAGTCATAGAGAGACTCCTGACTGGAGGTACAAGTGGACAAAGGATGAGAATAGGATTGTGCTAGAGTGCTTCTACATAGCCTCTGAGGTTGGTGAGAGAGTCATTGGGAGAAGAGTGCTTGATCTTTGTAAGAAAGATAGCATATTTAACATTGAAAACAAACTGATGACCAGGATTTGCAGACTAAGGGGAAAAAAGTGGTTTACAGTTGTTGAGCTTAAGGAGATCAGGCTGTGCAGGATGGACAAACTGACCCTCACAGAAACAGAAGAAATAAATGGACTACTCAGGAGGAGTATAAACAAGTCATGGAAGGATTCTTCACAGCTCAATTTAATCCATTGTGAGAAAACAACACCAAGCAAGTGTACCCCATTTGGAGGAATGCAAACTCCACATCAAGATTGAACATTGATTCCAACAAGCTAGCTAAAATGGGAAGCGACATCATCAAGCAGAACAGACTCACACATGGAGGTGGAATCTATCAGATGAAGGGTACAACTAGCTTTACAAACATATGGCATCAACAATATTGAAAACATTGGACAAGAACAAGATTATGACAACATAGTCCACAGTGATCATCCACAAGATACAAAACAAATAAAGAAACAGAAATGAACACCACATTAAAGGATGAAGATGATGACTTCCAGGAATTGTATGACACTATTATCCAGAGATGGGTTGAAACAAAACATCAGGAACTAAGATTCTGAGACATGCTACCTAAAATAAGAAAGGACAAAAGCAAAGCATCTGATCATACAAGCCAATAAAGTCACAGATGAAATCAAAACAAATAACCCAGAGCCCATGGACTTCACATCCATTAATCAATTTTGCTATGCAATAGCAGCTGTCATCGTGGAAGTGGTAGTTATAAAGAAAAGGAAACCCCAGAGAAGAAGAAAGCAACTCAAATGGAAGGAAGATGTTGAGAAAAATATCCAGAAGAAAAGGCATGACCTGTCTGTATTCACAGAGATGGAAAGAATAACCTGACCATCTAAAGGAAAGAATGACGAATGAAAAAGAGATGAAGAATAAAAGACATGGCAGACATACCAGAAGTAAAAGAAAAACTCAAGCAGCAAATCCAAGCTAAAGCTCAAAGAATCAGATGATATGCAACGTGAAGTAAACAGTTCAGACAGAACAAAATCTTCAAAGAGATGCCAAGAAGTAATACAGAGAACTTGCGAACAGCTAGGTGGAAGTAAAAAAAATTGCATCTGACTGAAATTGAAGACTTCTGGAGCAAGATATGGAAAGACAAGAAGCAGTACAATGATGCAGAACAGTGGATAGAAGTAGAGTGAGACAGACTGAAAGATTGACCTCAATTAGACTGGAAAGACATCACAAAGACTGAAGTTGTCATGGCTTGAAAGAAAACAATGAATTAGAAATCACCTGGAGTAGATAAGGTATCAGATGTTTGGTTTAACCATCCTGAAGCCATCCATGACAACAGTACTAGAGAGTACCCTAAGATCATCAAAATGTCAACACAATGTCCGTAATGGTTGATACAAGGTAAAACATACATGCTACCAAAGAACAATTATTTTCATGTGTGCAAGACTTGTCACTTGTTTTCCAACTCCCTATGCAACACTGGTCATCAGTTTGGTTTCTGAATTGCAAAATACCTACCTGGTATGCATAGGCTGACCTTAAGAAAGCTTTGAACCATGGACATAAATTCTACAGTAGCCTTACTCTGATATATACCTGCACAATAAAAATGATAGTTTGATCAGAACTTGACCTACCTCTTTCCTGTTTTGTTGTTTAAACTGTATACTGCAATGGCAGATTTATCATGTACCAAGGCTTATTCTTTTGTGTCATGCCTGCATTTCAGTTTTTTACCAATCACTATCTTTCAGGGTTTTTTGTGAACTTGATGGCCTGAAGCAACAAATTGGAAATTGCAGCAGTAAAGTTGAATAAAAAATTCTCCTTGACTTTTTCTTATTATAATATTCTTGATATAATTGTGTTTAGTAGTGTAGAATGGTAAAGTGGAATGTGCAAGAAACTATTTTTGTTGTGTATTACACTCCCTGTATATGTTCCTGTTTTGTTTGTCAAGTGAGGACCATATCTGTTCCTAACTGTTTGTTACTACTACGTAGTCATCTTTCTCTTGTGAAATGAAATTTAAACGTGTTTTTTGATAAACTTTTCTATGTAATTGCAATTTTTCACTTTCTTGGTCTTGACATAGAGGGTAAGATAGTAAGAGAGAGAGAATGATATTGAATGTGTTATATTTTGATTTTTCATACAACACAACTCATACTAGTTTTTAAGACTGTATTCAAGATGGCATATGCCTAACAGAACACATGTTGTAATTATAGTCTTCATCAGTTAAGTTTAGAAGGTTAGAAGTATATATGGTCCATTTCACAATATGAGATATTGATAACACTATATCTCCTTTTCTCAAACAATTTGGAAACTATTTTTTAAATCTAAACTATGCGATTAACCATTATGTCAAGCAAACATCTTTACTTTGCTTTATGATATTAAAAACTCAAAAGTTTCAAAATTACAAGAGCTTTTAAATGATCAGAACCCTATCATAGAAATTAACAAGTCAATCCTGTTAGGTGGCACAGATAGTCTTCCTGATCTTGTTTGAACTCCATTGGAGTTATTTGTTAAAGAAACTGCGCTGTCACGAGAACAATTATCACTAGCATTGTCAGTTCCAGACACACTTGGATTCACGATAACATCATCTAATTTTGGAGTATCTGGAATGATTGGACCAGAAGTTGGAATCAAGTAACGTTAGTTTCTACGTACAACCCCTTTAATGTTTCTACGCGATACGAGCGTGGTGTATTACTGGTTTCTACTACTTCGGTGCGAGTTTGAAAGTCTTTGACCAATACGGGATCTCCTGGTTTCAGTTCCTGTCGATTATTTGCTCGACGACGCTTATCGTAGTTCAACTTTTGCTTGTCTGACGCAATAATTTCTCTTGAACGGATTTCCTTCATGTACAACCATTTCAGTAGGAGAAGATCGGGTTTAACTGGTAGTTTTGTTCTAATACGGTAACCCATACAAAATTCTGCAAGACTATATCCATTCTGCAAAAGTGTTGATCGGTAAGACATCAGTCGACATAAGGATCGGGATTTTGCATAACGGTTTTTGAGTTGTTTGCACTCCACGTTCTGTTTCTCTATTACTTTGGGGCATATTTCTGGCTGCTGATCACATTTTCAAACCCCTATTCATTGGCTAACTGCGTAAAAGTGACGGACAAGTATTGCGGTCTGTTGTCCGAAATAAGAACTTCTACGATTCCTTGGTGACTAAATATTGACTTGAGCTGAGTAATGATTTCCTCCGATGTTGTAGTTCTGAGTTTTGCGATTTCTACAAAAGGTGAAAATTAGTCGTGAAATTAGGAGATTAATTATCCCTATTGAAATGAAATAAATCAGTTCCTGTGCATTGCCAATGTCTTACGAGTAACTCAGTAGTTGTAACGGGTTTAGCAGAATCATTTCTAGCTTCGCAGCAAATGTGACAAGAAAGTTCAATCCACCAGACTGAAGATTTTGCACGTTCGTGACACTTCACAGTACCTAAATGTCCTTCATGGATTTTCTCTAGTATTTTAGCGCACAAAGTTGGTGGAATGACCAATCTTTCGCCCTTCAAAAGCAATCCATTAACAACAGCTATTTCTCCGCATAAACCCAAATAAGGTTTAACAACTTCATCTAGTTACGAATTTTCTTTAGGCCAGGCTCCAAGAGCTAGTGCTTTGAGTTTTGAACATACTGGGTCAACTGCGTGTCTAGAACATACTGCTCTAGATGCCCAGTTGTTGCTGGTAGATTTTCCACGATAACTCTAACAAAGTAAGCTGTCTACTTTTGTAGTTCGTCGTCGGTATTCGCATGATTTTGTAGCATCACATGATCTCGTGATAGTGCATCGTGTGCACAAATTTCTTTGCCAGGGATGTGCATTATGTCGTACGCAAAATGCATTAACCGCATACGAAAACTTTGGACACGTGGCGGCAGCTCACACAAAATTTTTGAACCAAGAAGGGCAACCAATGGTTTGTGGTTGGTTTCCAAACGAAATTTAAGTTCTACTAAATAGTCACTGAAACTATCGTATTCCCATGTAAGGACCAGAGCCTCTTTATCTATCTCTGCGTATCGTTGTTCCGTCAGAGTTAATTCACGCGAACAATACCCCACTGGTATTCTTATCCCATTTTCATTGTGTTTGCCTATTCACTGCTCCAATTCCGTATGACGACGCATCTGCGGACACTATTGTCTCTGTTTGAGTCATCAGTGCATTCAGCGCTAACACTGGACTTAAGCACAGTTCTTGTTTGACATCAACAAATACTTTTTCCTGGGTCGGAACCCACATCCACGCATTTTAAACTGTCTAGTAAGTCACGTATCGGCTTTTTCTTTTCCTCGAGATTTGGCGAGAACTTTCCCAACTCGTTCGCTATTCCGAGAAAACGACAGATACCGGATGTATCTGTGGGTGCTTCCATTTCCTGAATTGCTTTTACCCTATCTGGATCAGGCTGAATCTCGTATCCGGTTATAACATGTGTGACATATCGAAACTCTTTCTTCGCGAATTCACATTTTTCTCCATTCAATGTAACTCCCGCATTCTGACCTTTCTGTAGCACGGTAATTAACCATTGATTGTGTTCAGTCGTGTCTGAATGGTAGACAATAACATCATCAGTGTGACAAACAACTCCGGCTTCGTCATCTAGAATTTTTGACATTCCTTTTTACAAGTGTTATGGCACGGACGGTATTCCAAATGGTAATCCACGAAAGCGATTTTTCCCAAATGGTGTTATAAATGTCAAAAGTGCGGATTCATACGATAGCTCAATCTGCCAGAAGCCCGAATTAGCATCTAGTTTTGTGAATAACCTTGCACCTGCTAATTCTTTCAGTGTCTGATCTATTGCTGGAAAAGGGTGATTTTTGCGCTCAATGCTACCGTTGAGTTTTGTTAAATAAATGCAGATTCGAACTTTTCCATTAGGTTTCGGAACTACGACCATGCCTGTGCACAAATCTGTAAGTTCTTCTTCGCCGGCTATTATGCCTAATTCTTCAATTCGCGCCGGTTCTTCCTTGAGTTTAGGAAGTAGCGCTATCAGAACACACCACGTTGTTGTTAACTGGAATGGGAATGCGTCTTTCCTGATCTTGACTTCATATTTCCCCTCCATTTTCCCTAATCTTTTGAACATCTCGGAAAATTTATCTTTAAGGTCAATCGCATTTTCTGAGGGTTCGTCCACACTTGTGATGAGACCAAAATGCTTAACTGCTCCACGTCCGAGTAAAGTTTGCTGTAATCCATTTGCAACATAAATTTTTTCTTCCATAGATTTATTTCCATTGTTTGCATTACAGACGTGAACATTCCAGCGACATCAAGTTTGTTTTGTGTGAAGTCGTGCAAAGCCTCGTCTGAACGACGTAATTTTACATTTTTGCATTTCCTTTGAATTTCTTTTGAGATTACGGTTACGTCAGCTCCAGTGTCGATTTTTTAATTCACGTGTGTATCCCGTAGTTTAAATTTCCAAACCATGGACTGGAATGACTTGATTTAGAACCGATTTCGCCGAGAAATTTTGTTTGTAGATTTACAGGTTCCTCATAATTTGATTCATAATGGTCCGACACAACTTCTCCAATTTTGGATTAACATTTCATAAAATGACCCTGTTTTTTACATTTTGTGCACTTTTTACCCTTAGCTGGGCATGTATCTCGATGATGATCTGGAGGGTAGTCACACCGACTACACG
Organism: Morbakka virulenta; assembly: GCA_003991215.1. Classification (NCBI taxonomy): domain Eukaryota; kingdom Metazoa; phylum Cnidaria; class Cubozoa; order Carybdeida; family Carukiidae; genus Morbakka; species Morbakka virulenta. The sequence continues at coordinate 670,280 of RDPX01000352.1, read as the reverse complement.
TGGTCTTCTGTTGTGAGAGTTATCTAGATTTCGGTATTTTGCCCCCCCCCCTTCCCTGGCGGGCCTCTGTATTTATTATCAGATCGAGACTTAGCAATTTATATGGTTTCCCGGGTTTGCCTTTAATTGCATCAACAGACGTTTTCCCTGCATCCAACTGTTACATTATTTCTGACCTCTTGTTGTTCTTGCTTTATTGTTTCACTCTGACTAACTTGTTTTACAGCTTTTTCAAGTGTCAAATTTGCATCAAATTGTATCAAATATAAAGGGCTTGAAATGGATTTTAAAGTGTTTGTGGTTTTCTGGTATTTTATTGGTTTTCTATGAACTTTTTCATTTTTACATTAAGGAAACGAATCAATAGGTTCACTGTTACTTTTCTAGTGTGTAATTGATAAAGAAGGTAAAATTTTACCTTAATTCTCTCACCAAATCATAATTAGTTACATGTTTAATCTTTTAGAATTTTTTTCCTCAGTAGCCACCTGATGTATTTTAAAATTGATATCTGGGCTATAAAGCCTATATATTCAGGTAACATCACTATCACTATAAAGCCT
>RDPX01000352.1:634684-662332 GCA_003991215.1 Morbakka virulenta | reverse complement strand
TTATATTCAGGTAACATCACTATCACTATAAAGCCTCTATATTTTAGGTAACATCACTATCACTATAAAGCCCATACATTCAGGTAACATCACTATCACTATAAAACCTATATATTCAGGTAAAATCACTATCACTATAAAGCCTATATATTCATGTAACATCACGATCACTATAAAACCTATATATTCAGGTAACATCACTATCACTATAAAGCCTATATATTCAGGTAACATCACGATCACTATAAAACCTATATATTCAGGTAACATCACTATTCCTCAATCAGATGTGACAGGTGTTTGAAAATGTTAAAGAACAATTCCAAGTCACTGTTTGATTTTGAGGAATTCATGTGTGGTTGGTTCTAAATGTCTTCATTACTATATATTCTTTGTCTTAAAAGAAAGCTTTAAAAAATCCAATAAGAATTAGTAAGACCATTTTTTTAGCAAATGAATGGCAAATATGTTTTCATGGTACAAGAATTTTTGATATTCTTATGCAATTCCATCATTGATTAGACCCGCTGGTTTCAAAGATAAATTTGAAGTTTAAGTGAAATTTCGGATGACATATGGAGTTATTAAAATATAAAGTGATGACATGCTAGGATGTTTTCATTTTATAACATTGGTTTTTAGTTTGTCAAAAAATCCCATTGGAGGATGGAATTTGCCTGCAGAGTTAGAAAGAACTTTTGGATACAAGCAGTGTCACAGGCTATTGAAGTATAGATATTCTTTGAGCTGGAGGATTGGCAGAGATATTAGTTTTAGTAATAAGATTAAGAAACTTAACAGTTGACAATAACTAAATGTCAAATTGCAAACTGGAAAGTTCTGTGCAAAGACACACTTTTATTAGCTGTACTTGAGGCTTCTTTTTGAAGAACTCCTTGCCTGTATATCATCACTACAAGAGTCCAAATTCTCTTATCTGGTGTTTTTAAGTAGACAACAATGTAGGCAAAGGTATAATACAAGTTACTACATGGGGACTAAAAGGGGACAGTGAACCAGTAAACTTGTCTGTCAGAGAGGCAAATTTGTTTCATAATTTGCTATCAGGGAAAAACTATTGTGTTTTACTGGAAGGTATCACAAGTGGTAGGTTTTGACTGCAGACTTATACAGAAAAGTTAAATGTGACATGTCATATAAAAATTAAAATGCAGCTCATTTCTGCTTCCCATTGATGCGACATTAAAAACATTTTACCTTATTAGAATCAGGTTTGATACCTTACTCTGACACCACTCTTTATGTAACCAGTTTTTGAAAAGCTGAAATTTGTTTGTATTTCCATCAGACCAATCGGATTGCCTTGACCCCTTATTAAAACCATCTGCAGAATGTAACATGGTATTTAAGTCCATGTCTTGATACTTTTTCTTCAGTGATAGAATAGTTTCAAATAAGCGATGCATGGTACAAAACTTGAGTATCTTAATTGAAATGTCATTATGGTCGAAAGGTCAACAGAGCAAAAATACTAGAATAAGAAAACACAACTAAAGTGGGATATGTATCATTGGAAGCAGAATAGATGGTCGATAAGCCTGCTACTGTGCCACATACACAAATTCTTTATATTTACAAAGATGAGGCTATGGAAGTTGAAGTGGAAGTTCCCTATACAAATGCTTACCACCTATATTAAAATAGTCAGAGTCTTTTCATTGCGCATGTTAAGATCAAATAGACAACTGATGAATTCACTATTGCTTGCAGAAATTATTTTTGAGATAGGATTTTTCAGCTATTTGGAAAAAATAGCTTGTTTTTGCTGGAATTTCAAGGTTCTATTCAACAAGAATAAACAACACTAGTGCGTAAACTAAAATTTCTAGCCTTGAAACTCTTGAAAATATATTTAATATTTCCTTCTGTAAATGGCCTTGTTATTCACTCATTCATATAAAAATGTAGTAGTTTACATGGAGAGATTTAGATTGGTTATTTTGAGATTTCTAGGATGGATTTTTAGAACCATATAACAAAAATTTTCTTACATTCTAGGTTTGGTCAAATCATGTTTAGTCTAGGTGAAATCAGGCCTCTTAGCTCTGGATCTCCAGCAGTGAAAAAGTTTAAACCCTGGTGGGAGCATGTTTTAGAGTACATATGTTACGGACTGTTGGCGCTTAGCTTGTTGGGCTGGGCACGAGTTTCGTCGGTTCAAAGCTCCAGTTTAATTTGTGTATTGAAGGATAAACAAAAAATGCCAGATTGGACTATTCGTGATGCTAATTATGTTAATCAAAGATGCACGGTTGAAATGCAAGGTAAGTACTATTATTTTTAATGTAGTAGACGCATGTTCATTTTTTGACATCAGCAATTTGTGCAAGAAAAATAACCGTAAGTAAACATCAGACCTTATTTTGCAGTTTGGAGAAGGAAATACCGAACAGTGCAATCAGCTTTTTACATCCGGACTCGACATGTTAAGAGCTTTTTCAGACCACTTATCTATCATGTGTTCGTTTAAGTCATTATTTTTAGTCCTGTCAGATATGATGGATTACAGTTACCTTTCATTTTAGTCCAGTAAAAATATGCGTTTTTAGAGAAGAGTCTGATTTATCATTAGTAAATGACCTGCAACCAGACACTTGGATGTGTCCAATTTTACACTCACAAATGGAGAAATCTTATTATATGTATTTGTGTGACACTTGAAAAAAGTGCGAGAGCCAGATGCTGATTTTATACCTCAAATAATATCAAATAAACACATAAAAGAAACTAACAGACATGTTACGAGGAGCAGACTAACTTGATTTCATTTATTTTGAAAGTTTGTGAACCTTAGGTTCTTTTGACCAGTTTGCGAACTAAACAATTTGTACAATTTACTAAACGCAATTTGTGATCTTAACCCGAATTACCTATATATAATAATCTCTAAAGAGCTGGACCGGGGAACTTCTCCTTTCTGTTTTAAATAATTTTTATATTAGTTGCAGCGAAACATATTTTGATATAAACCTTACCTTAACCTTCATCCTCTTCGTGCCAGGAGGCACATAAGGCTCGGACATCGCTCCTCCACTTTGATCGGTCTGCAGCTGCACGATGTGTTGCGTTCCACGTTCTCTAACCTGCTCTGTTGCGCTCCATTTCAACCATTCTGCGCCACGTTGTTTTTGGCCGACCACTTTTCCTTCTTCCCTCTGGTGTCCATCCGAGGGCAACACCACAGTCGTCTGACGGGTCCTTCCCCAACACGTGTCCTATCCAATTCCATCAACGCCTCCTAATCCCTGTACTGATCTTTTCCGTTGATGCCATCTGTAGCACCATTCTCTTGTTGGTATGTTCCTGCCAATGGACCTTGAACATTCTCAGGCATTTGGTTTGAAAATTATCCAGCTTAGGTTCTTCTTACATGGTTAGTTTCCAGGTTTCACATCCATAGAGCAGCACTGACAAGACGAGACTCCTGAACAGTGAGGCTTTAGTCTTGTGACTGATGTCGCTGGCTTTCCATATGTCAGATAGTCTCTGCATTTGTGCGCTGGCCAGAGCAATTCTCTTTCTAATATCTACTGTCGTAACTCCATCTTTGTTAACGGTCGCTCCCAGAGCGAAACTGTCTACTTCTTCCACTTCGCTCTCTTTAACTTTCAACTTACTATCACGCTTGCTGTTTGTTTTCATGACTTGGCATGTCTTTTCATTCAGCTTGAGGCCATCCAATTTTCGATGCATCTTCCAGTTTGCTAGTTTTGTGCTGTTATTGTTGCATTGTTGATTATAGGAGGGCGATGTCATCCGCAAAGTCGAGATCTTCCAGCATTGTAGTAAAATTCCAGCGGATAATCGTTCTTTCGCCGTCTATTGTTCTTCGCATCACCCAGTCAATTCCCAAGAGGAACAGAAATCCTGACATGCAGCATCCCTGCTTCACTCCAGTCCTCACTGCGAACCAATCAGTTGTCTCGTTTTCCTCGATCACAGCACTGGAAGTCTTTGTAGAGTGCTTTGACCATCTCTATAAGCTTTTTAGGAATTCTGTAGTGTCTCATTATCCTCCAAAAACTATCACGGTGGATGGAGTGGAATGTCTTTTCAAAATCGACAATATGGATGTAAAGAGTGGCATACGCTTCATTCGCTTGTTCTAGTATATTCCCAAGGATGAAGACTGTTCCTCGCCATTTCTAAAGCTTGCCTGTTCCTTCCTGTGACTTGCATCAACCTCTTTTTGTATCCTGCTGATGATAATCTTGCTAAGCACTTTGCTGGCACTTTGCTGACCTGTGGTAGTAGAGTAATTCCTCGCAAGTTTCCACATTCTTGTAGGTTCCCTTTCTTAGGGATCTCGCATATAAGACCCTTGTTCCATTCTGTTGGAACTCTTGTGCTTTCCCAAATAAGGTCAAGAACTTGTTTCATCTCCATGCTCGTCATTGAAACGTCTGCCTTAAGCAACTCTGTAGTAATTTGGTCAACTCCAGGGGACTTTCCATTTTTCAACGCTTTCACTGCCGCTTCAATTTCTTCAACCGCAAGTGGTTCCACTGATATCTCAAGGTCTTCTATTTGCTCTGTGTCATTTTCTGGTAGCTCAGTTGCTGCCACACTGTTGAGAACTTCATATACGTGCTCTTTCCTTCTTTCTATTCTGGCTTCTTTACTCTTCAGCAGGTCTCCATTCATATTCTTGACTGCTGCTACCTGTCTGGAACTCTGTCCAGTGGTTTGCTTCACTATTCTGCAATTCTTTCTGTCACCCATATTGTGCTGCATTCTCGGGCCTTTCTGTTTGTATTGTTCCTTCAGTCTGTCTTTGATCCTCTCGGAACGTGTGCTATCAATTCTGGTCTTGATTGCTTTTCTCTCATCTATTAGTCTCTAGGTTTGCTCTCGTACCCATGGTTTTTTCTTTTCCTTCCTGAAACCAATCACCTCTTGACACTGACTTGATGTAGGCATTTTTTTTTGTGTTCCCACACTTCTTCCACGTCTCGGCTATTGCTGTTCCTATTTTCTTCCAGCAATTTCTTCACCGCCTCGCAAAACTTCATTGTCGTTTCTTCATCTTCAAGGCGTTCCACATCACGTCTGGGCTTGATCTGTTCATATTTCTGTGTGAGCTTAGACGTAGCTTGATGCGGGCCCTCGCCAAGTAGTGATCACTCTTGCTATCAGCCCCCCTCTGCACACGGCAGTCAAGCACTGATGATCTCCAATGTCCACTTATCAAAAGGTGGTGGATCTTATTCTTTCTGCTCCCATCTGGCGAGACCCAGGTAGCTTTGTATACGTCTTCGTAAGGAAAAAGAGTTCCCACTATTACCAATCCGTTCATTTGACAAAACTGGCACAACTTTTCCCCGTTATCATTCTGTACTCCAAGTCCGTGTATGCCACCGCTTTCTCTTATCCACTGTTGTCGCTTCAAACTTCGGCGTTCAGGTCTCCCATAATGATTATCATGCCATTTTTATTACACCCAACCAAAGTTTCTTGGAGTTCTTGGTAGAACTGGTCTTTTTCTGAATCTTCTTTTCCATTATGTGGCACGTTGGCTTGAATAGCAGTCACTCTCCTATATTTGAGTAGAATCTCGCTATTATGATCCTTTTGCTTCTTGGTGCCCACTCTAACAAGGATTTCATTGCTTGCTGGCTGATCACAATTGCAAAACTCTTTCGTGTAGTTCTTCATCGCCGCTGTAGATCGGTGTCTGTTCGGTGGCCAACTTCATCTTACCCGCTTTCGTCCATCTGCACTCTCTGATTCCATTGATCTCCAATCTGTAACTATTTATCTCATGTGCGACCTGTGCTACTGCTCCACTCCTATACATAGATCTTACATTCCAATGTCCGATGTTAATGGGTTTTTGGGGGTTAGTAAAAGACCCCATCGGACCCAGAGCTTCCCGAAGGCTTTGGCCCAACGTCGTCAAAATGCCTTCGTCGGCGATCTCCGCTGCTCCCTGATATTCGTGAGTAATGATGTTTGAAGTTTCTGTAACATGGCTTTTTACATAAGTGGGTTGTTAACCCAAACAAACCCCCCAACCTGGAGAACCAGGGATTACATTTAGTCTGCCCCCTGTCTGGCATGGGTGGCCCTACCAGGAGCACAAGGCTCCAGCCAGCATAGCTCTCAGGATCAGGCACGCAAGCCTCCCAAACGCGACAAGACAGTGATCCTTTGGGAGGTTTCATATGAAAAGGCACTTTTTCCATATTAGTTTCTGTACCACCCAATTGATTGACTAATATTTTATAAACTAATGTTACTTCTAAATCCCACTCATAGCAAGTTTGTACACCCAACTTAGTGAACATCAGTACAAGAAAAATAATGAAAAAGGAACGTACCAAACGATAAAAAACAATTTTATTTGAGAAAAAACCGAGATTAAAAAACTTATTACCCCAAAGAAATGAACTTTATACATCTTGCATCTAACCCTGATGATCTTTATTATGTGTGACTTCCGTAAAAAGGCGAGAATTAAGTTTGAGCATACTACTTTTTTTTTAATGTTTTGGTAGCAGAGGAACAAATAATGTACATTTCGTTCTTATTTGTGAAAGAACACTATAAATAATCTACGCTTACAGTTCTAGATAAAGTCCGATACGGAATGAGAACCTCAAAAAGCGAATGTAAGGAAATAGTCCATTTTATCTACAAAATCTAGGGCGTAGTCAAAGTCCTTAGGAATCCAAAATGCAGTTGCCCTGGCAGTAAAGAATAGAAAAGTGTGCATGCATTTCATTTGATATTTCCACTCTGTGCTCTGTGTTAGTGCCGATTACTCGTGTTAACCATTTTTTTCCTTTCGTTTTAGGTTGGCCCATTTTGTTTTACCCATATATGCTGCTACTTCAATGGTTAATTGTGTTTACTATCCAATATTTGTGGCTCAAATTACCAACAGTAAATTCCAGATTGGAATCATTTCATAAACTGTACAAAGACATGACTCTTGTTCCGGTTAAAAATGTGCCACAAAGTCTAGCGGACGAGGTAGATTATGAAGGAGAGGCCATGGAAGTCATGGTTGCTTTACGTACGAAGCTGCTCTGGCTCCTTCACGAAGACAGTGTCGTTTTTCAAATGTATAAAATTAAAGTCTTTGTTATGAAAATCGCAATTTTTGCCATAATGAGTCTGCTTATTTACTGGATCGTTTCAATGAGCCAATTCGACACTACTTTCTTGTGTAGACTATCAAGATCAGAGGTTAAAATTGGTTATCCTGATTTAATTTGCAATTTGTCGACCGGTTTGTTACTTTATATACTGATAATCTCTAATCTTATCATGGTGACCTGCATGTTCCTTCTTAACTTAAAAGCAATGTCTTGGCTTTTCAACCAAAGAAAGTTTCGACTGCCAAATGTAAGGAAAGACTATTGGGATCTTTGCAAGAATTTAAAAGGATTTGATGATCTTAGATTTACTCTTCACCTTGTATTTGAAGATATTAACCACACCCATCAGATATTGAAAATTCTACGGTTTTGTTTGTTTGATTATTTGAGACTTGCCACAGATACACAAAGTTTAAGTACCGGAGAAGGACAGACCCGTTTGTGATATATTTTAGAGTTCTTGTGGCAATGACTTCAATGCATTGTTACAATGCTAGATACTGTTTAATTAAAAATTAGTATTTTAGTGTATAATAATTTTTGAGTATTGCAAGATCCCTTTTTCGCACTGTTATCTCCAATACACTTATTTATTGTAAGAATTGTATGAATGCTGTGCAAGCAGTTATTTTAGTCTCAGCATATATATTAATAAATTATAGTGATGGTAGTATGATGTGATAGAAATTAAATTCTTTTTTAAAAAATTTAGTATAATGTCAATAACACAATTCTAGAAATGTTGTGTGTATATATATATATATATATAATATATATAATATAATATATACACAACATTTCATTCATCGTCTTATATACCTTTTTATGTCATTTTGTATTCCCCTCGCTCCCCTTCATCTTTCTCTCTTTTCACGCTATTGCTGTTATCTTCGCTCGTGTCCCTATCATACTTCATTTCTTATTATCCGCAGTCATCGTGGCGGTGGCATCTGATCAGTGCTGCTAGGCAGCCATGTCGCGTAAATCATTTCGATTTTAAATGCCCGAAATGCTTGACATGGTCATCGATTGATGATCCATAATTTCTGTAATTACCACCAGACCATTACTCATTCCTTTATTTTGATCTATCACATCTTTTTACACTTCTTTGTCATTCGTCTTGCCATATATATCTTTCCATAACAATCATTCTTACTTTCTTTTGTCAACTTGTGTGTGTGTGTGTGTGTGTTGCTCATTGTGTTGTCTTTCGTATTGCCCTACTGCTTCTTCATGTATGTGTTTTTCTTCATAGTCATTAATTTAGCCAATACCATCTTTGGCTCTGAGTGTTAACTCTGATGATATATATATATATATATATATATATATATATATATATATATACATATATATATATAATATGTATGCAGACAATTGTTTTGCAGGCTGACAACTTATCGGTGGATCTTGGAACAATCAAGATATCGAGATAGGAAGCATTTGCCCCATTATTATGCTTGTAACTTCGTCAGTGAATACGTAACAAATGAATTTATTCAACGTAGTATATAGTAGCAATCCAGAAAATAGGAACTTAAGGTGTTTTCTTCACAATATCTAGGTCTAAACATTTTGCTAAGGATCACAAATATTGCAAACGAAAAAATATTTTTTAAATGTCATTTTGTTAAAAATAAGATTAAGAGGCAAAAATGTTGTAAAATAGAAAGTAGATAAAAAGTACCGTAATAAAAGTAACACGTTATTATCCTGCAAATTCGCAGGGTTTACATTTCAGTGATAAGTTGCTGTTATAAATATGTGCCCGATGCAAAAACCAGAAGCGAAAACCAAATATGAAACAGCTGTAAAAACGGAGAGGGCAAAATATTCAAATAATTGTGACTTTCTCTTGCTTCAACAAAAATGCTTGTCTTTAAGTTCTCGTTTTTATTATGTCTGTTCATTATCTTGTGCCCCACATGTGAAAGCTTAAGTTTAAAAAATTCAAATTTGGATTTTTGTAATTGGACTAAAATTCTATAGTTTCAAGTGCTCGTTTCAGACGATTTCAAGTTGGAATGGCAATCGGTGAACAGAAAAGTGGCAAAAGCCTTAAGTAGTGCAGATAGTTACTTCTGGGTTACTGTAAACTGAATATTAAAGTGTAGATGATAATCCAGCCATAGTAATACTAATAATACTGGTGTGTTTTTTTTTATCAAGGTACTCTGTAAGTAAAAGTTTAAGAAATCTAAAGTTAACAAACTGATAATTACTCTAAAAAGGCGAAGCAGTTCAAGGTTTTACTATACTGAAGTGCTGATAGATTGTTCAGCACTTCAGTATAGTAAAACCTTGAACTGCTTCGCCTTTTTAGAGAAATTATCAGTTTGTTGTTTTATGATGTCTTTACTGGAGACCATAATTCTGATCACGAATAACTGACATAAACATTATGCTGATGTTACTTTAGCTTTTCGTAAACCTATTGTTTACATCATTACAAATACTATGAAAGGAACTAAGTAAGCCAAATTCTTATAACAATATGAGCTACGAAAAAAAACACTACAGAGTTTTTTTTACAGAGAATAAAGAGAATAGTATTAATACAAGGATGATTGGAATTAAAAACTTTCATTCATCTAAGCTCTTTTGTCTTTAATGTATAAAGATTCTTCTCCTTGTAGCTTCAGGTCCTTCTTTTGCCTTGTCAGTTATTACCCAGCTGCCTTAGACAATACAGTGGCTAAATTTTGTAGTGGTTGATAAATCTCTGAAACTTTATCGTTCGTTAAACATTTATATGTTCTGGCTACCGCCCAGCAAGAGGCCTTTTTGTCTTACCAATATAAGACAACGCAAAAATGTACATCTATACTGCTTCAATCAAATCAGATAAAGAGGTTTGAAGTCAGCTTTGTAACATGAGAAAGGGAGATATAAAATAATCAGTTTGAAATAGCAAAAAACTAATCAATTAGGTGCTGAAATCTGTTTTGTTTTGTAATAATAGTGTAATTTAAACGACTTCCCTACATTTTCCGAGCGAAGAGTTCATTGCTGGCCATCTCTCTGTAACTTTCTATAAATAGTTATAGCTTTTTACAAGAAGTTGAGGTTGCTTTTCATTTGTTCGTTTGACTGAATTTTTAGTTGAATTTTATCATTCCTGTGAAAAACGACAAGATTCTGCATATGAAAATATAGTATATTTATCTGTAGATTTTTAACTCGATATATTTGTTGCCATTTAAGAGTTAATCTTAAGGACAAATGCGGCAAAACCTGTATATATGATATACAGCTGTTTTACTTTAAATAGAACTATAAAATTTATTTGCTATATATATATATATATACATTACTGTACCTCAGTACTTTTACTGTTTATAATTTATTTACAATTTAGGATATCAAAAATGGATCTGTACAAGAAAATAATAATAACCATTAAAAATTGGTAAATACGTCCACGTAGTTTGTTGTTTCTGGCTTCTCGTCGACACAACTAGTTTCACATCTGGTTTTTTAAATATTCAACTAGCGGTATCATTCGTGAAATAGTATTTTGAAATGTATTACTGAATATCATTTTGTGAAATTAATCAGGGGATATTTTCCACGGTTTTCTGCAAACAACTGTTAGGTTATGTTGTTTAATGCAAAGTTATAGATAACCTTTTTCAAACCTGTTCGTTTTCCTTACTTAAGTCTTTATCAGATAAACATATCGCATCTAAAACTTGCGTACCGTATTTCCTCTAATAAAAGCCGTGGCGTTTATCGCATAATCTAACCTTTTGATGTGGCGTTTATCAGAGGGTGGCGTTTATTACAAAATGAAAAGTGTGATAAAAAAAGATAATAACAAACTTTAAAAATTGTTTCCCTTTCCCAAAAATACTTAAGAAAAGATGGTGTTGAAAATGTTTTAGGTGTTCACACTAGAAATGTTAAATAATCTCAATGTCACTGTCTCCGTCGGAGTGCTCGTCTATGATATGAAAGCTTTCGTAGCTTTCGCTGACGTTGGTTTGAGTTTGATTCCACAATTCAACTGTTACACATCAAGTAACATTCATGCCAAAATTCTTTTTGACGAACTCTTAAAGCAGAAAAAACAATATTCGTATTTATCTTTAATTATAAAAGAATTTGTTGATAAAAAAGAAGTAAGACTTGTGTAAACTATTCGTTATTTCTTGTTTGGTCTGTTTTTCTAATAAACGCCGCTTTTAAGGACACGGCTTTTAATAGAGGACGGCGTTTATTACAAATGTTTAGCTGAAAGTGCGGTGTTCATCAGAGAGTGTCATCTAGATATAGCAGACATTTTGTACCCTTGCAAAATATTCGTTAGATCATTGGTATGGAAAAATAATATTTGGCCAAGTTTGAGACCAACGAAAACGTAAAAATTTTTCATCCGAAATTCACAGGCAATTGTTTAAGTCTTGATACCAGGGTAAAATTTGTATTTCACTTTTGCAATAACATCATCAAGCTGTCGTAATTGTCTATAATTCTCTAACAACAAAGAGTCAGGAGAGCCCATTTTGTTGTACTTAGTTTAACAAGCTTGGTCTTTTATCATAGCCTTCGCTACTTTGCTTTATATTTTTGTGTCCCTTAAGTCTTTTTTTTCCTCTTTGGTGAATATGTAACTAAAGCAACGATTTTTCATGCAATATTCATAGCGGCTTCATGTAATATTCTTTACGCACAAACTGGGTGCTCCTAATAATGGGTGCATAAAGCTTTTTGGTGTATTTAAGTTTTTTGAGAATGCTTCGATGGGCTCTGGGTGTTACTCGAAGAGACAAGTTGCGCAACGAGGTAGTGAGAAACAGGCTGGGTGTTGGAGAACTCTCGCAGAAGATAAGGGAGTCCAGGTTGAGATGGTTCGGGCACGTGGAGAGGAGAGAAGAGGGCTATCGGGAGGAGAGTTCTGAGGATGGATATACCAGGAAGGAGAAGAAGAGGGCGACCAAAGCAAAGATGGATGGATAACATCAAAGCTGATGGAGAAGGGGTTAAGATGCGAGGACGCCCAAGATCGTGCCATATGGAAGACAAAAATTTGCTGTGACGACCCCTGAATCAGGGAGCAGCCGAAAGAAGAAGAAGATAGCTTTTTGGTGTATGTCGTCTATCTGTCCGGCTACACTAGATTTTAACTCTAGCGTATTGATTCTCCATGGTATCATTGATTATGAAAAAGATCTCAAGAAAGTTGCAGTCTTGCGAGACCATCTCCTATAGCAGATACAACTGTATTTGAGCCAATATTAGGGATGTTGGAAAACCCTAGAAATTTATAAGGTGAGTACAGCTTTCCGTCTTCCTAGGGAATGGAAAATATACGCTGTTCTCTCTTTGAAATGTCAGTGTATTAATCACAAAATATTGAAAAAGAGCTTGGTCTTTTATCATGAACCAATTCTCTGATATCAAAGTGTGACATTATTCAAAAAAGTTCGTTTTAAATTTTGTGACTTGTTTAAGAACCCTGAATTTTTCCAGCCTCTGGGCTAGGTCAGGATAATCTATGCTCCCATGTTTTAACAGTTGCATAAAATTTAGCTCATTTTCTGTATTTGGTTAAAAGGCAATTTCCTGGGGGCTAAGAAATTGTAAATTGTATAATTTTCAAGAAGCAGTAACGATTAATTTGCAACAAGTGTCTTTGCTACATCATTCGTTACAGAAAACAGATCTGCACACTTTGACAAAATGAATTCAAATATCAAACCTGTTTTTCTATTGGCGAAATGGTTTCAAAGTACTTTCCAGTTATTGAAACCTTGTGAAATAAGTTTATTCTTCGTTTAAACGGTTTTGTAAGCTTAACTTTTGACTTTTATTTCCACAAATGTAGCAAATGACGTGGTCCTTCCCAGTCAAGGTAATGCACCCAGGGGAAATCACTAATCTATTTTAGCAGAAATGCTTTTCTTCAGTCTAGAAACTGAGAATTTTTTGTTGAAAAGATAAAACTATTTAGACTTTCTGGCGACAGAGTTGAAGCAACAGGGAAACATGTCAAAGAAAATAGTTCCTTTAGCATAATTAACTGTTGTGGTGTCAATGGAGTTTCGTATTTTGATGGATTTTCATCTCATGTGTTGGCTCCTCCTGTAATTTAAAGGGAGACCGAAATCCCTTAAAACAATCCTGTCTGTTAAATTTAACTTGAGAAGATGCTATTACCATTCATCTTTTAGTATCCGTTTATGAATAGGTAGCTTAATGAAATTCTTGTCGCTTCAATTCACCAGAATCATCTGATCTTTCTTCTTAAAAAAACCTTGTAATTCAACACCTGCAACCCCCATTTTTCGACCCGACTTTTCCTCATTTTCCTAATCCCCATATATCATGAGAGCTTCCTGATTTGAATCCAAATTACTGAAAGAAAACAAAGGGTGTCAATATGTCACCTTCAAAAACTTTTTCACAACACAATACAGTCTCTCAACACGAGGCAGATGGATGATGCAATCGGCCTCGCGAAGTAGATAGATGACGTAACTCCCAAAGCAAGGATCTGCAAAGAAATAAACCAATCTCTGAACGTTTAATTGATTACACAGGGCAACAGAAAATAATTTTTTTTCTTGTAATCAAAGTTTTTTATGTGATTCCAGTCAATATAATGACGCTGAATTCAAATATGTAATCAGAATTTCTCTATCGGGTCAAGATTTTTTATAATTAGCATTTTAAGTTTTTCAAATTTCGAAAAATATGCCCGAAGATGGTACCACATTGCTAAGTAAAAATTGCAGAAAAAGTATTATTTTGAGCTGAATTATTTGTCAATTAGCTTCCAGCTATCTCTCCAAATACATTGACATCTCACAGTGGCTGAAGAGCCATTTTGATTATCCCAAGGCGACCAGAGAAAATCATTTGTGTTAACGAAATACTCATGATTATCATTGAAAATGGTTCTTTTGACAGGAGCTATGCAAACATTGTGTTTAAAGGTTATTTATTTATGGATGAAGAACAGATGAGATGCCGTACTCAAAATAAGCGTTGGAAAATTATGTAAAATGAGCTTAATCAAAAGGCTAATTTCTCTTTGTTTATAAAACGTTTGGGTGATGGCATTATTTGATCAGACTTTTGTTTAGATTGTTTTTGCGGCATAACTTCAAAGAATAAATACCGCTTTCTCTTTGTTAAAAAAAGGTTAGGGTGATAGCGCTCCTCATCATGCTTTTGTTTAGAATTTCTTTGCGGAAATAAATATTTCTGGGAAACAAGGCACTCATGTTCTTTCTGCTTGGATATTTCGCCGCTTCATTTATAACTTCTCAGGAATCGTCTTAGTTTTTGATAGGTAAGTATTTCAGCATTAAATTTTCCATGGGATATATCTTTATCAGAATTCAATACCTGCTAACAGCTTTTATCGTGTATACCGTATAACTTTCCAACAAAACAGGTAATTTTGTAGATGAGACACACCGGTTAAACGTTTACTTTTACTTTCAGATTTCATGGATGTTCGACGTAAGCGATGTAACAACCACCCTGATGTGTTTTGTTACGTCTGTGACAAATTCACGATTAAGCAGCAGAGACGAACTATAACTAGCCTGATCCATCAAGCGTACCATGTCTACTTTAAAATGAAGTTGGGTGACCAGGACAAACCCTGGGCTCCACACATACTTTGTTCAACGTGCTGAGCGATTGGTTTCGTGGCAAGCAGAGATATTTTCCTTTTGGGATACCAATGGTGTGGAGAGAACCCAAGGACCACACTACAGACTGCTATTTTTGCCTTGTAAAAACAGCAGGATTTACAATGAGAACAAAGAGGAATATAATCTATTTTGATCTAGAATCTGCCCGACTGCCTGTTCCCCATTCTGCACAGTTTCTTCAACCAGAATCGACATGTCATGAAACCAGCTCTGATACTACAGCTAGTTCAAGCCACTCAGATATTGAGGATACATCAGGAATCACTCCTGGTTCGCTAAATCAGTTTGAAATGAACGATTTGATACGCGATATAGGTTTATCAAAAGCAGGTGCTGAGCTTCTAGGTTCTAGACTAAGTGAGAAGAAGCTGACTCAGAGTGATATCAAAATTTCGTACTACAGAACTAGAGACAGTGAATTTCTGAAATTTTTCAGTACTGACTGTGACTTCGTGTATTGTTATGACATTAGTGGGCTTCTTCTAGCTTTAGATTNAAAAAGCAGTGGCTGAGCTTCTAGGTTCTAGACTAAGTGAGAAGAAGCTGACTCAGAGTGATATCAAAATTTCGTACTACAGAACTAGAGACAGTGAATTTCTGAAATTTTTCAGTACTGACTGTGACTTCGTGTATTGTTATGACATTAGTGGGCTTCTTCTAGCTTTAGGTTTACCAAGTTACAATTCAAATGATTGGAGACTGTTTATAGACAGCTCGAAGAAAAGCTTAAAGTGTGTCCTTCTTCATAATGGAAACAAGTTTGGAGCAGTACCTGTAGGTCACTCAGTGATTCTAAAGGAAAACTACGAGAGCATTAAAAAAGTAATTAATTTACTCCAATACCATGACCATAATTGGATCATATGTGTAGACCTGAAGATGATGAATTTCCTCTTGGGTCAGCAGAGAGGTTCACCAAGCATCCATGCCATTTGTGTTTATGGGACAGTAGGGATCGGGATCAACATTGGGTCAAACAAGACTGGCTCCCTAGACCACAACTGCAAGCTGGGGGGAACAATCTGATAGAGCAACCTTTGGTTGATCGATCTAACATTGTACCTCCTCCACTTCACATAAAGTTAGGCTTAATGAAGCAGTTCGTAAAAGCCTTGAACAAAGACCAAGAATGCCTTCAGCACATCAGACGAACTTTTCCTAGTTTGTCCTATGAAAAAGTGAAAGCTGGGATATTTGATGGACTCCAGATTCGGAAACTCATTAATGACAGTAACTTTGAAGGAACCATGACAGTTGTTGAAAAGGCAACATGGACTTCTTCATTTGTAGATGTTACCAAGCAGTTCTTAGGGAATTATAAATCTCCAAACTACAAGAGCTTGATTGCTGATTTGCTGAAAAACTTTCATAAGCTTGGCTGCAATATGAGCATCAAAATGCATTTCCAGTAAAGTCACTTAGATGTCTTCTCGAAAAACCTTGGAGATGTTAGCGATGAGCAAGGTGAGAGGTTCCACCAGGACATAAAAGAAATGGAGGAAAGATACCAAGGCCGATGGGATATTCACATGATAACGGACTACTGTTGGCAATAAAGCGGGACTGTCCAAGTGTCAAACATGCAAGACAAAGTTGAAAAAGAAGCTTCCTACCATAAAGTGACATTCTTTTCCCTATTTCTATATGCTTTATATACGCTAGCATGCATACAGCTCGTTTTTTAAAAAATATATTTGCATATACGTGTATGTTAATAGTGTGAATTTCCTTAATTTACACTGTTAAAGTCCATTTTCACATCTGAATATGGTTTCATAAAATGTATCAACAGCCAATAAATTATTGTTTCAGGACAGCTACAAGTAAATACAACCCTTTTGTGCATATTAATCAAATACATCAAGGCTATATATTTGTTTGTTTGGTTTATCTGAAGTATTAAAAATGGCATGTTTTTTTGCAAAATATGCACCATATAACTGCCATATAAAAAAACTGAGACCCGTTAGGGGAAAAATAATAACATTTTCGAAATCAGCATGTAAAGATTACCCAGGATCAGTTGTTAAATAATGATTACAAAATTTTGTTTCTCAGTGTTATATGCTAATTATTTTCAAAATTTTGGAAACAGGTATAAAACCACTTGTTGCAAAAAAAGTGGGTGGGTTTTAGCCCCAAAGTCCAGCCTGCTCTGCTGGCCCTGGTTATAAAATTATTACCTCTTTTTAATAGCATCAAATCACAAATATTTTAAATGGCTTGCTAAGACTACGGGAAGGTTGCCCATGCACTCTCTTGTTTTTGTTAATGTAGGATCGCCTAGCATTCCGAGGTCTGAGGAAAACTAATTTTAGTGTGCAAAAATGATTTTTAAATTTCCATTTGATTTCTTTAATGTATTATTTGGAGCAGACGTAAGCAATCAACATTTCGTAAACATACCTCTTTTCCTGACGTTAAAAAATTTTGATGAGAACAAATTTGACTTTCTATCAACACCTTGTGTATGAGAACTGCTTTTGCGGATTATTTTCGTTCATAAGACCAGCTGCCATCGAATTTGTTTCCATATGCAAAGCATTTTTTGTGCAGTTTGCTGTTGGCGTATCTAGTATATTGCTTTTACGACTTGAAGTCTACTATTTGTTGTTGCATTTTTTTTAAAATATTGTTTCCCAATCTAAAACCCTTACTTTAAATCGAATGATTTGTGTTAGAGATAGATTATTCAAGGTTTGTGCCTTTAGTTTAAATACACTGGCGCTTTCAGTTTAATGTTCTTGTTTTGACAAAATGTAGCTACCTACCTGAGGTACACCTAAGAATTAACGCGTCTCTTTTATCATATTTATATATTTAACAAGAGTTGTGTTTTTTTTTCATTTGAACTTATTTTAATCTTATTAACAGTGGTGGGTAATACACTAACAATTTTGAGCATAACTATTTTAAATGACAATTAGAGTATTTCTATGGTTGCATGTGAGATATTTGTACGGTGCAGAGAGATGTCTTAACTTGTTGTGAGCATTTATTGTGAATATGAAAACGGTATGACTGCGATTTAAGTCAAACGGTACTGGCTTGCAAATTCGAGAAAAAACTGATCTACGAATTCCAGCTTCGAAAGACAGCGTATACATTATCTCTTTATCTTGCTTTTTATAAACAAAATAAGTCGTTTATGGGTTGCGGTCACGACTTATATATTTTTAAGTTATTTAATGTTCTTAATAGCTCTTCTTTGAAGGCAACTCAGCTGTTTTCCTCGTTTACTGCTGATAATTCTTTGTAGAGTTTGTCATTTGTGATCTTATCTTTTCACAGAAGACTGATCCACTCTGAGAAATCGAGCATAACGACCAGCTATTCCTTTGTTCATTTTCAGTCATATTTTTCATAGCTACAAAATAACTGATTTCGTTGTGGTTTGAAATAGGCTCAGTTTCATCATCTTATAGAAGATTGTTTTCCGGATATTTTTTGACTTATTACAGTTTGACATTAAGTGCTCCTTATCATCATGAAAATATTGACTGATTCCATATGAGCCATATTTTAGGTGCATTTGTACTTACAGTTTTTAATCGATAACTTCTATCCTGCAGTCACTGATTTTTTTTAGATTTAGCCTTGTTCAGAATCCCGCAGGTTTTTTCTCCTCTTAGAAGGAACTACGTGGCTATCTGTTCCGTCCAGTATTACTGGAAATCAAGGAAAGGGGATTAGGTTTTTGTGGGCATCGCTTCCGCAATCAAGATGAACTGACAAGCGATCTTCTTCTGCGACACCCCAAACAAGGCCCCAATTCCATTTGACGCCCACACCGAAATAATATTGCACAGCTTTTTAAAGATTCTAGGTTTACAGTAGACGAACGTTCTGTACCCATGAATGCAAGAGAAGACTGGAAGCAAAGAGTCAAGACGGTCCGAGTAATCAGCTTGATCCAGTAAGTAGTAAGTAGAGGCAACTCTGGAGCCTATTTGACTGAACATCTAAAGGCATATTATAGCCATACTGAATACCAATAATGTATCTTGTAGACTACCCATTTACTTTTTGATCCCGAAAAAATGAACCCTAGTCGCTCCTCGTGATCATTAGCTACTTTCGTAACAAGGCAGCCTGGAACTATTAGAATCCTGCAGAGAAACAAAGTGTTCCTGTGTTAGTTCTACTAATTTTCAAAGATCCTGCTTTGTTTGGTTGTTGATTAAACTTTAGCTTTTGTTTTCTACTATAGTTTCCATACATGAGTAACTATTTCTTCTTATATTCTGTAGAGTTTTTAAATCTCCGTGTTTCCTTCATGCACTATCATATAAAATGTATCAGGGCAGAGGATTCAGAGGAAAGAGACTTTCATTTGTATTATTATTTTTATTATTATTATTATTTTATTACTCCAAACATCTACCATCATTGGAACCACCAACATATTGAGGAAGGTGCTTAATCTCTAAAGCTACTGGTCGGTAGCCGGGGTTAAGTTTTCTCGTCTGGCAGGTGAATACCATCTCCCTGTGCGGGCTGTCATGCTGGACATGAACTTTGTTATTATTATTATATACGAGTTTTTTTACAGGATGTATCTACAATCATATCATATATACAGTATGTACATATATTTTACACTGTTATCACAAATGTCCTGTTCAAAAAAAACCAAAGCCAAAAAAACAAAACAGTTATTTATTAGTTAAAACTCGCAAAAATCAAAAAGAAAACTAAGAGAGCTTCGATTAGCAGAAGAAACTAAAATATGCTGTTTAAAGCTCACTTCCAGAAATAGGGATGCAAATCGACATTAATGAATAAAGGGTAAAACTGCATTACCTAGAATTAAGTGTCAGGGAAGCCCCAGGCAATTGGAGGACGTTTCCAGGATATCATGTAGACTTCGTGGAAAGTTCAACCTGAATCGTATTAATGAGACCATCACATCATCATTTTAGAACGTCTTCTAGGATATCTCTGAAACTTCTTGGTCGGGTAATATTATGTTCTGCCTAAACCTTGTTTAAAAATTCTAAAATCATTCTCTTTTCTTAGATTAACGGGGAGCTCATTGAAAACAATTGCTCCCTGATAGAATAAAGATTTTCTCGCTATTTTTAGTTTTATTTTCGGTATTTCAAGAATATTTCCGTTATTTCTGGTGTTAGAACGGAAATATTCTTGAAATACCGTATGAACTAAATCAGTTGGGTTTTTTAATAGAAAATTCACTTGTTTCTTTTGAACATATTTTCAAAATAAAACAACTTCTTATCTAGAACCAGATAGAGCTCGGGATAATTCATACGTTTGCTTATCTTTTTAACATAAAAAATACATGACCTCAAATTAAGCTATAACAAAAGAGAAAAGTCCAAATTCAGTTTAATCATTTCACAAAATAATTTCTTTTACCAAGCAAAGCATCAGCTCTTGTTTTCCCATTACATAGTATCTTTTATTTTCTTCCACAAGTATTCTCAATAATGGCGTCTTATTATTACCTAACCTATTGTGGGGGTCCTTCCCAACTAAATGTCTTTCTTTGTTACTTGAAAAACACATTTTCTCATAACATACCTTTGAAATTTTAAGAAAGTTAAACTAATTTTTGGAATATCTGGACTCGTGGGATTAATATATATTGTAAAATGTGTTGTCTGTGTATAAACATATTAAACTATAAAAAAGACATAAACATAAATATAAACATGTGTAAAAATATTTACTGGCGTCGAAGACCGTAGAACAGCATATCACTGAAAGACTCTTTGGTTTTATCATAATATCTCTTTGTACTATTTTTATTTTTGTAAAAAAATATAGTACAAAGTTAGATTGTTTGGTGTATAAATTTTTTTATAGAGCACTTTTTTATTGTAATGGTTATGTAAACACTTTAGACCAAATTTCCAAAACTAAATTGAAAATTTTCTTTGGTTACGTCTAAATTTACTTATTTTTATAGGAAAATATGGAGAATAATAATTTGATTTGAGCTATGCAGCCACCGTGCATAATCATTTTCAAAAAGCTGTTATTTTGGGTCTTTTTTAATTACAGTGGGCATAAAGCAGCTAAAAACTATTGATTTTGGATTCTTGATGATCAAATTAATTATTTTATGCCTACACAACCAATAGCTGAAATACAATATTTTTTCGGCACAGAATCCAATCAATGAGTGGAAATCCTTCAGGAAACCAAAGATCTGACTTAGGACTTTCTCAGTAGCCACAACACATCATAAATGTACATATGAATGTATCCATCGACAATACTTTATGAAGAGATAGGACTAATGTTTGATGACCGAGAAGAATCTAACATGATCGGACCGGATCAACCAGGAAATAGGGAGTTTTAGATCCAGTCCGCGTAAAAGTACGGCCCAGAGTTTTCAACTGTGCAACTGATCTGGGCACTGGTACCACCATAAGAACTATTTATTACATTTTCACCATATCGACTAACTAAAATGTATTTTTTCACACTAATTCAAAGCATTTTTAATTTAAAAAATGGAGTAGACTTGTTAAAATAAATGATGAGTACCACGGGAGGTCCATGGCCCCTATCTCTTGTGTCGACGACTCTAATGAATGATGGCCAAAGGTACTTTTGGCTGCCAGTACCATTTTTCTATATGACACATCCTGTCTCTTATTCTTTCCTGTAACTGCAATTCGGTTACTCAAATGTACTCTCTAAGGGTAATAAAAGAACAGATGTAATAACGATCGGTCAATTCAGTGCAGTGGTGGCCAAGTGCTTAAATCAACAGTTTTTAATGCGAAAGATTTGCGACTCAAACCCCCTTCACGCCCCTGTAAATACTCCGTCCAATTTGTTTCTCCATTATTAATGGCATACTATTGGGTTTGTACATATTTTCGGAGATAGAATTGGGAGAGGGAAGGAATTAATGAATTAGAAAGATTAAAAAGTACAAGAGGAAAAAATAAATTCGGAAAGTAACCCTCTACGCTAAACTGACTTCAAAGCGTTGCTCGAAGCAAAGACCTTCGAACGTTTGCTTATTCAATTCTTCTTTTTCTTCTCCTTTCGGCCTTTTCCAACGATTAAGATTGGGTCGGCGGCTCGACTCAGTCTCCTCCACTTTCCTCTGTCCTTCGTATCTTCCATGTCTCTTCTGACTACCACCCTCAAGCGCATCTTCTGTCTTCCCTCTTGCCTATTACTTCACTAAAGAAAGTTGCTTTGACCATTGCCTCTTCTTCCATTCTCAGAACAGGCCGAAACTACATCAGTCTAACTTCCTTTGGCTACTCTCAAATGCTGGTAACTTTCGCAAACCTATTATATCCTCGTTCGTCCGGTGTTCCCATAGAGATACATTTATCATCCACCGAAGCATCCTCATCTTCGGCGCCATTAGTGGCCTCTCTTCTTCTTCTCACAGAGAATTTACCTCTAGTCCGTACATGAGTACTGGTTTGATCACACACTTTTAGATATTTATCAGCATCAGTGGCATCGTCCTATCACACACAATTCTACTACCTTCCCTCCATTTCATTCATGCTCTGTTTATTCTGTTTCTGATCTCTTCGCTACATCCTCCTTGTTCCTCGATTATTGACCCCAGGTAGAAAAACTTGTTCACATGCTTTATGGCACGCCCTTGAGTATCACCAGTGTGACACTCCTCTCCTCCTACTTTGCTGGTCACTAGCGCTTCTCTCTTTCTTACTTTTACCTTGAGACTCTTACCTTCTAGCGAACTCTGCCATTCATTCAATGTTCTCTGTAGTTCTCCCTCACTTTCTGCTGTAATAGCCAAATCATGTGGAAAGAGAAATTCTATTGGTAGGCCTTGTCTTGCTGTTGCACTGATGGTATCTATAACGACAGCAAAGAGGAAAGGACTTAACACTGAGCCCTGGTGTAGGCCAATTTTAATGATGAACTGATCGGTTACACCTACAGGGATCCTGACAACGGTCTTGCTCTGGCTGTACAAGCCTTTTACCACCCGAACCACTTTTTCAGTCATGCCTCTTTTCCTTAAACACCAACACACAACTGTCCATGGTATCCGATCATATGCCAAATCCAGATCTACAAATGTCATGTACATTTTCTCGTTTTGATCCAGCTCTCGGTGTTGTCGTAGGATGAAGCTGGGATCCGTGGTAATCTTGCCTGGCATAAACCCAAACTGCATCTCATCTAGTTCAAGCAACTCCCGTAGTCTTCTATTCAACACCCTTTCATAGACTTTTATCAGACGTTCTATCAACTTGATTCCTCGACAGTTGCCGCATTCCACGAAGTCCACTTTCTCCTTGTATATTGGTATCCAAATACTCTTGTGCCAATCTTTCGACATTTCCTTTTCATTTTAGACTTTCTCAATTATTTCAGTCAGCCACTCCGCTCTTTCCTCTCCCAGGGTTCTAATCATTTTGTATGTAACATCAGATGGTCCCGGTGCCTTCCCTTTCTTCATTTTTTCAAATGCTACTTGCACTTGCCCAACTGTGATTGTCTGCCCTGGGCCTTCAGCTGGTTTCACACCCTCAAAATATTCCCGTGTGTTCTCAGTATTCAGGAACTGTTTGAAATAGTCCTTCCGTCTTTGCTTGATTTCCACGTCTTTTGTCAACAAATTACTCTCTTCGTCCTTTACTGGGGTGGAATGTCTCGTGTCCTTTTCAGACCTTTCACGTGCTTTGGCTATGCGAAACACTTTCTTCGAATACTCAAGTCTTACAGGCGGTTAAGAATACATATGAACATTCAATCCTAATGAGGCGAAGACTTTAGGCCCAGGAAGACACGTTTGACTCGGGAGTGTTACCATGAGGAACAAGTCAATAACAATATTTTCTATTCCTGATTTGGTGTTTCTCTAGAAAAAAGGAAGCAGCTCCATTCAGCCCACGATTTTGCATAAGTAAAGCTCGTGGGAGGGATAAAAGATAAATACACTGGCTGACTTTTTTTTACCATTTTTCTAATAAAAATGTTGCATGTGAGCAGAAGTCTCTTTAAAGCTACCATATTCTTTCTATTTACACATAGGAAAAAATAATGTATTTCTTACGTTTAAACAAGTTGATGCATTTAAGTTCCTCCAGTAATGAATCTCAATTGCAATGAAATCAGGTGTATTTCACATAATTGTATTTACAATGTACGTATTCTTATATTCAATACAACATAAAGTAAGTCACTATTTACAATATTTGACGTAGCAGAATCCTACTATTTCCTTTGTTGGCAAATTTATCTATGACGACATAGAGATCAAGGTCGTTTAGCTTCATTCTTGAGATTATAATCAAATACTTAAGTCTTTCATCTGATATAGTTGCCTGCAGTCTAGTTTTGGCCAGTCTAAGTTCAGAGGATGTACTCTATGCATCTGCGGAGATAATAGATATAGTGACTACTATTCTATTCATAGAATATTATCTATAACATAGTATATTACAGAAGGTAATGCTATTATTTTGCGCTAACAATCCGGCTGTTTTGAAAAAACCCAATAAAGTTGGCTTCGCTTCTCATTCTGGAGATTGTCTTAATTGCAGCTTTCATTTGAGGACAAGCTTCAAGATGGTCTGGTATTATGGTCTGGAGAAACTTAAACATAACATTTACATCGGTCAACACTTCAGCCAACACGTTAATTATCAATAAACCAGAAGGAATTCTTGTCATTTGTTATATTTCTGCTTGTTTTCATAGTCTTGTTATCACAACCGAACCCTCCCCATTATTGTACAAGTGGTACTGTAGATATCATGAACGACAAAGACGGCATCACAAAGGGCGTTCCACCTGGTCTGACTTAACGACTGTAGACAATTAGGTCTTTGGTTTTCGTACAGGAGCTCTTGGTCACAAATAAATAAGTGCTTCTTCTTCGGACTGTTTTCTGTCAATTCCTACAGCTTGTTCATAGCAGCAAAAATCAGATAAGACTTGTAATAGACTTTCATTTGATTGAGAACTCTGGTGATTTCATTCTTCTGCCTCGTCTTTCGGCTGCTCTCATCAGGGGTCTCCACAGTGGATCAAACGCCTCCATTTGGTGCTGTCAGCAGCGCCCTCTCTTCTCACTCCTATAGGTAGTTACCATATTTGTCAAAAAAAACTTGGGTCTCTGCCGCTTAACAAGCTTTAGCAACATATCGAAATAATAGGAAAATCTTCTCCCTCCATGATATATCAGGCGTTTCATCAATTATCACGCAGAAGTACCGATGTTGCGGCGGAATACAATTGACTTGAGCCTTCTTCTTGATATTTCTTCTTGATCTATATTTCTCTTGTACCTTTAGACCTTTTTTGATTCTGTCTTACAAGCAAATTTTGTCCCCGTTTATCTAGTTCAAATTCTAGAAATTTCCTAAAATATTGCTTAGTTAATCATAATATATCATCATGACTAAGTAAATATAACAATGGCTATTATACAGAATAACAAAGGAAATGTGAAGTCTCGAATGTCCCAGAAAAGTTCGTGCGTGATATGAGTCATGTTACTGCTCACTCATCGTGAGTGTTGTGTTAAGAGAACATTCGGGCAACCGAGGTTCTTTCATTTAGCGAACTTTTTTCGATTATACACTTCGTCTTGAGTATGATGGATAAGATGCTGAACATTTTTACTTTTCACAAGCTAGTGTTGTCTTATGACTGAATTAAACAAGTCCCAAGCGTCCATCAACTCACGAAAATTCCCATTATTTTCTGAGGTTTTACTTTCGCCGTGCCCAAGAAGTGGTAGGTCTTGCTTTGCAAGGTACACGATACATGTAGCACTTCCAACTTATGCATGATAGAAGATCTAATCCACGTTTTTCGTGAATCATTATTTCCTCCAATCCTTTTTTCCCACTACTTGACAACAATCAGTGACCAATTTTGTTCTGTTCTCCATCTACTTCTGAAACAAACAGCTTGCATAAAGAGGAGAATATAGAATTTCTCTCAGAATAGCTCTCTGCTATATTTTACCCACTTTCTTTCAACGCACCTTCCATTCCGCAAAACGCGTCGGTACCATTGGTCCAAGAATTTCCATACCTCAGAATTTTTGAGGAAGCCATCATCAAAGTCACGTTACTTGGCTGCACTGCATTTCCCTTGGCTGTTTTGTACGCTCACACATTTATTTAATGCGCCACAGAAAGAGATGATCTAAGTCGAACTTTGACCCCAATGCCTATCGTGGTATTCAAGATGCAAAAACAAAAGGATTTTTGACAGCATTCATAGTTTTGCGTGGCAAAACTTGCAAATGAAAGGGAACATTCTCCTAAAAATCTTTTTTACAATTTTGCAACTCATTTTGATCCTATTCTTTTCCCTGTTTACTCTAAAATGAATTTTTCCCTAAATGGACTGTCTTTGATATAGCTGAGACAAGCCGAGTTTGACAGCAACAGTTTTGTACAGTTGATTTAAAAGCCATCAAAGTGTACTTTTAACGAAACAGCTGTGTATGCCCAGCCAGTTTTATTTACCATTTCTTTGACAAAAGATAATGGAAGAGTAACGCACTTTCATTACTCTTGATTTGACCTTTAGCACCCTTCATATTGTACGGCAAAATTGTAGAGAAAGAAATTGAGTAAGATGTTGGTACTATAGTCAGAAAAATTGGCCAACTTAAAGCAGAATACGACAGCCAAACAAACCATGCGAGACTAAATACGTATTGGTTAAGGAGAATTGGCCGACTAATTACAATATTCATTAGTCCCAATAATAACTATAGGATGAGGCCACACTCCATATAGCCTTCGTATCTGGTCACATTAAGGGACCACGGAAATGGTCCCTTAATGGGACCAGAAAAACATTGAAATTTAAGTAAAGTAATCAAGGGTAATTATGAATAGAAAGTACAAGTATAAGCAATGGGGAAAGAAATTTTCTCCCGAACCTTATGAATACTAAACAGAACTCGATGAAAAAAAATTAAAGACATTTCCAAAGAGACGTGTGTCTTTCACTGTCTCTTTTGTTTAAATACAGGGTGGACAAAACGCTATTGCGTTGGTAGCATAACAAGGCATTCTATGATAAATTGCTTTAAGATAATTTTAACAAAAGAGATTAACAAGACATTTCTTAGAGTAAGTGTGCATTCCTTGACGTAGTTCTGTTGGTGTATGATTTTCTTCAACGCATCACGTGAACTGTTGGGAACCATTATCGTTTGTCCGGAAAATTGATTGAAAGAAAATCTTTTATCGTCACCTGTTGCCAGTCACAGGTCAACGAGGGTCAAATGGTATTTACTCTTTTCATCATCATTAAAATTTTCTTTGTCACCCTTTATCTCAATCAGATATAAAAATAAAAATTGCTGAGATTGTAAGCACCTGACTAGCTTAGTGGTTAGAATATAAGACGCACCTAATATTGTGGGATTGAGCCTCATGTTAGGTGGTTTTCCCCCTCTGTTTCTGTATTGCCAAATCAAACAATTTAAAAGAACTATTAAACCTTCGAAGCCACAGGTCCACGACCTGATTCTCCTTTTGTTTTCTTTTGGTCTTAGTATTCAAAGGTATGAGACCACACCTTTACAACGTCAAAGACTATTGTTTGAAATAACAAAGCATTTTGTTGTAACATGTGACTCACAAACGCTGTTGCTACGCAGTAATCTTCATCTTTTTTGACGTGGCTTAATGGTAAGTAACTCCGCCGAAGCCTGTCCCAAGCCAGGTTGAAAAAGGAGGAGGGTTGGGCGTAGGGCCAGTAACCCCACCCTGTAAAAAAGGATACGTACTACAGAAACAGCAAGAAGAGGAAGCCATTCCGGTCAACAGCAATAGATCGGCAGAGCGTAGTGGACGGAGAGAGGGTAGAACTCGGTGGTCGCCGGACCATTACAAAACAAA
>RDPX01000352.1:610797-622425 GCA_003991215.1 Morbakka virulenta | reverse complement strand
ATACACGCTTTTGTTTTTATAAGAACAATTTTATAAGAACATGAGGCTGAAATTTGGCCCAAAAATAAGAACATACTAAGAACAAGCTGAGGCTCAGCTTGCAATACAAAAAGATTTTAAGAACAAACTCAGGCTCACCAGATTGGATTTAATAAGAACAAATATTGTTTGTTAGATGAAAACAAAGTGTAAAACACCGTATAAGACTAGCCTGTACCAGACCGCCGCACCGGCACGGAAATTTTGATTTCCCCCGAATAATAAATAAGAACAATGAGCCTGGAAGTTGAAATTTTGTTCTTATACAAGATATTTCTTAAGAACAAAATAAGAACAAATAAGGCTGAAAATCGATAAAAAAATAAGAACAGCGAGGCTCAAGTCGGATTTTACTGGTTCTTATAAAAACAAAAGCGTGTACCCCCATATTAATATTAAAACGATTACTCTCTTCCAAAACTAGTCTTGTTCAGTGGGGTTTTAATTTCCAACTCCTAAAAAAGCTATGAGAATTTAATATGCTAGCTTTGAGAAGCAAAATTTTAAAAAGTTCCCAGTTAATGGATTTTATTTCTTCTCGATGAATTTGACGGAAAGTGGGCTTGTTCACACTGTTTTTTTTAAAGAACTGTGGATTGAAGTGAACTCACGAGAGCAGGTTAATCTTAGGTTATTCATAACATCTCAAATTACAAAATAACAAAGCATTGCCTCTTGGTTCTGACGCCGACTGAAAAATAAAATTCCATTAAATATTTATCGTCATTTATATACTTTTAACTACTACGTCACACAAAGCACATCCGTCTTCAGTCTTATTCAACCTCGAAGAGAACCAAAATTAACATTTGATATCAACGCACGGAGGTTGTCACTTCCTCAGGAAATACTTCTGATAGTGGGTACGGAATTTTACAAAAACGATTTTGGATGAAGAATCCAAAGGAATTTTCTTGCCCACCAGGAATGAAGGTTTTTAGTGGGGCTCTGAAAGGCAGACTTTATGCAGGCATTCACCACATTGGTAAATATTTCATGGTATTTATCTGACAAAACAAAGAAACAAACAGCACGTATCACATTACTTTCCCAGTGGGTAAGTGACAGAGACAGGGAACAGCTTCAGGCGTGCTGGTCATATATTTGATCAACGTAATATGAGAAAGCAGTAAAATAATTTCTTCTCAATAAATAATATGTGTCCAAGCAGGAGTTCCTTTGGTCTTCTTCAATTAAGAAACTTGACACGAAATGTAAGAATGAAAAATTATTTTGACCTTCAGATGTGTAAACAAACCACTCTGACGTCACCAACAAACAGCAGACTCTCAATCCTCCTTCTTTCAATGAATCAAATTGTAGAAATGACCTTTCAAACAGTAAAACAGACACTGAAACCTTACTGCGTCACAACTCCTACCTTAATATCAGCTCTTGTTCTAGTTCCCTGAAGTGAACACATTTTCGGGAATGGAGAGGCAAATTTTGGGAAAATTGATCTTGATTTCAATCTCAAATCTTCAACTTTTTGGCTATCGTTCTTTACTTACTTCCTTCCTTCCTTCCTTTCTTTCCTTCTTTCTTTCTTTCTTTCTTTCTTTCTGTGTTTGTGTCTCTATCTTTTTTTGTTTCGGACAGTCTGTCTACTTTTCTGTCTGTCCCCCTCTCTATCTGTCTATGCCCAGCTCTGTGAGTCTCTGTGCATGTATGCCTGTTTGTCATTCTCTGTCACTGTCTGTTTGCCTCTCTGTGCGTGTGTGTCTGTCTGTCTCTCTGTGTGTGCCTCTGTCTGTCTCTGTCTGT
Source organism: Morbakka virulenta (assembly GCA_003991215.1). Lineage (NCBI taxonomy): Eukaryota > Metazoa > Cnidaria > Cubozoa > Carybdeida > Carukiidae > Morbakka > Morbakka virulenta. Next base: position 620,622 of record RDPX01000352.1, on the reverse strand, counting down.
CTGTCTGCCTCTCTCACACACATACACACACACATGATAGAATATCACTCAGGGAAACATGATGGCCTTTCTGTAGCTTGACATCGATTGAGATTTCATTGAACACTGAAGTTGATGGATAAATATACATATATACATGTGTGATCTTTGTAACATGTCAGGAGCGGAGTTGCAGCTTAATGCTTAGTGCAATCGCACCGTAATTAAGAGGTTCCGGGTTTGATTCCCCGAGCGGGCAAAAAGACTTTGGAACTTCACAAAATAAAAAGCCATTGGTTAGCGTCAGGAAGGGCATTCGACCAAAAAATTCCTCACTGCCAAGACAAAGTCACTTCCTAGGGCACCGTTTGAGCCCCAGTTACTGGAGGAAAATGACGTCAAAACCAAAAAAGGTCTTTGCAGCATGCAAAGGTAAACGTCCATACTTACAAGTCAAAAGCCAGTCATATTATTTAAGGTTCCTGCCCTCCTACCGTCCAGTAGCGACGACTCGAAGAGAAGAAATAGATTCTCGAACTCACTTAACATAGAGATTTAGCATCTGAAATCACCCTTTTGCAAGCGTTGCTAGCTTGGCTGAGAAAAATCCGAGATTCAGCAGTTTCATAAAGTTGAAAATGAACTTATAAATGATTGCTGTGAGCAATCGCATAAGAACAAAGAGCATTGAACCATGGAGGAGAATGAGGTTTGACTTTATAACTACGACTAGGTACAAATGTTCGATGATATGGCTTGTCAACAACAGTTACCTTAGCCTTAACAGAGACAATAACATGATTAAAAGATTCAAAGGGTGGTAAAGATGAAACTGTACAATGCTCAGAAACAGAAGTCAAAAAGAGATCTGAAAGAGAGGGATCTCCTGAGTGTGAAAGAGGAAATCTTGTTGGAAAATCAACAAGCTTTAACGATCATGGGCAAAAGGGAAGTTGTAAGTAACTTCTCCAGGTATGTCAGTTATGTTTGAATGGCTCAACCAAGACATATGCTTAGCAATGTAGTTACCAAAAACAAAGATGTTAGCAGTGTGATGCTTTTCCAAGGTCTTACCTTTGGAGTCTGATACTGTTTCAAAAACTGACCAAGAATCAGAAGAGAGAGAGATCGATGAAAGAAAATCGCGTTTTTCAACTCTGACGGATTTATTCTTGACATAGGTTTTATCCAAAACATGTTTGGTAGTGCTTGTAAGTTGTAAAGCTGTATGATAAGTAATGCCAATAAAAGATGATAAGGCTTTTTGCAGGAACATTCGTCATGACGTAATCCAGAGCGCACAAGTTTTGGTCAACCAATAAAAAATGTATCGAAGGTCGAGTTAAAACAAATAATATTTTGCATACTTTAATTTAGAAATTAGGTAAAAAAAATACGGTTAGATAGTGATTTCATACAAAGAAAGGAATTGTTTTTATGAACAAATAAAGCAAGTTGTTGTATAACTTCACACAAAACATCCAAGTGGGTGTGACAGTCTAAAATAAAAGATTTGGAGAAATTGGTACAATAAGAATAGTGGATCGCATGGTTTGGAAGACAGGAAGGAAAATACGGAACTGCTGGATGTTTTTTTCTGAGTTTTAATTATCAAGTAATGTTGCAAGGCATAGAATGAGAATAACATAAACAGGCTACCAGCCAAAATACGAGCTCTCTTTATACTGAGCTTAGTGAAATGTCCAGATGTATTATACTCATTCAATATTTTAATATAGATATTATTTTCACTTTTTGAGGCTCGTTTCTAAAGTGTAATCATTAATCTGACTCTGAATAAGGATCTGATTTTCTCGTCAATTTGCTGTTGAAATGCAAGGCATCCTACTAAGGCATCTTGATCAGTGATACTCTCCATCTACTTGAGCTGATAGACTCCCTAAAAATTATAAATGGAATAGGCTATGCAATGATTAAAAAATTTTAACGCTCTGTTTCACCAATAACGAAAATACTCCGAGGAGTAAATTTTGATAGTGACCATTAACTGTTCCCTTGCGAACTGTTGACTCAAGGTTGACAATTCAAGCAGGCTCTGGCACCTGTATCATTGAATATCACTTCACCATGTCAGTGTCGGACAGTTAATTAAAATCAACAGCCGTTTTATCATTCTCAGAAAAACATTTGGTTGACTGAGGTCCCGAAACATCTGGATTAAGAACAACCGGTCAGTCTTGGATTTTTTTCCGGGAGCATATTCCTAAGAAAATTTGAATGCATTAAAAGAAAATTCAATAAAATAACTGCGGTGACCTCCAACCTCCCCTTGTCACCACCAAGGCCACCTACGAACTGTATCAGACAGTCCCGTAGCGGTAGTAATAACAGATTAATACTACTAACTACTGGTACATCGGTAATGTACAATAAGCCAACTGAACGAACAGGGTTCGTTCACAGTGAAACAACTAGTTAACGTACGCAGTNGACTGAGGTCCCGAAACATCTGGATTAAGAACAACCGGTCAGTCTTGGATTTTTTTCCGGGAGCATATTCCTAAGAAAATTTGAATGCATTAAAAGAAAAGTCAATAAAATAACTGCGGTGACCTCCAACCTCCCCTTGTCACCACCAACGCCACCTACGAACTGTATCAGACAGTCCCGTAGCGGTAGTAATAACAGATTAATACTACTAACTACTGGTACATCGATAATGTACAATAAGCCAACTGAACGAACTCTGTTCGTTCACAGTGAAACAACTAGTTAACGTACGCAGTAGTACACTAGTTAAACGCACACAGTACTAATACCGTAAACTAGTTATCATACACAGTTGTACAAATAATCAAGTAGAAAAAATACTTCCCTTAACTCCACTGGAAAGCACGTCTTCCCAACACCACGGCGTGTAGACTGCTGTTTGATTCCCCCACAACGATATGCGCCTGCGCATATACCATCAAGATGGCGGCAATGCCACATCAAGATGGCAGCTCACTGAGAATCTCACAACAATAACTTTAAAAAACGACTGCAGAAATTATTAGAGAAGGTATCCTCAACAGAACATCAAAACACTGCTTTAATTGTATGAAACAATTTTAAAGGTCAAAGTATGGCAACAGACTGTAGCCTGCTCAGCCACAGTCAGAACCATCAGTAATGAAGCCGGAAGTCAGATGAAGCACCAGCCAGCTGTGGAATGTCAAATCTTATGAAACCAATAAAATTTTTTAAAGCTGAAAAAAATGAGATTTAAATCAATACAAGATGGAAGATGTGCTCAAAAATTTGGCAAGATCGTACTTGAGCCACCGACTCGAACAATGCACCATTTACCATTTACCGGTGACGTCAAACAAGGTGACAATAAATTGAAAATTAACCTCTGCAGTGTGGCAAAAATGACAGCTGCGTCATGGCCTCGAGATCGTTATATTTCTGTTAAAAAAGCGGGGGCAGCATCGTTTGAACTAAGTTACTCTTTAACTCTTAAGGTTGACCTCAAAATCTTGCAAGAAAACGAGCTTTCAAGGTAAGAATTTATTGGGAACGAGAAGATGTTATCCACCATTTCTATGATTGTTTATTTTTACGGTTTTGATTACAGTTTTTACCGATTTTCATGCTTCAGGTTAACATCAATGGCGATCACTAGAAATTCTGGTCCCGGTTATGAAAACAATAGGATTTCAAAATGGAGGTGCGTCACTAATCAATTCAACAGAAAGGATGTATCCCTGGGCTGCCATTGGTCGAATAAATATTGTGACGTGTACTGTCATTTTTGCCACGGCACAAACCTCAATTTGTCTCAAGAGTCAAGTCATTTGAAAATGATTGAGAAGATAAATAAAATTAAGTTATTAAAATTTAGGGCTGAATCTAGCTCTGAAGGTGCGTAAAGAGCAAGAGAGCATTGTGTCTTTACTTTGCAGGTTATTTCAAGGGATTAGACTGTTTCCGTTGGCCATGTACGGAAGATAATGGAGCATTTAGGTTCTATTTCAAACAGATTGTTGATCTTTTAATACTCTCTCAGTGAACAGCGAGAGAATGATCAGGGAGCAGCAGAGGGCGGTAATCATTAGGATCAATGGGTAACTTATTACGTATTGGTTTACATGAGACTTTTGATCCACTAAGCTCTCTTATCAAGACGAAGAATCTGCCATCTGCACTACAAAAGGAACCAACAACATGGATTAACAGTGGAAGAGGAGTTCGCAGAGGGAATTTCTATTCACGTCAGTCTAAGTACTCTGTTAGCAAAGTTTATCATGCGGGAGGATAATGAAGCTTATAACTGCAGAATGTTCTTACGGTAGACAATCTTTGATTATGAAGTAGATACAACGGTTTTTAACTTTAATAAGTTAGACCTTACGAATTCCATGGAAGCGTCGAAATGCAGCTTGCAATAAGAGGAATGGTTCTAGATGCCATAAATATAGATGTAAGGGCTTTTGACACCAGTGATAGTAGTTTTAATTTCTCCCTTGTGAACGATAACCAATGTCTGAGAAAAGTGAGCTTTTTTGTTTATCTTAAGGCTTAATTTAACAAAAGAGCAGATAGTTCAATAGAACAAGAGTGACAAGGTATGACAAAAAGTTTGTGCTGTTAAGGACGACACTTCCAGTTCCGAATTAGGGTATTGAGTACAGGAATCAAAAACAGGTTCACGATTTTTAGCTGGAGGATTGAGGGGATACTATACCTCAAAGGTCGAATCCATTGAGCTTGGATTATTTCTTAGGTTTCAACAACTTAGAATAACTGAAAAATGGAGGCAATCTCAAGAATAAGTAACAAACATAAGTAGTGCTGTAAAGAAATGGAACAGAGGGAAACATTCTTTCTTTACTGTGTTAGCTTTCTAGTACTCAAACGTTACTTCCTTCTTATTAAACAGTATTCCAAAGTCTATAGAAAAAATCGAAAACGACATAAACTTTAAAGAAACCAAATAAAGTGCACAAAGCAGTCAGTATTCATAAACTGCATAGCGGACATAGACTTCTTGACCAGAAAAGATCATCTTGGAGATGTTTTCCTGAGGTTTATACCCACTGGGTAATACGGCATTACTTTTCTGTCAGGATAAAATTTAGATTTCTTAATCATTTGAATGCAGCGACTCCTCTGTGGTAACAAAGGAAGCTACCCCTTAGAACAGCAGCATAAAAACAAGCAAAACATTATCTTTCGAAATCATTAAAGAACGCAACACAGAGATACTACTTTTGACCTCTAAAACTCAAAGAAGTCCTTGTTGGTTAAAACATCCTTTTCTTGTAACGACTTCTATTAAACGACACGAACTCTATACAAAACACTAATTTCAATTATTATTGTTTTTCAACCCAAAGGTTGCGAAGGTCCAGTGCAATACACATATAAGTGTAGTTGCTCAAAATTTTCCAAATGTCATCTTATTGTTACTTCTCGAAATGCAAACATTTGCATTTTCTTTTATACCCACAATGTTTGTTACGACTTTGTTTGTATGAAGAACAGTCCCAGGATTGAAATCGTGGAGGTAACATGTTGGAGTGCAACTTTATTTTGATTCTCTTTGCAGACGAGCAAGATCATTCAGAAGTAGTGCTTGCAGCTGTGTTAATCGGAATTAATTTACACATATTTACTGTATAAGGTATCAAGAATAACTATGACTTCAGAATCTCTTTCTCAACTCTTTAAACGTTTCTTTAATATGATTATACTTGAAAAAATCAATATCAGAACACAATACGTCACCATCAATTGCAACTTGTGACAAGGTGGTTTCACTGTCATATCGTTCTTGTTTTTATTCCATTTGAATAGTGATATTGTTCTCGTTAATGGGTTTTTAAAGCAACTATTTTATCTTTTGTATATGTTTCAAAGATTAGGTTATTTAATCTATGCTGTATTGACGTAACCAAATTTGAAATAGTCTCGTAAAAGAAGTGCTTCTATTTTTCTTGGCTGGTAACAGATTCAGGGTAACAGGGTCTAAGGGCGGACCCGGCTGGTAGCACCTGCTTGGGTCTCTTACTCCGGGTTACGAGTAACGCCCAATAGCAGACCCAGTAGGAAACTGGTGGGGAAGGCGGATCAGTTAGGATATGAGAAGACAATGGTTGCAAGCAAGCAGATGATCTTCTTGGAAGAGAGGTGGCCATCTTTAGAAACTCATTAGCCGAGGCAATGGCAAACCACTGCTTGTACATGCCAAGAAACATTCATGTTATCAGTTTAAGTATAAAAGTCAATGGCATAAAGGGGATCACTTCCTCAAAGAATGATTCCTCGCACGATAAGGAGACTCTTGGGCCTCATGGGGCACCAGACAGTCACCCCGCAGCTAAGCTCAACTCCAACAGGAATACCATCACAATTGGCACATGAAGAAATTATCATAGTAGGAAGTTAGAAAATGTCAAGCAAGAGATGACAAAATATGGTATAAACATCCTTGATGCGTGTGAAACCATATGGCAAGGCAACTTATTAAGTGATGAACATCTTTCTGGCACTTTTTTTTTCCATTATAAGACTCCCATTCTTAGATTTCATGCACTCAGAAGATGTACATGATTTGTGAGTACTGACCTTTTTGGTCTTCTTACACATATCTACTGGTTCCGTTTGCTTAATCTTCTCGATTTTGCATTCTTTATATTCTGAATTCTTTCCGCTAGCTGTCTGCTGCTTCTCTTTCAGCAAATCCTGTATCTCTATTGTTATCTTTTTTTTTTCTTTCTACTTCTTTTATAATGATTTCTTGGGTGCTATTACCACTGGCTCTTTGACATTATTCCAGCTTTACTTTCCATCCCCTTTATCTTCCAGAGCCTCAAAACGGTTTTTGACTAAACAACCCTTCTCTTATGTTGATATCTTCAAATAGTGCCGTGTAATACAGTTTTATTGTAGATATTGGCTCCTTTAGTTTCTACAGCTTTTTCTTCATCTTACAAATCACTGGTAGATAGTCACTGCCACAGTCAACACTAGGATATGTCTTGCTGTCCTGAACTGCATTCCTAAATCTTTTATTACTTGTGACATAGTCACTCTAAAATTTGATTTCACCAACTGGACTTCTTCATGTTCACAATCTCCTTGGATGTTCTTCAAACCATCAATCTGCTATAACCTGCTCGTTTCAAGCGCACCATTGAACAAATCGTTCTCCTTTTTCATTCTGTTTTCCTAGCCCATGTATCACACCGTTATCTTGTTCACATTCTACTTTTGCATTTAAGTCATCCATTATGATGGTAGCCTCATGTGACTTGCACTGGGTCAATCCTATTCTGCTGTTTCATAAAATTTATCAATATCTTCCTCTTTTCTCTCTGTTTTTTGGTGCATAAATTATACTGATAGAAATATTGAATGGCTTTCCTTGCAACTTCATCAATAGTACTTTTACCAGTTTCTGTCAGTATCCCAGAACACATTTTACACTTTCCTTATCAAGTGTAAGTCTAAATTCTCTCTCATGCTTTTTACACAGCTCCCCCCCCCCATCCCCCCGAATATACCATACAGTGTTGAGTACATCAGTAAACTGATTCAAGATGACAGAGAAGAGAAACCATCAATACAAAAGAACATGGATGAGCCTACCACTTTAAGGTAAGACGTGGAGGAAGCACTAGGAAAAATGAAAAAGATGTATGTGTTATATATATTACACCAAGGCATTTGATAAAGCACAGCATGAGAGGCTTTTTAATGACCTAGAATGATTAGACCTGTGTGGAAAGGATTTGCGTTTCACACGTAGCCTATACTTGGAACAAAGAGCTTGTACGAGGGTTGATAAAGAGATGAGTGATTACATTAAGACTAAGAGAAGAGTTAAGAGAAGGATATTTGTTTTCACCTGATTTGATCAATATTTAAAAGATTTTCGAGGAGCAGAAGAAATGGAAGGCTTTTCTGTAGGATATCTTAATTTCCATAATGTACAATTTAAAGATCATTCAACTCTGGTTGCAGACTCTGAGCATGGTTTACAGAGACTGGTAAATGAAAAGCAGAGCAAAGTGGAAGGAAAGGACATAAAATAAATCGTAAGAGAATGGTTTTTATGGTGATACGTAAGAAAAAGGTCTAAGATGCAAGTTGTATATTGGAAATTACCTCATACTGCAAGTTGACAAATTCAATTACCTAGATAGTTGAATGGAAGAGAATGGAAAGTGTGACTTGGAAATCAGGAGGCGGATTACAAAAATACTTTTGAAAAATTAGGAAGATTTTGAAGCATTTGAAGGTGCCAATAGGTACAAAGAATTGGGCATTGGATGTTAGGTGTCATCTACTCTGTTATATGGTTGTAAATACTGGACAGTGTTACCATCAATCCAAAAGAAATTGAAATCTGTTGAAATGTGGCTTTACAGGAAAATGATGAGAATAACAGGGTTAGACCATCAATCAAAGGAGGCAGTTTTGAAGAAAACTGAAACAAAAATGTCCCTGATCAAAAGAATCCGTGAAAGTCAGATGACGATTATTGGACACAATATGATAAATGAAGGGAAGTGTTAGATGACATATCAAAAATGTGCATCAGCAAGAGAGAAGGGAAAGGCCAAAACTGAAGATTTTTATACATGAAATAGGAGATAGGAAATTTGGAAAGCCATGATCATCAACGTTTGGCAATAGATATGGCACTAGAGAAGCAGCAAAAATGCCAGATTAATGCGCTGCTTTCTTTCTTGAATTACCAACATACTGGAGTAATAGGTAATTTACATTTTTTCTGCACAACAAAGTATTATCTTTAATTTAATCATTGCATTTTACTGTCTTGTTTATTGCAACTTGGGAATTATTGAAGGATCCTTTCTTTCTCTTTTTTTAGTTTTTTTATGGTTATTTAGGCAATTCGTTTACTCCTGCTGAGATATCTCAAACTTGCAACGTTGTAGAAAATATATACGTGCGAGTAGAAAGGCGCTACCCCAATGGCAACCAGAAAAATTAGTCAATGGTTTCCATTTGTTTCTTTACTGTTATAATTTGTGTTCTGATTTCTATCTGCATTTTATCCGTTTACAGACAATTATTCAGAGCAGCTATGAAATTAGCATAGTTGTTAATGATTCTTCAGAATCATTCATTTCAAACCGTCTGCTTCAGAGAGTTCGTGTAGGTTGCTGAGTTAAAATGTCTCTTCAATTTCACCTTTAATTTAATCCTTTACATGCCCAATTAAATTTTAATGCTTTTGAAAAACAATTTGCAAATATGACAATTTCTTCAGGTAATTCCATAGAATCTCTTAACGTCGTTTTTTGCTACTTATGACCTCACTCAAATTTGGGGAACATTCTTTATTTGAAAACAAAAACAACAGGATACAGTATCACGCTACAGTGTGATTGAATTACACATTTGCAATAATGGTGACTTGGAGGTCCATATCTTCCACTCCCATTTTCCAACTATGCTCTGAAGAATGGCATATAATCACAATTAAGTGTGTTAAATCCACATATCTACTTTTTGTACAAGGCTGCCCCTTATTCCTCATATGTTAGAGCTGATTTTCAGCTCAAAATTTCCTGCAACGTGTAAGACATTTTAGCGTCTTTGGTATCGATTGGGACTGGAGAAAAAGGTGCCAGCAAGGTGACAGCGTTTTCTCTTACCTTCCTTCAGTCTTACTATTTCGGTTAGGCTCGCTGGGATATTTTTTATTTGATTGGGAAATCATTTCCAGAAAAACAAGAAAAGGCTGATGGGTTATGATAACTTTCTGACTGACTGCATATGATGATCAGAAAGAGAGAAAGAGAGAGAGAGAGAGAGAGAGAGAGAGAGAGAGAGAGAGAGAGAGAGAGAGAGAGAGAGAGAGAGAAA
>RDPX01000352.1:574862-610567 GCA_003991215.1 Morbakka virulenta | reverse complement strand
AGAGAGAGAGAGAGGGACAGAAGGAGAGAGGAGAGAGAGAGAGAGAGAGAGAGAGAGAGAGAGAGAGAGAGAGAGAGAGAGAGAGAAAGACGATTCCCTTCATCTGCATGTGACTTACCCTTTTGTCAAACTCACTTGGATCATTTTACTGTTAATTAAAAATAATAATAGAAAAGAAGTCCTCACTTTTTAATCTGAATAATCCACTTTATTTTCTCTTGTCATTGAGTGGGATATCATACAATGCAATTGATATTGCAATTTGTCCTCTTTCCCAATCAACAACACCCTCCAATACGCAATCATTATCAACGTAATGGTAATAGAGGTAAATATATTACCAAATGCATTATAAACCATGTATTTCAGAGCAGATATTTAAACATATATTATTAGTTGCATTACACTTATGTAATTAGTCAAACGTTGTATTTTAAGGGCCTCCTGATTTCTTCTACAAATTTCAACCTTGGTATTATTTATGTATACAAAACTTCAATCGTAAAGCAATAGGTATATTATTTTTCTACCACTGGAAACTATACATCTCATTGCTCTGTTAGGTTGTGGTTTGATTACTGCCTTCTATTTTAGGTCCAGCTAGCTCGGCTTTTCATGACACTATTAACCCATCCATCCTTTTTGTTTATTGCATTTGGTAGTTTATTAATCCTTTATCCTGTATCATTTCTTAGGTGATCGACGTATGTCTTTTTGGGGCACCCCTGTGCCCATTTTCATGACATGGTATTCAGAGGAGTAGATCACCAGCTGATTCTTTCTTTCTGCAGCAACAATACCCAGCAAATTTGAACTTTTGTTGAACCATGGATTTACCAATAGGAAAAATTTTCCTACTGATTTCCTCATTTAAAAAGTGTTCTTATCAAGTTTTATTAATTGTCATTCGTATATGGGCGCCGTTGACCTTCTTTTAAAATTTGGATGTGAGCGTCCAATTAACAGATCGGAGATATGATTACATTAATCACACTTGAATGCCTCCGTTGCATTAAAATTGATACCAAGATATTTGTGTTAATTCACAATAACAGCAGGGTGTTAATTACTAGTAAAATATAGTTTTTCAATACGTTTACCTTTTTCTAGAAAATTATTATTTTTCATTTGTCATATTTCAAATATCTATAGTAACGCATCCAGCAGCGTTTGGGTTGCTTTTTTTGTCATTTGAAAAAAAACCATTGCCTTTCAGTACCGAAAAGAATATTCCACATCTCCAAGAAATATTGGAAATAGGATTGTGTTAAATATATCTACGGATGTGTTTGTTCTAGGGGTGTGGTTCTTTCATGTGCTTTATCGATTACGCGTTACTTTAATGAAGAGGTTATCTGCCTATTTGTTATGTTTTATTTACCTTGGAAAAATTAAAATATTATTCTCACTCCGAGTTGGTAAAAGTTAAATTATTTAATCGACTTTATCACTGAAACTTTGTGTATCTTTGTAAATAATGGATAATCGTATTATTTAAGAACAGTTTGTTGAGTGAAACGAAATTTAGCTTTTGTGCATCTGAGAAGGATTAAAATCATCTGTACTGTTCAATTGGCCAACATCCGCAAAGTATTTGTGAACTACCTTTCAGTCTTTAAGTGATATATCTTAGCAAGTGGTTCATTTAATCCATTCATTATTAAAAGCTCGCGATTGTTCTGAGAGCTTTGTTTCAATGGGATATTCGCATTTTATATTTTTAAAAGGTTTCAGGTAGTCCATTTGGATTATTTGAAATTTGGTCAGAACAAATTTCGATGTTCTGAAACTGCGTCATAAAATCAATAACTTCACTGGTCCGGAATCACAGACATCAAAATATCGATGAGTTCGGTGACCTCCGTTTTTCAAAGCTCCCATCATCATAACAAAGCAAGTCTCTCGGGTAGAGGGCACACAAACAAACCCAAGAAATTTTAAATGGTTCAAAAATTTCTCTCCTTTACTGTCATTCAGACAATCAGTATTCGGGAATCTAAACTGATACATGATTGTTTAGTTGGGTAGATATTCTTCCGTATCTTATTCTGTTTTCTATTTTTCATGTCTGAATTCGAAATCTAGTAAACATAATGTTTGACAGTGTGAAAACTGTGTTCGCTAAGAATGGCACTGCGCCTCTTTGTCCGGAAGCACAGCGACTTTCTTGAGCTCCAATAAAACCACTCAATCACCGGAAGTGACAAGGAGAGGACGGGAAACTTTGCAACCTTCTCGATCCAGACTTCCATATGCTGTGTTTTCTTTGCAAACAGAGACGAGAAGGGAAGTTACTGAAACAACATGTAAGCTCAGCTCAAAAAGATTCTTACTGGATTTGCGTGAAATTTCCTTCAAAACAATGGAGTCAAACGAACTAGATGACATTCACTTATTGGCTACCAATGTATTCCAGGTACTGTTCTGTATACTAGACAAGGCTCACTTCACTCCTATTTTAATATGCAAGTGTTTCAATCAAGTTGGCAACGATTTTGGTTGGGTTTTTTTGGCATTTTTTCCAAATACATTTATTAGCAACAACCGTTTTGTTTTCCTTGCCACAGAATGTTACAGCAATGACACCACTTCTTCGAAATCTCGCTGTGAACGCAAAACACTATCAAAAGTCATTTCAAGGCAAGTGTTACTGCATTTTATACCCGATATTTTTAGTCTTTATACCATATGTTAATTGTCTTAGACTTATATTCAGTTTTACAATAGTTTTTCTTTCGGATTAAGTGCTTTTCATTTGGCTGTTTTTGTCTTGGGAGGTTGGAGGTTGAAGGACCGCATCTGTTAATTTTGTGGCAGTTTTGGTAGGTGGAAATTTATTGCGACTGTTTAAAAAACTGAAAATCCATTATAATTTTACCAAACGTAAATCAAATTATTATTAATCTTATTGTTTTTTTTAACTCGCGACTTTTTGCTAATGTACCCTTGCATGTACCCTTGCCTTTTAAGATTTAAGTAAATCGCACGGCAAGGTTGGGAAAAGTTAAATACAACCTTAATGTTATCAGGGAGTGCGGACATCATGCATCGACCGATACACGCTGTTAATGTAAAAGGCTGTCAGGGTTCGCAATTCATACACTCTGGTCCGTTCTGAACGCCCAAGCAGAACATCCGTCCTTGATTTGTCTTCGTACGTAATTGCTATCCTGATTGCGATTATTTGATTATTTACCGTCTACTTAAAAAGGCAACAGAATGCTAAGGGAATATCGTATCGTAACGCATTTCTAATTGTGGGAACGACATTAAAGGTTTTGAAAAGGTGACTAATTTAGATTGTTAGAAGATCAAGTCAAAGAACAAGGTGGAGACGCTTTTGTGTTGCAGGATGGTGTATGGGCAAAGACAATGGGTATAGCATTGTTTCCAAACTGGCGTAAAAGTGAATTTAATTGCAGGTTAACCTTTAAACCGAAAAAACCCAGCCCTTGAACTGCACGACACGAAACACCAAGTTACAGGGGTGAAGACAGTTCGCGAAGCAAGCTCTTTTGAGGAATACAGTGAGAAAAAAACCCCTAACAAATATATAATCCTTGTCGAGGGCTAATCAACGAGGTAAATGTAGATGGTCAAAGGCTTCCATTTCTCCAGAAACATTTTGAATTTGACCATTTTTTTAAGTGTTGGGTGATTACATTATTGTTCCTTCTACCATCATTTGAATTTTCGCTACAGACGTCACTATTTTCATGTGATATCATATTGATTTTTGATAAAATGTGGATTATTTTTATAGATGTGAAATTGTTAAAAATGTAGTACATCCTGTTTTCCCTTTGGTTTTTAAAGTGCGGTTAGTAAATATTTTACTAGACCCACCACCGTGAAGGTAGATCCACCGCAGGTCTTGCTATATACATACAGAAAGTGAAGCCCGACCGTAACAACTTTCCAAGAAGTCAAACACCCCAGTGTAATCAAACTTTGGATCCTTCAAGCTATCTTACCACCACTTACAACTGTGAAATGCATTGAATTGGAATCCATTTTTGCAGTCATTTGTTGATAGCCAATAACCACTCAGTTGTAAAAGTGAAATTTGGTTAAATTAATTCATAATTGCGTTTTACCTAACAAAGCTTTGATCAGGCTAATATAGAATTAAGATTATTGTAAGGGATATGCAGTTTTTAAATATACTCCCAAAGTGGAGCATTGTTGGTACAGCTTTGCACTTCCTTGAGAGAGCTCAAACCCAGCACCCTTTGAACTGAAGCCATCAAACACTAAATCAGTTCATCAATATTTCCACTCGTCTAGCAATGCCTCACAGTTTTCCCATCTAACTGTATCTCAATCTGTGACTGCCTGTCTATCTATCTACCTATCTATCTGCCTGTCATATCTTTCGAGCTAACTTCTGATTACTACAGAGCAATTGTGTGTCTTATTTCATGCAAAAATTTCCCCTAAATTACTGTTTATATACAGGTTGGCTTATGCAAAATTGCATCTAATTACTTAAATTCCAAATATAACTTTAAAATATTGCAGTGTTGTCTATTCCTGATTGGATCATTCCGAAGTTGACATGTCCAATCTTCTCTCTCTCTCTCTTTCTTTCTCTCTTTCTTTCTCTTTTTCTCTCTCTTTCTTTCTCTGTCCCTCTCCCTCTTTCTTTCTCCCCCCCCTCTCCCTCTCTCTTCCCTCTCTCTTCCCTCTCTCTTTCCTCTCCCTCTCACACTCACTCCACTCACTTCATCTAATATGATATGTTAAGAGAGATAAACCAAGGTAAGCCAAGAACTATGATCCTAAAAAACAGGCAAGTCCTTGGTCTGTTGTAGTGGGTAAGACTTGATCAGCTGTAGCCATTTTACACCAATGCAGACCTAATGTTCAAAAATTGGCTTCCACTTTAAAAATTCTGTATACAAGTATGAGTATATGTACCCATGTATAGTCACCCATGGATCAACAAACACTAAGTCTTCTATATAAAAAAACAATTAATTGGAAAGAAGCCAAACTGAAATCAAATATGTAGTCAGTAGTACCCAGTCTTGATACTTTTTTTAGTAATATGGCTGAGTGTATTTTTTCCTGCCACATAGGTTAGGAAAGGTAGAATTTTACTTGGTTATTTCTGATTTTAATATGGGCAGCCCAAAGACCTCTATACTTGCTATGTATTTCTTCAATGGATACTGATTTAAAGTGGGTCATATAATTTGGTATTGTGACCTTCCTGAATCTAATAGGAAATTATTTGGAGGAGGTATTTGTACCATTTGCCTTGAGTGCAGGAAGTATGAGTATAATTAAATGGACAGATTTCCAGAATTTTTATCAGTCCTAAATTGTCATTATTGGTGGTCAAATATTGGGATTTTTTTAAAAAAAAAGGAGAGAAAACTTTTAATTATTGATCTTCTTGAAATGAACTAAAAGGGGACAAAAAAAATTAGAAAAAGAATGATACAGGTTTGAAAATTCAGTTTTGCATTTAAATTATTTCAAATCAAGGCTTTAAAGACCAAATCCTAAACTAAGGCACTTAAAAAATGGAATGAAAAGTGTATTATGAATATTAACTTGGTGCTTGTCATAAAAACTCATTTGGCATCATCAAATATAGTGAAAATGTAATTCTGTGTTTCACACAAGTGCGTGGGTGTACATGAGTACTTATTTATCACAAACATAGCCCATATTCTCTTTATCTTGGCTGCCAATGCTAAAAATACATTCAAGCCATACCCATCAAACTTGCATAAATATTTATTTTCTGTATTTAATTAAACTTAGAGGTAATGACACTAATCTTGGGTTTTAGTTAGACAGTTTTAGAATTAAAAAGGTTGTAAGTTAATGAAATTTTAGTTAGAGATTTAGAACAAATATTTTCAAAATTTCTATGTAAGTGCATTTTTCCCTACCAGAAACATACATTTAAGTTTTGTTAGGTAAGGAAACTTTTGCTTATAAGCTGACTGAACAAAGCTAAATTTTCTTCACTCCTGATTTCTATGAGCTTTGGGGGGTAAGGTAGCTGGAGCGAACCAAATAGAAAAAATGGCCAATTAAAAAATGTTTAAGACATTTATATATCTTCCAGGATCTAATTAAAAAACTGATACTTTAGTGGAATTTCCCCATAGAAAATGCCTTGTATAATAAACAGCTATCTCAGTTTAACCTTGCTTTAGATGGAAGCCCAGGAAGTGAAGACAATATTTAAGTACTTTTATGCTAGGTCAGAGAGGCAAAATCTATCCAAATAAGAGCAACAACAGGTCACAAAACAGATAGATTATTAATAGGACGTGACCTAGNTTCTTCACTCCTGATTTCTATGAGCTTTGGGGGGTAAGGTAGCTGGAGCGAACCAAATAGAAAAAAGGGCCAATTAAAAAATGTTTAAGACATTTATATATCTTCCAGGATCTAATTAAAAAACTGATACTTCAGTGGAATTTCCCCATAGAAAATGCCTTGTATAATAAACAGCTATCTCAGTTTAACCTTGCTTTAGATGGAAGCCCAGGAAGTGAAGACAATATTTAAGTACTTTTATGCTAGGTCAGAGAGGCAAAATCTATCCAAATAAGAGCAACAACAGGTCACAAAACAGATGCAGGAACATTTCTGTCACAAATACCAGTTAAGAAATCAATACCTGGTAATATTTAAAGAAATTATATTGCAAAGGGCAGGTAAAATATTTAGGTTCATGTTTTGTCTCCAGAAAATGTTTTTATGGTAGAAATCTCAACTGAATCCAAAAATGCACCTTTGGGCATTTCAAAAATGTTGTAATTTTATATGATAAAAACCCAGAACTGTTTTTAGTGATTAAGTATCCAAATATAATTTTGCATTGCTTTTGTCAGAAAATCTTAATGCTTTTCTTAATTGTTTTATTTTTCTCAATCATAATTATATCTACTGAGATGTGGCCTCACAAGAGGTTCTATTGAATGATCAAGGCTGTCTTAATCAATTGCCCTCCTGGATGCAAGTCATTGGGATTTTATATGACTTTTTTTCTCACTGTGGCAAGTGAGCCCAGCATATATTGGTTACAGTACAGCTGCTGTAACTGCTAAGCTATAGCACCATAAAATATTATGGATAGCTACTTTATGTTTAATAGAATGTGTTGTGGTCATAGTCACAAGGACGTGAAAGGATTGGTAAACCACAACAACAGTTTAGTGGTAAATATTTAGGATACTTCACTCAGTTATCAGCATGTTTGAAAACATTTGCTTACTCAAATTTTTGTCAATCACAGAGACAAAACATATTCATCAGTGTAAAATTAGATTGATTTTTCTTTGTATCCTGGATATTCAAAGAGACAGTAGGTATATAAGCCAAGCAGAGATATGCCCATTAAAATAATTAAACAAAATGAATTTCTTACCACTAATGGAACTTGGTTACAGAGGAAGAAGTGAAGCAAATTGTTAGCCCAGAAATTGAACTTACTATAATAAATCAGAATATAAGTATAAACAAATCAATATTTTTGTCCAGGAGAAATAGAATGTTGGTAATGAAATCAAGGTCTGAACTACTTACACATGAGAGTTGTTACCTTGGAATTTGTTTGTAAATTTTGTACTTCACACAACCAGAATACCTGGCAATCTGTAATGTAAATATGTATATATAATGTAAATTATTTGTTCACTGATGTCACTGGTATATAAACATGAGGTTTCATGTTGCTGCTTTTTAGTTCATTCTTAACAACTACAAGAGCTATAATTGATGAAATATCACATATCTTTAAAATTATTTAAGAAATTGATAATTTAGTATGAATAATTTCTATCGTATGCTATTTGGTTTTAATACTATCTAGGGCCTTTTGATTTAAAGAGATAAAAGAGAAAGTTGAATAGATAAAAACAGGAAGTTTTGGAAGAAAAAAAGCTAGTAGTGATAATGATATTATTGTGTATATATCATAAGATCTTGAAAATATAGTGAAAACACTATCTCTGTCTTAATTGATTAGCATTCAAAATTTGAAATGCATTTTATGTCAATGCAGACTTCAAAATTTACGCCTAACAAAAGCTGTCATATTCTTTATTTCTAAGCAAAAGTTGTATACTGTTGCATAATAAAAATAATTGCTTTGTGTAAATATATTTCTCAGATAGGAGGGTTATGCAATCATCAGGAGGATTCACAGAATCTGACTATACTTTGAAGTGTAATGTTGTATATTATGGATTAATGTTAATTTTTTAACATTCATGTTGGTTCCGTCACAGGGATATGGTTACAATGCTGTTGCCTCAAAATGTTTTTAGTGTCACTAATCTTTTGTATAGTTTCATCTGGATTAAGACTCATAAATTTTTGTGTTGTTTGATATGCATAAATTAAAAATATATTATTGTTTCTACTATTGATGGCTGGTGAAGGCATTGCAATAAAAGTCATAAGAAAGTCTATGAAAATATAAGCAATAACCCAGGATGCTGGAGGTAATGAGTAGGAATAAGTAACAAAATTGCAATGTGTACAAATTTGAAAACCACTACAGTTTGTATTGTTTCCCACGGATGGGTGGTGCACCCTTACACAAAGTTTATATGCATATGTTTTGGCTAGATTTAACATGAGATGTTGGTATGGTATACCTTAAATGTAACCCCCATTTACCTGGTATCATGCCTATGCAACAAGACTTACTTCATACTTGGGTTCAAGCTTGATTGATTACTGCAGTGACATTGTTGTTTTGTTCCTTGTATGCCTAGAAACTGTGTACAAGTATTAGTAAGCTGCCCAGAGAATTGCCCCAAAACGTTTTTCCCTTTTTTATATTTGGCATTTTTGATCTTACAGAATATTTGACTCCAGATCTTATGAAACATCAAATGAATTTCTCTATGGATTGGGGTTGCTTTAGATAACATTTTTAAAAATAATATTCAGTCAGTCCTAAAATCTAAATGGTAATTCAGATTTTGAAAAACTTAAAATTTAGTTATTGTGATAAAGACAGGCTGCTATTAAATTGAAATGTTGCTATGCCAATTTATTGTATGTGCTCAGAATAACCCTAGTCTTCGGCCTGATGGTAAAAAGATTAATTATCTTGCATGAAGGTGGGTATTGATGATGCAGTTCCAAATAAAGCAATGCCATAGTCAGTGATTTTAAGGTGGTTTTAAGGAGGGAAATGATACTTATGTCTGATTAAGTTCATATACCGGTAGGTTCAAAGATTTTTTTATGCTCTAATTTTCAGGTAGTTCAAAAAAAATCAATTTTTATCATTTTAGTCACATGTCAACAGGCTGCTGTATTTGTGAACTCACTTACAGCCCTGGCAGATGCAGCAAAGTGTACACAAGGTGCTACAAAATTTGTTGGTATGTAACTTTCAATTAATACCATTTACATGCAGATACATTAGATACACTAATAATCATTAATACTGTTTTTTGTGTTAGAGGCAAACTTGGCAATACAGTGGTTACTTTTTAATGTATTTGTTGATTTTGATGTCATGGAGAAATGCAAACAGGCATGGAGAAATGCAAACAGGAGTATATTGACATAACTACTAAAATGTTTGCAAGACAACCAGTAAGGATGTTAATTACAAGTTGGTCACTCATGTATCCTATTTTAGTTCAAAGAAAGGTGTTAAAAGCAATTTGCATCAAAGCTACTTTAAAGGTCTTGCACCAGATGTGGGTGACATTTTCTTCAGAAATCCATATAATTTCAATACTTCAAACCAAATTTTAGGGAATTAATTTTTTCTTTTGAACAGTTAACTTCCAGATTTTCAGCAAACAGTCCAAAGGTAGCTTAATTGTCTGACACCATAGTACTTGGTTGCCAATTTACAATGTACTCTAGCTTACACATGATCAAACACAAACCTTTAATGTCTAATGTTGTCTCTTTCACTGGTCCTTAAATGTTTTTTCTCACAGTTCTGTAAACCTCTTCTATAGTTTCCATGGTGTAATGTAGCTGGTAGACTAAGGTATATTTCTTGTTGTGTTTCAGAATAAGCCAATATATCTGTTCTTGGTTTCATTGGTATATTTTTTCCCAAGCTCTTTTACCTTTCTTCCATTCAAAAAGTTTCTTCCATTATTTGGTTGTATTCATCCAAGTTGCTCCCTTTAAGAAATAAATATTTACAAGGCATTAAAAAAAGACTGTCATCATTGATTTTGTGACTTTCATGTAAAATGGTACTTGACTAACATCCTTGGTCCTTTATGTTTGTGGTAAACTGTGAACAGACCAAAACCCAAAACAGTCAAGCCCAGTGTACATGAAAGTGGTATTTGGATGATATTGTTCAACTTCCCGTAAGACTAAATCAATGGGTTCTGAAGTCAAAGCACTTCCTTGAAATGCTATACATGCTGGTATGTGCTCCACCAAAATAATATCATTGCTGTATTAGTGACATGTTTTATTTCAGAATGAGCAGAAATGTGCTGTGAAACAATCTAGATCAGTCGGGTTAGAGATATGACAATTCTTTGATAGAATAACATATTGTTTTGCATTATTTTTGTTAGGAGCCTGATGTACTTTCTGTCAGCTCTGTAGAACCATTGAGGATTACTTGGCCCAATTTTTGAAGGTTGATATTCTTTGTGGTTTTAGTTTCACCAGCTCAAAGTTTCTTCTTTGAAGCCTTGATTCTTGTCATACTTGGTGAGTTATGTCCCATTCAGTGTATCTCTAAGGCAGGGGCTTCACAGCATC
Organism: Morbakka virulenta; assembly: GCA_003991215.1. Lineage (NCBI taxonomy): Eukaryota > Metazoa > Cnidaria > Cubozoa > Carybdeida > Carukiidae > Morbakka > Morbakka virulenta. The sequence goes on along the minus strand of RDPX01000352.1, from coordinate 599,833 downwards.
TTGCTTGGCAGGTTTTAGCTCCTATTTTGACTTTGATTAGTAAATCTGGTCATTTAGAATATTTTTCTATTGCAGTTCCCATGCATTCAACTTTTTCAAGCTGCTCTGTTGGCAGAATTTAATGAAGATTTTCTCAAGTGCCTCACTGTTATCTCTTGCAATGGCAGGATTTGCATCAATTATGCCTTTTCACTTCTGGGTCTTAACTTAAGATCTGGATGATATTACAGGTCTCCAATGGGAAGTGACTTTTGATCCTATGAAAAATGTTAGCAGCTTTTCCAAACCGTTGTCACCAAAGGGGACAGCTGTCATGTTATTGTTGCATCCATAAGATTCTACACAGTGCAAATATGTCATCATTGTGATGGAGAAAGATTGCAGCAACTCTCTTTGTTACCATTTGACAATGTTTTCAAGTTGTCATTAGGCCCATATATTGTCAATCAGAAACATAGTACTTGCTATGGTATGGTGAGCTCTTACAGAATCATTTTATCAAGACTTGTTGCTTAAACAGCTGGTGGCAATTCCATCAGTGGAATTTCATTACCTTGACTTGAACTAGTTTCAATTTGTCAGTGTTTAATGAGTAGTTTGCTTCACACTTGAAATCTATCCATTAAAAATTTGACACTACACTGTGTCTTGCTCTGAAGCATCTGAATGGCAGTGAACTTCTGTTCATTTCACTTCGACAGAGTCCCAGTTTAAACATCAAGATATGTTAGAGCTTTAGGTCTCTAACTCTCAAACTCTTATATATTGTACTTATTATTCCCATTTCCTTTTGGCTAACTCAGTGATTTCATTATCCCAGTCAAGATCCTTTTGGGACAGGTCTTGCAAAATCCATTTAGCTGGCAGTATTCTTGGAACTTGTCAGAGGGTTATCTTTGATAAAGAATTGGGTTGTGGAAGCATACTTTACTGCTGTAAGAGTTCTGAAAGGAATATCTGAACCACACTGTTTAACATATAAAGAATTAAAGTCCCATCAAAAGAATAAACTTGAATCCTAAGTTAGCCATTGTCAACAGGGACAGATAATGAATCACATGCTTACTGACATCATACTACAACATTTTAAGTTAAATAAAAAAAATAATTCAGGAGAGACAAAGAATAGCTTTACCTTTCAGCAGTTAATTCACAACTTGAGAATGAAGGATCAGATGCAGATGTATTGGAATAAGAATCAAAAATCAAACCTGAAGACTAGTTGAATATACTGATTGTATCAGAAATGATAACAATGATGATGGTAATTTTTATGATTATTGTAATGATAAGCTTGGATGATTGAAGGATGACATTTAACAAATATCGGAAATATAAAAGAAATTTTAACTTTCAGGAAGATCCACATTAACAAAAATTATGAAAGGTAAAAATGCCAAGCAAGCTATTTAAAGAACAAATGAAGCAGTAGAATTGTGACACAGAAACACCCAAATCTCTAATTGATTGGTACATAATTTCAAAAGTGCCTCACTTATCGATGTTCTGAAACTAGTGTAAACTACTGTAGAATTTTTTTTGCGTTTTGCAGATATATGCACCCAAGTTTCATAAATGTGGCAGTGAATTGTTACCTAGGAAGTACGTTTTATGGCAAAAAAGATCAGATTAGAAGTAACAAGTTGTCTCATAGCCTACACCATGGATAAATTGAGGTGACACTGAGCTGTCTTGGTTTCAATTTTATAAAGATTAAGCTGCCAAAAACATCAGGATGTGTCAGTGAGAAAACAAAATAGAAACAATGAATTTGGTAAAATAGAAATTAGATTGCTTTGGTGGGGAAATGCTGCAGTTAAGTTGTTTGAATTAACATTGAAAGCATAATGTCAAAAAAAATTATTTGCGTAATAAGTTACCAGTAGAGGTATATAAGTAAAACGAAGAGGATTTTTGTACAAGTGGGGAGCCAATGTTAAGGTTTGGTTAACACAATAATGGTTTCAGTTAATGTTTCATATGTAGTCACAACTAGTACTGTCTTTTTGCAGGCCAGTTGTATTATTGCCATAAATTTGGTTACTAGTCTCAATTCTTCCTTTACTGCGAGGAACTGATTTCATAGCTGTTAAAACAAAAAAAAGATAATTAGTGAAAGAGGGAAAAAATTTGAAAGAAGGAAAAAATGCTCAAAGGATTAACAAGATATCGAGGTTAGATAATGCTGATATGTGATAGATACCATTGAGGGCAGTTAGAATTTCATTATGTTGTCAAACATGCAACGTTGCAGCCCTGCATAAATCCGGAGGGTAAAAAATGAAATAAAATAATATTACCTTCACCGGTAACCTTGACTCATCATGTGGAATGTTTAGATGCCCTCTTTACAGTGTATAGGTTTGATCAGAGACAGCCAAAAAAATCTAGTTATTCCTATTAAGAAGAAAAAGCAAGTCTTGTTAGTAATCTGGAGCTCTACTATGAAGTGATATTAATTTTTGTTTTGCAGGAGATGTTTTGCAAGACGTTATGCAGACGTACAAGGAGTTGGAGGGCATTAAGATGGAACTGGTAAGTTTTGGAAGACCCGTAAGCTCCCATTGTTTGCTAGTAATTTCTTTAGTCTTTAAAGTGACTACTGGAGAAGTTTTCTGACAGAATTTAAGAGGAACAGGTGGTAGTTAAATTAAACGACACAGGAACTATGTTAATGTATGGTTCAGCCCATACAAGAAAATTGAAACACTTCTTCACCTTTATAACTAGCGTTTCTCCTTAACCAATAAATGCGCGTAATTTTCATGGTATTTTCCAGGTACACCAAAAACCTTTGAATGGTGGTAGGAATCAAGCAATATAAGTTTCACACAGGAATGCATTTGCCTACAACGTTTAGGGGGAAAATGGCTTAATTTTCATTGTTCATATTTTGTCATTTTTGAAAAGTAAAGAATTCGAGCAGGTTGATACAAGTATACCTTCGTCAGTTATTGTGACCCGTAGCTTATGAGATCTTGTAAGATCTTCAACCACAGTCATAGTTTCATCCTGTTAGCTCCCGTCTCCCTCTCCCCACTCCCTCTCCCCACTCCCTCTCCCCACAAAGAATTTTCTACTTCCTGTGGTCTGGTAGACGGTACGTTAATTTGCCACTCTGAGATTATGAGGCGGTAATATATTTCTTTTAATCTTAATTTTGTTCAGTAAATATTTCTGTTGTTTTCTTAATAACAGCACATGCATTTTTTACCCTGGCCTTTTCAAATTATTTTAAAATTTTTCTTACAGGACCTAATTCCCAATGCCCAATTTTTTGTCTTTCAATATTTTGATGTTTCATGTTTTGTAAGCACGCCTTGTAAACCCTTATACATTGTTTTGCTTAGTATTCTTTGAATTGGTTGGTTGGTCATATTGTCAAAGAGAAGAATTTGGGTTGATGTATACTTTCAGTCAAGTTACCGAGTATTACCTAATGTCAGAATAATGCCTTAACAGTTCAGCTTCTTTTATTCTAGAAGTCCAGGTGGCTCGTTTTGTTTTTTCCCTAATTAAAAATACTGTACTCCGTTTTTCACTTGCTTTGCATTTCCTCTTTACTTAGGTCATGTTTCTTTTTGGTGTCAACTTGGTTTTCTGTCTCGTTTGGAAAACATGTATTGTTAATTTTAACTTTACACCATTTATTAGCCTAAAATTTTACCGTTTATTTAATAAGAAAAGTAATTCTTTTGCCTCTGAATGCTTTTCTCCATCATGATTTCAAGCATTACATTGCCCGCAGAGTGCATGCAGTTGTAACAAATTTAATGTCATCGAGTCGACGTTATTTCAAACTTGTAACCATTCAAGTTTATAAATATCAGCTCTCATTACACATCTGTTTTAACACATCAGGACCATTTAATTAATTAACGTGCTAATGTACATTTCAAATGACCCCCCCCCCCCTCCCGCACTCCTACTGCTCTGGGAGCATCCGTGAAGGCAATTTGTTTCAGGTGGTTAGAATGAGTACAACGACCCCTTAAGATATTTAGTGAAAATTAAAAGCCGCGGGTGATTGTTTCTGTGTACAAACGGAGGTAAAAACTATTGAATTTGAATTATCACTAATTACGTTAACTTTTACAGAGGTTGAATTTGCAACACTTCTGGCAACGTATAGATTGCTTGAATACCAATTGCCCCATAACTTAATTTAATCGGCAGTCATTTCCTTAACCTATCAGCAGGTTCTCTTGACTTACGGAAGAAATGTTTCAGTAATTTGTAAATATAGATCGTAGATCGTTCATTCACCGCGTGTTTTATTTTCACCAACAGCTAAACGTAACATGCTATGCAACTTTTTTTTTTACATCTGCTAGCTGGAATATATTCACTTATGGGGACTCGGCCACACAGTGTTTGTCCATATAGTGTTTCCTGAGTACATTAATTTGTTTATTAAGATTTAGGGTGTCTGACATTAGTATTTGTAACTCTAACTAACAAAAATACTTCTCATTTCGAACTCAAAGGATATATTTTGTTGTAAAAGGAGTTGATAACCGCGAACCTTGCAAGTATTAAAGAGCAAACACGCTTTGGCGGTTGTCTCGAATTTGAAATTTGCAAGTTGGAAATGATACTGCATAGTTTTGATTAATTTTAGGATGGCACTAATTTTTTGTATTTGCGTAATTGACAGGCAAGCTTGACTACCTCAGTAACACAGTGAACTTACAAATCACTTTCTACCGACCTCTTTGTTTCAGTTCTTTATGAACTGGTGTATTTTTTGTGTTTGTATAGGAAATTCCATATACATGCACACTGGAATTGTAACAGTAGCGGTTCATGTGATATATGTAATACGCTTTAGGCATCAGTTAGCCTCGTCAGAAAGCATAGTTTGCACATGAAAGAAGCATAGCTCAGAGGTCATATCTCTATTAGGAAATAGCTGGATCATAAGGTTATATGTAGGTAAATTACAGAAGGAACTCTTGAGGTAAAAGGTTGATACTTATATTGAGAGCCACTTCCTGGGTTAAACTAGTGAAGGTAGCAGGAAATGGAAACACATTACGGATTTGCCGTCACGTAGTAGTAAAGCTGGATAAAAATCCCAGAGGCCTATGTTAATAGTGCATCAGTATTAGTATAAACACGTGTCTTCTATTTTCATTATCCCGAGAAATAATAGTTATTTTGAAATTCTATGAATATACAAATGCTGCCATTCAAATTTCTGTTAGGGTTGTAATGGTTTTATAGTGGAATCTAACATATTTACTGTTGCAAAACTGATGTAATTGAACGAGCATATTTTGTTTTGTTTTTATACATGAGTGGTGTCAAAAATCTCGGCCTGTGTTCGTTGTTCTACTGTAAAACCGCACGGTATTTTTTATGCAGCTTTGTTGATAAAACACTTTAGTTACTTAACACGCTTTTGCAGTTTGATTGGAACACGCTGGTGGTACGACAAATTCGCTTGCATTTCGTGAATTTTTTTTAAGAAGTGAGCGAAAATAACAACTAATTGTGCACCCTGTCAGTGTATTTGCCTCTTGTTAAAGCCCTTTCCTCATACAGAGGCCGCAAGCACCCGTCATTGATGATTCTTCCGTTAACTACATTTATTTCACCATCTATAGGCTGGGCAACCAGGGAGCCTGCCAAAACACATGCAGGCTTGCAGGTACTGTTGAGTATTCACAATATTTAATTGGCAATTTAAAAAAGAGGAACACGTCATTAGTAAGAACGTATCACCGCATCGTTTATTTACCACCACCGCTGTGGAGAATTGGAGTTGGAACAACAGATAACAATTGTTGTAATATTAGAACAGATATCCTCTATTCTTGGGGAAACCACCAAGAACAATATTTCCACGTTTAAGTTCACACGGGCCTTAAGCAAAAGTTTATGCCTCTCATTCACCTAGCAACGATATGCAAATTGCTGGCTTTCAATTCAGACCTTTTGGGCAAAATAATAAGCTCTTGACATTGCTGCTCGTGCCCCATTGATAAGAGATACAAGGGACTTGAATGGTCGGTGTTTCATGTCTGTAAAGTATATTATTAGAACACCTGATCACCAAGTTTCTGCCGAAAAACTGAACCATAGAATCAGGACTAAATGCTTAAGGTGTGGTGGATTTTTTTTGTTTGCAAAACGCATAATCTGGACGTAATTCATTGTTAAGGCTGCAAAGATTAAATGGGAGACAGGTAATATTCTGGAAAACACTATAAGGACTATACACTCTATCCTTGTCATTTTTTCTTGTAACGTAGCATTTTTTCATTCTATAATTTGTTCATAAAAGTGTGTATTTCTTCACCGTTTGCTCCAAATTTTGAAGTTTGAAAAAAAACACCCAAGTTTAATGACTGGCGCAGGATTTAAATGTTCGGTAAATCTAAGAGCTATCAAAGTACTTAGGAAATCAGAAGTTGAATTTGGCACAAAACTTTCACGAAGAACCATCCTTAAATGTGTGTATTCATCACGTCATAATCCCACATATTTAGCTTATGAAATAAAAGTTGTAGGTGTTTTGCAATTTAAAGGCAAAAAACTAGTGTTGCCATGAGTTTGAACTAAAGCGAGTGACTTGACGCCCTCAAAGAGCCGAAAAAAAAAGCCCTAATAAAGTTAAAAAAGGATTCTATAAACAGATTTTATATTTTTTGTTTTCCCAAAAAATACTGTGATCCGATGTTTGAGGTGTTGTTATGCTTGCTGCATATTAACTTTGATGCTTAATTTAGATTGTCGATTGTCAGATCCATTGAATGAAATACTGTTCGCTTAAACCATGATGGTCTTAATGTAGGGTTAAAGCAACAACTTTTAAGCATTGATATTCACGGTCCTCCAATTATTCACTACTTGACTGAGTTTTTCCTTTACAAGTTATGCATTTTGTTGTACTTTGTCATTTAGATGACTGTATGTTATAAATATGACCATCACTATATAAAAGTGGTTACGTATATTTAAGTAAATTTTGCTTACTTTCAGAGNTAGTGATGAGAAAAAAGAAGCCAAATATCAAAACCAAGATTATATATATCATCAAAAGTCATAAAGATATATCATCAAGCCTCTTACAGCAAAAAAATTGTAATAAAGTGAAGTTAGTTCAAAGAGTTCAATACTGAAATGTCATATTCACCGTCATTTTCATCCTGGAAATACATTGTTGCGGAATTAAATTGATGAAGCATTTTGCTGGTAACTAAAAATTCTTTGCGGCATTTTTTATCCAATAACAAAGATGTTCTTACGCGTAGTATTGCATCCAACATTTTAAAACTTTAATCTATTGCGTAGCTTGGTTTTAATGCATGCAGCGTGAGAAAATATTCTCTCTACCACTGCATTGCTTACAGGTGTTGACAAACAAGATAAAGCATAGGTGGCCAGCTCTCTGTAAGATTTCCTCCCGGCAGAATCTTCATATTTTGAAATCTCGTTCCAAAACCGAACAGCATCTGTTGGAATCTTTCCTTCTTGGAAAACGCTTTCTTCAGCCCACATATGGCATACTATTTTTCTGTATTGACTTTCAATTTTGTCAAAATTGGCATGTAGCAAACGCGGAAATGGAAGCGTTGAAAATGGAAAACCGTTGGTTTGTGATAGTACAGCATTGGGTGACAAGCCACTGATTCCAGAAAATATTTCTTTATTCTTCGGGAGTCTTTCTTCGACTTGCGCAACGAGCTGAAACAGGATCTCTTGGCATCTTTTCTTCATTGATAAAACATTTTCCTTCTTACCTCGGCTCCCTGGATCTCTTCTTAACAAATTGTCTGCTTCAGATAGAAACTTGGCTCCAAAATTCACACTCGACAAGAGGTAAGTGATTTCCGTGTCTGTTGTAAACTCTGCTTCAGAGACTGATAGTGGATGTTAAGCTCTTAGAATCTCTGGGTCAGCATTGATTGTTTGAAACATGGCATTAACTTCTTCAAACTCTTCAACTATTTGAGAGGCAAAATGAAAGTAGAGCTTGTTAATATCATCTTTTATCATATCAGCAATCTTTCTTGCTTTATATCGGGCATCTGGTTTCCTAGTTGGGTCTGCACAAGAAAAGTATGGCTTCAGCTCCTCCCAGTTAACAGGAATATTGCAGGGCACTTTGCCCCTTACAAGCCATCTTGTCGCCGACATCTTCTGAAAAGGATTTCGTATTCCTGTTCTTTCGCATTTGGGATCCATCACTCGAAAGAGTTCCATGTAAGCCTCTCACCATAAAGGACGTTTCGAAAACCACTTTGGTATTTCTGGGGTAGTAAAGCCCAGGTGAGATGGTAACTTGTCAAAGCCTTTCTAAATACAAAGTGACTGTGACCAACAGAACGCACCAGTACACAGTTTGGTGACTCGTTGCATATTCTGGACCACAGGGAGTTGTTTTCACCAACCATATTTCTTGCCCTATCAATTCCAAATCCAATGCAATTTGGGAGGCTGAGACCATTTCTTTCTGGAGCCAACGTCGCAGCTTCGGGGAGGGCTTCTATTGTTTCCGTCACAAGTACAGCCTCCAAAAAGCTGGTCACAGTTTTCTCTTCTTTTTTGCTAAAGTAACGAACACACAGGCACATAGTTTTGTCTGATGAATTGGCTGTTGTTTCATCAACTAAAAGAAAAAACTTCTGATCGCGAATATCATCCCGAAGATTCTCTTTCAACACAGAACCAATGGTATTTAAAATTAGCTTCGAGCATTTCGTACGGTGAAGCTTTAAACTCTCCAGAGGGCTACCAGTTGCATTTCTTGAAATGATTTCACCAAAGTGATCAATTGTCAGGACGGAACGATGATAACATACAGCAACAGCTATCTCTATCTCTGCCTTCTTTGTAGCCTCACTCTCCTTCGTAGTAGCTGCAGCAGGAAAGGTAACTTTTTTCTACAGAGCTTGCAGAACCCATTTTCGGTTCCATCAGTTGCTTTCTTTAACCATGGAAATTCTTTCTCCCATTCCGTTGGGTATTTGCGGCCTGATTAGTATGATTGTTTGAATTTCGGCATTATTGTGATCTTAAAAGTGGAAAGGACTCTATGCGTCGATGAATGGCTATTTTAAGATTTATCAAGACTGATTAAATGACCGAGAGGAGCAGCTCATATGTAAGGATTGGAGGGGTTTGTTGCCAGATTGCCAAATCAAACCATGACAGAAAGAGGAAGGGTGTTTTTTCCGCACATAAGGACTTCACATTATCACACTTAAGAAACATAGGCAATCACATGTACATATCCACAGTTCTTACAAATTATGTTTTCTAAATAAAAAAAACTTTTCGAAATGAATAAGATGTTTTTCCGCGAGGAAACATGTTGAAATCAGACATGTCAACAACTGACCAATGTTAACAAATCAGGAAGTCTCAGCACAATGGAAGTTTCCTGTGACTTTTTCACATCCACAGGCAATTAAAATCCGACTGACTTTCTTCTTAAAAATCGTTTTCTATATTTTGTTTTAGTAATTTTGTAATAATCCCTAAATAATTCCAGAATCTGCCTCTAATCCCAAACAAAGTTTTCCCAATGGACTTCAAATAATCCCCATTTTCCGAAATTTGGGATTGAAAAATCCCAAATGACAACCCTGGACCAAAGTAGCCCTGAATAAGAAAGCCGAAAGCAAGTGTGTTATTTAACAAAGAGACGATCGAGAAAGCCCGCCAATTTTTTGTAATAAGCTGAGGAAAGTGCGCCATATATTTGTGAAAGGTTGAAGAAAACCAGTCTCTTTGGTGGCTGGCTGACTAACACAATTGTAAACTATAGACAAATTATTTTTGTTTGCAAAGAGGAGGTGATTAAAATTTGGCATATATTGCTACTAATTTTCCTAATTGAAAGGTAGACCTGTTCCGGCCAATTATTTGAATTGATTTATCTAGATGTTTTCACTGCATTTGCGATTTAACAGCAAATGGTGTACTGTAGCAGAACCAGGATTCACAATTTTGCTTGTACCCTTGCATTGCCATTTTAGTTGAAGTCGACAAACTTGGGATTTTTTTCTGAAAACGCTTGGCAGGTTTCATTTGTTATTCTATCTGTAAGCCTTTGGGATGTATAGGCTACTTACGGCTGTATCACACCGGCACTTAAACTCGTACAAAACCATACTTAGATTTTTGGCAGTCAAGACAAACTTTTTAGACGAAGAACAATTTCGCGAGATAGAAATAACTCTAGGTGCAGTAGCACAATAACATTCAGAAACTGCCCTGGTAATTTATCTTTCAAGTTCAGTAGAAGCCAATCCCATCCAGGATATTTGATGAAAATAAACGTTGTTTTAATAGTAATTCTTTCTCTTTTTTATAGTCGTCCCACAAAGGCTATATTCAGGAAAACAAACTTCAGACTGAGGTACAATATATGCTTAAAATCGTTTTTCTAAAGTATGGTTTGATGGAATCCGGTGTATATTGAGTTTGCTAACAACATTATTGGAACATAAGATTATTCATTCAAAGTCCATATAACTGGTTGCTCTTCGTCAAGAGGGGTATGATTTGAAGTTTCAGAAAAATTCAAGAAGAGAGAAAGTTTTATTGGAACCAGATTGGTGTTGGGTAGGTGGCAAGGAATTAAACAAACAAATTGAAACTGGCGACGTATGAAGTAGATTACTGGAGGATATATATAGTATTCTTCCCCTGACTCCTGTAATGCCTTTTATGTGTGAAATATTACAGCCCCAAAACTATTAAAGATTTCGTGAAATGCTTAAGCCTTGCATTGTATGTATGTATTTATTCGCCACTAACAAAAAAATACAAATGTTCAAAGGTAAATGTTAAAAACCTAATACATGATGTTATCCGAAATAGTTAAAAAATAAGAGTAAACAGAAACAAAAAAGAACAAAACAAACAGGCGGGACGGTAATGTAGAGAAACGGTGGCAGGGTTAGCATAATACAGATCATGAAGACCTTATTTTCATTATGGCCCCTTGTAACGGAAATGGACATGTAACATATAACAGGAGACAGACATTGAGCAGCACTATATCTATAACAATCTACGATTACACAATGGAAGCAATATCAATAACCGTGCTGTAAAGAAAATGGAATTTTCAGTAATAGACGTAGATATCGTTCTCTTTGTTCTGGAGCTTTTCAAAGAATATTTTTTTGATGTTGTGCTTAAAAGAGTTAGTATTTGTACTTAATTTAATGTGCGATGGTAACCTATTCCATAATTTGGGACCAAGATATGATAGAGCTTTTTGGCCATCGTCACTACTTCGGTATGGTATTTGAAGTTTGCAGCTAGAGTTTCGCGTGTAGTGGGCATGGTTGAATTGGCTGTAAATTTCCAATGTGTAAGATGGTGACATTTTTTGAACAAATTTGAAAATATTTGCACATGCGCATTGCTCAAGTCTCTTTAGTTGGTAGCCAATTTATTTTCTGAAATTGTTTAACTCCAATATGGTCTCGATTTCCAAGCCTCAAGCAGTATCTTATGCATTTGTTTTGAGCCGACTGTATCTTTTTGGTGAGGCCTTTATTGAGGTTTGGGTACAAAATGTGGTCGGATTAGCGCATTGCAAAGCAAACGACGCAGAGAATCGCTTAGGAACTTTTGTTTCCTGTACAAAAATTTTAGCCTATTATTTATTAAGCCTGAAACTTTTGTAGCCATAACCTCTCCAGAAAGGTTGTTATCATTCAGGAATGTGCTATTACGTAAAGCTTGATTTTATTGGTTAGGTATGAATGGAATCGCAATATATGTATAAATGCTGATGTTTTGTTATACATCACAAACAAGAAAGACAGTACAGAGTTGTGGTGTTGTGTAGGACGTCTTGTTTTCTTTGTGTTGAGTAGGATATAAATTATTATTATATGTAACAATGAAATATAATTATTTATATTTGAAACTTCACAAGCACCATCTCATGCCTAAAACTGCAGATTTTATTTTTGACTTTTTGATGTGTATATTTTAGGCAGCAGAGAAGGCCATGCAGGAACTTGTAAAACTCCGCAAAAAAACACAACGAAGAAAGAGCAAACCAGGAAAATATGATGACAGGGAAAAGGAGGTCAGCTGGGTTTTTTTTGTTTACCAGATTAATAAAAGAATACCAAACACCCCTTTATTAAGGTTAATTAGTTAATGAAGGGCTTTGATATTAAAGAAGCGAATAAACATTTTTAGTTAAAAGAATATGCAACACCCTTCTTACAAAAAAAATAAATTAATACTTTAAAAAAGAGAATATTAAAACATCATAAGCTCTTAGAATAGGAAACACCCCCTATTGTAGAGGAATAGCGTTTCACTAAAAAAGATTATAAAAACATAGGAAGGTAGTGGTGGCTTTATTGATAGGCTCATGCATATAATACAAAATAACCATTGGCACTTGTTTAATTTAACGAAGCTGTGTTTCTTAGTCACGTTAATGAAAATATTTTGCTTTCTTCTTGGATGTACATGTTCCGTAACTACTTTTAAATTGTTGATTTTTTTTTGGCTAATTACTACTTTGTAAACAAACACTGAAGATGCAACTGTGAAGGGACATGTTTAAGTGAGAAATTGTTTTCCCCTTACAGTTGCGTAACTATGTTTGGTTATGTTATGGCCTCCTTGTTTTCAGCTTTAATGTTCAACCAACAGGCTATCACCTGTAATACGTTAAGTAATACTTGAATGCTTGTCATTGCTTGAAATTGTTGGCATATTTTTTATTTTGGAAAATGTAGAGTACGCTTCTTTTCAAACATGAAGAGCAGAAGCTAAAAGATATCAGAGAAAGGGGACTCCGTACGGTAATAGAATCTTTAAGGTTTTTTGTTATTTTTTTCCAAAGAAAATTTTTTAAATTTTTACAGTAAAATTATTGAATGACCGAGTGTGAGTATAAGAAAGTATATATATATGCGTGTGTGTGTATGTGCGTGTGTGTGTGTATGTGCGTGTGTGTGTGTGTATGTGTGTGTGTGTATGTATGTGTATGTATGTATGTGTGTATGTATGTATGTGCGTGTGTGTGTATGTGCGTGTGTGTGTATGCGTGTGTGTATGTGTATATGTGTGTGTATGTGTATATGTGTGTGTATGTGCGTGTGTGTGTATGTGCGTGTGTGTGTATGTGCGGCAGTCGGAGATCATTTTGGTAACGAGAGGTGTACTCCCCGGTTTGTTCTTTAGTACCATCCATCGACCTCACATGTGTTTTTATACATTTTCTTAATACTATGGAAAATTTAATCCGTCATTTGCGTTTTATTTTATTTTTAAATTTGACTGTGTTATTTTTCTGGGAAACCTGTATGCATGTGTTTACTCTCAAGCAGTTGTCAGTAAGATACAGGGTCTATAGGAGCTTAGTGATTTTGAGGTCGTGTTTACGGTTGACAGTAGATACATGCTACTAAATTAATTTTACAGCTGGACAGATACCATAAAAGTATGTATCATTTTAGTATGCCATTTTATTTTACGGAGAAAAAGTTGCTGCGGAAGTAATGAAAAACCTGAAAAGTAATCATGAATCCATTTGTACTAGACAGTTTCAAAAAATAAAGTAGAAAAGAAAGTCCGATTAGGAATATTTGCAAGATTTTAAAAAATTTCAAAATACATGGAATTTAGCTATTTTGAAATCTTGGAAATGGTCATATTCAGACTTTGCTTTTTACTATATTTTTTGTTATCTTGAATGGGAATCGAAATTAGATAAGAAACTGCGAATATGGAAAAGAGTTACTTGTTGCCATGCCATGGCTATTAGTGATCATACAAAGGGTGATGATGCTCATGATCCTGAGCCGCTCTTTTTGCTTCTTTCTTTAAGGCACTGATTGAGGAAAGACGAGTGTTTTGCTTTGTTGCAGAACGTATGTGTTCATTTGGAAGAGGAATGACAGCATACAACAACAGAGTAAGTATAGAATTTCATTTTTAGGTGCCCAGTTCATAACCCAGATTGTTGTTCATTTTATTTAATACTGTTATTTCTATAATAATAATAATAATATGATAATAATAATAATAATAATAATAATAATAAACAGTAAGTCATATCCTAAGCGAGTGTAAAAAGCTTGCGCAGAAAGAGTACAAACGACGACATGACAACGTCGCTAGAATTGTCCATTGGAAGCTGTGTGGAAAGCTGAATCTTAAAAGAGCGGAGAAATGGTATGAGTATGAACCCCAAACAGTAAAGGAGAATGGAAGTCACAAACTATTATGGAACATGAACATCCAATGTGACAATGGCACTGAGGCACAACGACCAGACCTCGTAATTATTGATAAAGTTGACAAGGCTGCGATCGTCATCGATGTTGCCGTCCCCTGAGACACCAGGATAAGAACTGATGTGGGAACTTTGTACTAGCATTCTATCAGAGCAGATTTACCAGCACCTAGATCAAAACCAGCTACACCCCGAAGAGGAGAAAGGATGTCGAAAAAACGAAAGACCTGTTTCCTTATTGACAAAGCTATTATAAAGAATGGTAAAAGGAGGACAGTAGGCATAGCCGTGGGTTGGATGACAGGGATTGACTATAAGAACGCGTAAGGCGTGGTCCCACATTCATGGATTATTAAATGCGTTGATATTTTTTAAGTTGCAGATAATATAAAAGACGTTTTAAGAAAAAGTATGCTACAATGAGAGAATGAATTGACATCAAGAGGGGAAGACTTGGGCAAAGTTAAAATAAAGCGGGGTATTTTCCAAGACGATAGTCTATCACCTTTACTCTTCGTTATTTGAATTGAATATTGAATTCCACTTTCACTAATTCTCCGTAATGTGACAGTCGGCTATGAATTTCGTGAGTCTGCTCAATGAGTGAATCATCTGTTAATTATGGATCACATAAAACACTTTGGTAAATCAGAAAATCAGCTGGATATTCTGATTAATACAGTGCATTTATTTAGCGACGACATTAGAATAGAATGTGGAATAAGTATGGAATATTGAAAATGAAAAACAGGAAACATGAACACAGTGAAGGAATAGAGTTAACATCTGGAGATAGGATAAAGGAGATTGACATTAACCAAGGCTGTAAATACTTTGGGGTGCTGGAAGCTGGTGGTATTAAAGACAAAGGAAAATATGAAAGAATATTTAAGAAGGATAAAAAATGAATTGAAATCAAAATTAAACCGCAGAGTCGCCATTAATGCTATCAATTTTAGAGCAGCAGCAGTTATAAGATATAGTGCCTGTATTATAGACTGGACAGTAAACAAACTGAAAGAACTAAATAGGAAAACTCGTAAATTGATGATTGTAAGTCATCAACTTACGAGTAAGAGCTTAGTAAGAAGTATGATTTAGAAGAAAATGATATGAACATAAACCAAATAGTGTTGTTGAGAACGAGAACCTTAAAATACTCTGGGATATGCGAATTCAGATCGATAAAAGTTCCGGAATACTCAAGGCCAGAGGAGGAACAGGAGAAGCAGGAGCAGGAGAGCAGCAGCAGTAGTAGTAGTAGTTGTAGTAGTAGTTGTAGTAGTAGTAAAAATAATAATAATAATAATAATAATAATAATAATAATAATAATGGGAAATAATGGGAGCTTCTGCTAAAAACTGCAATGCTGAGTTGCGTCGCCAAGTATATCGACCTTCCTGAAGGTACGTTTTGCAACCAGCGATAACATGAAGAAGGGTTTCTGGTTCAAAGCAGGAAGAGCAAGAAGACGATAGACTAAGTTTCCATTTAGATAGATTTTTAGGAGTTGCAAAGGTGTTATTCAAATAACGAATGGTAAAGCTGAAGATATTTTTTGGCAGCTGACTTTTAACTTTGAGCTACGTTTCGAGAGATGCTTCTCCCATCGTCAGGCTGCCTGACAATGAGAAAAGTATCTCTCGAAGCGTAGCTCGGAAAAAGCTTACGACTCATGACATGATAAAGCTCTTACATCAATAATAATAATAATAATAATAATAATAATAAAGATGTATTACTGTTCTCTTATTGTGTTGTTTGCATTTGTTATCGGTAGATATTTTTGTTCATATAATACACAACACAACATTTGATTAGTACACCATTACCTCAATTACTCCTTAAAAGGGAAAGAAGAGAAAATTATTTTTCACATGACAGTTTTTTATAAACATATTTAGTGACGTATACACATTTGTAACCGGTCGTACTGGTCATACCTAAAAGACTTGCGTAAAATGGTAAACCGGGAAACAAGTCGGATCAGATATGTGAAAAAAGCTATTTGTTTCTGAAGAGATAAATATTTAAGTTCAGTAGCACCTTTTTGCGGACGACTTCAATTATGATGTCTGTAAATTTATCTGTAACTGAGTGTTGATGCTAATTCATAGCGTTGGTCGTCACCAACATTGGTCTTCTTGATGATTTGATTTGAACCATTTAGTTAGTATAATAAAGCATGCTAAAGAAGTTTTGATTAAGCTGCGAAGACATGATATTCCAGCACGGGCTCTGTTCAATTATGGATGAATATTTTATGAGGTCAAAGTGAACAACGTAGATCTTAAAATCGGTTAGAAAGAAGCGGAATATGTTTTGTAATAAGTAGCTGGTAGCTTCCGTATTTCTGGATTATTTTTTGTTCCTTGTTAACGTGAAAATCCGTGCAGTTATTTGTGGTTTTGTTTGTAGTATTGTATGTGTAATATTAAGCTCTTATTTGTGATGTGTATTAGTTGGTATAAAGACACCTACGCTGGATGTACAGTGCGCACTATATGTTTCCACTCATACACCATATGTGGTTGGAATTTCATTTCATTGTTTTGATTCTGATACCCAAATTCATTTCATTTTCCTGTTGCAATATGTATTATGTAACAATAGAACTTCAGTATTCATGCAAACAAAGGGTGTTCCTTGTTTTATTGCTGTAGATCTATGCATGACGTTTTCTTAACTGCAGGATTAAGGTCACGCTGTTTAGATGAACTTGGGGTTGAAATTCTTATTTGGGAGCACTTCATCTGTGCGGGTTGTTTATACCGGTTGCCCATGGTTTTGATAAGAACTTTAACAGCAGTAGACATAGTTACTACACCCCATGCGGATTACCTGTCTGAAGAAAATTACCACTGTTATGCCTATATAATTTTTAGGAAAGAATCTCGGATCTGATCAAAGACCAGGACATTATGACTATTCCGCTGCTACTTTTTCCTTTATATTGCAATCTTACTTTCCGCTAGCTATCTTTGACCGTTGATCTGCTATCTGCTTTGAATCCGTGTAATCTTGACGAAAGAACAGTAGTCAGTAGCAGATGCTGCGTGAAACAGGGCATAGAAGTGGTATTACCATAAATTTAGGATTTATTGGATATCGGTAAGACACACTTGGTGGTGATAGTGGTGGTGGTGGTGGGTTGGAATGACTCCGACTATCGAGAACTGTATATTTTCATTTAATGTATAACAGAAAGTTTTGGCGGAAGAATTTTTCCAAGTTCGAGGCCTCAGTCCAGCCCTTGAATTGTTTTGAGAAATGCATATTGTGTCTTTGCCCACTGTTTTCGGCTCATTGAAAGCATTACATTTTTTTAGCTGTTGCGTACTTTTATTTTGCCTCGTTTGTGGACGTAGTTGTACTATTTTATTTTGCTTTGTTGAATAGGCGTGTTTAACTAATGATACGCTTTAGTATCAAACCAGTAATCATTTTCGTGACCTTGTCAGTGTTCATAAATGATTTACCAGCTACAAACAGTAAAATTTAAGTTTGCAGAAAGTGGTAACTGGCGTAACCTTTATAATTTGTTTGGCAGATATGTAACATATTGAATCAAAGAATACCGGAATGGCAGGCAGTCATTTCAAAACCTACTGAGCTGCCAGCAGAAAGTGAACAACTTATTAAGGTAACTAAAAGAATACGTATGTTGCGTGTATATTCCAAGAAGGCTTTTTTCTCTTGATACTAGAACGTTATATGGAATCTTAAAATGTTTTTTTCCAGATACATTTGTTGATCAATATTTTTGTCAGTACTTGACCGGATTTTAGGAATGCTCAGAGGGTAAGATAGCAAGCAGCAAATATGGCCTATTTTGGCATTTGTTGACTTTTGTCAACAAGAATTATAAGAATTTTGTTTACAAATGTTCCTAAATTTCTGTTACTTTTTCCCTCCAATAGGCCCTGGAGAGGTCTTTTCCAGCGTTCCGGAGCTCTTATTTTTAAATATTTTCCTATCAGCGCCAAACATGTTGGCACCTTGCGGTGCTACTATACCATTGTTCTTGCCCCCCTACTTAAACATTCGTTGCGGCCCCTGTATGTTTTGAGTAAGCATTTGACATTTCTCATTTGACATCTAGTTGTAGAAATAGGGGAGAAAATAAAATAAGTCGTTTTAACTTAACTAACTGAAATGTCAAATTGGTGGCTTGGTGACACCCAACTAGGGCATGTATATCACCTTTTGTATAGGTTTAGTTACAGTTTACCTTGTGGGCTGTACAATAATTGTTGGGGGAAATTCAACCCCTGCTCGTGCAATTTTAAAAGGCTTAAAAATACTTAACATGTTATAATAATTGTAGTGATTTATCAATGGTTCTGGTATGATGGACACGAGAATTATGACCTATCGACGGTGGGTTTTTGTATCTATTTACGGGGCATTCTTCTTTGGTTTTACTAGTGTTTGCCGTTAAAATATACTTTTGGATTTGAAAAAATCGCCCGAATGTAAGTTAAGAATCTTCATCAATTTTGTTTCACGGGATATAGAACTAGATACCAGATAAAAGAAAGAGTATCCTTTTCACTTCAAGATTTGAGTTAAAACAGAGATGTTTAAACATATTCTCAATGAAGAAAAGACAGTTGTGACCTGCAGAAATTCTGTGGAAACTATACATTACGTAACAGGTGCTCCATGCGGTCCTGTTTTCCTACCGCTCTTTTCACTACTTAAGAATGAAACTGCCATGCCTGTTTGACCTCAAGTTTTACAATTTGCTTGCTCTGACAAATATGACAAGCAAGTGAGTATTCGTGGTTACTCTTACAATCATTTGGTACAAAGGCTAGTTGAAGGTGGGAGGAAATCACGGAGACTTCATAACAGCTTATGTCTTCCTGACGGCTTATGTCCTGACGGTACCCTTCAGAGGGACTTTGATTTGGCAGTGAGGAATTTATATATATATATATATATATAAATTGCTTGATATCCCTTTTTCATTTTCTCAAAATAGATTGGTCCCATACACAAACAAGTAGAGAAATATAATATACTAATAAGGCAATCGATGAAAAAACGCCAGACTTTTTAATACTTAGAATTTCTTACTCTCTCGAAGCTAAAAATTGCTTAAGAGAGCATGAAACTCTTGAGTATTGAAAAAAATTTTTCCATTGATCTTTGTAATACATATATATATATATATATATATATATATATATATATATGATGCCTTAGAAGGTTAAGTTAACTTTTTGCAGGAAAATAGTTCAGTGGTTAAGACATTATATTACCCTTTCCCCTTGAGTGCACAGCAAACCATGATTTTGCTCTTGCATTTTATTCTTTGCCGTAGCAACCATCCAAAATTGACACAACAACATTGAAACGCAAGACTGACAAACGAGGTACGGTTAAATCGCGGCCAAATTCTAACCAACAGGTCGAACTAGGAAAGTATTATACAGTTGATGGAAGAGCAGGGCCAGTTGGTGTGAGACCACAGATTCAGAAAAATGTCGTAACATCACAACCAGCTTCACCGTCGTCAAATCAAGGCACTCCGGCAAAATTTCACAATTCTGAAAATAAACCTGCGTCACTTCCTGCACTTCCTGCACTTACTCCACCTCCATTAATAGATGAAGATGATTTTAAGCCGGTGACAATGCCTGAGAGAAGTAAAACAATGACCAGCACTTTACGCACTGCACTCACGGAACAGTTGTCCATCAAATTAAAGCATACGCAAAGAAAGCAAAGGTAAATATGTACTATTATGTGTATATATATATAGTTTTGTAAGCATCTGATCTAATTCAGCCATTCTCTTTGAGTCAAGCCATTTGTTAATTTTAGTCAGAGTACTCTAGCTTTTCTGGTAGTTACCATTCTCTTAAAACATAATTGGAGATGTGTGAACCTATCATGTTTTACCCAGTGTATGTGTATTAATTAGTTCATAAGACTTAATGACTTACTTACATCAAGTTGAATTTGAGAAGGCGAGGATTGTTCTGTTGTTCTGGGGATTGGTTTCGTTTCGTTTCGTTTCGTTTGTTGTTATTGTTTTTGGTAAATGCACACCCCAAACAAGGTTTTAAATCACGGATAAGGTGATGGGTTACTCAGTAAATGAAACAGAGATAGGACTAACAAGAAGCCAAAAAAAATGACAGAAAGATGCTGGCATACTTTCATTTAAATGTTTGTAAGGTGTATTTATTAGTAAGAAGGGAAGCCTAGCTTTAGGCAACATATTTTCTTATGCTTTCAATTTAATAATTCCACGACAGTGTGTTAGGATCTGCGAATTCAAGGGGTCGAAAACGATAACTCTACTAAACAGTGCTGTTGGTCATAGTGAATTAATGCCAGGGGTGGTTTTCTACGTTACCTAATTGAGAAAATTTTAGTATTCGAAGTTTTAGAAGTAACCCTCCTCTTACTTCCTTATTCGACAACAGATTGGAAATTTTTACCCAAAGAGTTTGTGGGAGTTGTTAGTAGAGACAGTGGAATATTCGAGTCGTCGTAAATAATTAAATCATTTCATAGGGTACTATTCTCTTGCCAGATATTAAAAACTTGTTTTGTAAAGGAAGTTTTTTACACCTACTTCTTGTTACTATGTTAGCCTACTTTTTTTATTGTCACTTATATTCATGGTGTTTTCTGTGCTAATCGAGGAAAGTCGGATAATTTTTTTTACAAACAATGATGTCTGGTTTGGTTTGTGTTATGACGTGACAATGATGTCTTGCAGCGAGTGTTGACAAATTAAAAAATTCGAATATCTTCTCGTACAGTTGCCAAAACATTTTTTAATGATGAGATTATTGGAGATGGTTAATGGAAAAGTTAATTTTTCCAAAAGGCAATATATTATTTAAGAAAAGGTGTAATGAATCGAGGACCAACTGGGGCTACAAGGTCAAGAAATAAAATTTCAGTGAAAACTATGCCTGTCAAAAACAGCAAGATAATCACCATATTTTTGTCTTGCAGTATCGAGTTGAAGGCTGTCTATAACCACGATGGACAGGATGCTTCACAGCTTTCATTTTCAAAGGTAAGAAGATATTTAGTATTGTGATGAAATTTGACGAAATTTGACTTGGAAGGTGACCGCAGTTTATCACAGCGGAAACTTTTATGCAGGGACGGGCATCATTATTCAGAGGCTTGTCAACCCATCGACTGATTAGCCCTCTGAGGCACAAGACATATTGTCATAAACAAACGGTATTCTTGTAGTAGCAAGCGTGGTTGGTTTGCTATACAATTGCCTAAGTTAGGGTGAGTAACCGGAGATTTTCAGTGTGATCCAAAATGGAACTTCATTCCAGCTGGAAATGGTAACCATCTACACTCATGTTATTCAAGCTACTGTTTGAGAAAGTTTAATTTCTGCAAAATACCATCCCACTCTCGGACTTAGTTGGAAATATACCCGAGATTCAAGAAAGATGAAAAAAATAGATCGATAAAATACAAATTTGGAAAGGTTAAACACAAATAATTATCAAATAGATTTGCATGTGTTTCAGTTTCAGTGTACACATGTAATGAATTGTAAAACAGTATTACTATTTACAGCAATTTATGATCTGTTTTGTGTTGGGTCAGGCTACGTTGAGGACATTGGCCTTTATTTGTTAAAAGAGAAGCAGCGTTTACCGTTTGTCTTATATTTTTACATATTTTACACACAATGGAGATTAATTTTGACGTAAGATGTGTAAAGCATCCCAGGATTTGTAGCGTAAACTAACAGTAGAAATTATTGGTACTTGCATAATGTGATACTTTTAGCTCGAATTCGCGAGATGGCCGTATTTTCTTTAGAGTAAAGTTTATAAAAACAGAAATATGTTGGACTCTGCAAGTACAGTCACTACCAAAAGTTTAAGACCACCCTTAACTTTGACTCTGAAATGACACAACTGATTATATATCTATATTAAAACTGATTTATTATGGATAATATTTCCTTTACACACAAATCTCTTATTTTTTAGTATCTTTTGATTAAATTTGCATCCATATTGATAGTTGTTTCCTTGATATTCAGTATTTGGTGGGTCCACCGCCACTTTTAATTATTGCCTGCAGGCGTCTTGGGATACTGTGTACTAGATTTCTGCAGTATTCCTGCGAGATTTCTTTCACCCACACTTCTTTTATCGCTTCCACAAGGTCCTTAGCACTTGATGGCTGTTTCTGGGAAACTTTATCTTTCATTTCCGTCCACAGATTCTCTATTGGATTCAGGTCAGGGCTGTTGCCCGGCCAATCCAGAACATGAATCCTGTTCTCAGTCAGAAAAGTCATAGCAACTTTTGATCGGTGACAAGGGGCACCGTCCTGCATGAATATAGTACATTTATGTATGTCCATGTGAATTTTTAGCTTATCCGACAGCAATTCAACGTACCGCAGACCATTCATAGTTGTTCCAGATGGCAAAAAATACAACCCAGCAACTCCATTTTCCGAAATTGCACCCCATATCATTTGACTTGGAGGGTGTTTCATCGAAGAAATCGTGTATTTTTCATTGAATCTCGTTCCAGGTGGCCGGCGAACATGTCGTTTCCTCACCACAAACTGCTGTAGAGTGGACTCGTCCGAGAACATGACTTTACCCCACTGTGCTGGTGTCCAGTTCTGGTACTTCTTAGCGAAGGCTAATCGTTTACCTTCATTACCGGTGTCAGGCGTGGTTTTCTGGCAGGCTTGTAGGATTTTAGACCGAATTCGTGTGAAAGACGTCTGGAAACATTCATGCGACTTACACTCACACCTCTTTCCACCAAATTAGCTCGAATTTTGTTGATGGAACTCATTGGTGACCTCGTAACTATTCTTTTCATCAGGTGGTCATATCTTACAGCGGTTGTTCTTGGCCTTCCACTCCGATGTAAGTCTTTGTAGCAGCCATACTACTGATACTTTTTAACTGCTTGGTGGACTGCAGTTTTGCTGACTTTAAATTTCGTAGAAATATTCCTTTCAGATAGTCCTTCTCTATGCAGAGCAACAATTTGACCTCTTTGAACTTTACTAAGGGACTTTTTTCGACTCATTTCTGTAGCAATAAGAAGTATAAAAAGTGAAAAAAATTCCAAAGTAAAATCGATTCAGATGTCCGCAGTGTTAAAGAACGTGTAATGAGCGACCAGAGCGCAAACAATGAGTATGATGCAATCTCAACAGTTAGATGATGCAATACGATCTCATACCGAGAAATCTACGTATTTCCATAAGTGGTCTTAAACTTTTGGTAGTGACTGTAGGTACTAAAAAACAGCCAAGTCAGCATATTTATTCAGCAACTTTGGTTTCATACGCCAAATGCGGAGATTATGTTGGCAGTATTTTCTATGTATATGCTGTGAGATTTATACTTGTATTTTGAATCGTTACTGCTCACTCAGTCGCTTATTACTGGCTGGTCGAAACCCTGCCGAAGCGGAAACCCACAGCAGCTTGCCAATGAGAATAATGACATAAAAACCTTACTTGTCACGTTACCATTCATTTAAAGCTAAACGCATTAAGCGAATTTGCCTGTGACAACATTCTTCCGAGGAAGCCTCTTACTGAAGTAAATAACACGTTGGGAAAGATTAGCTGATGCCTTTTAATTGTATTTTACAGGAATTTTCTTATACCAGCAAACTGGTACGTTATTCTAGGATTTATTTTCTAAACTATGCTTGTACGTTTATAGCTACTATGCTTTTGCGATTTGATGAAAATTATTTCACTAAAAACAACCAGAGTAGGCGATTTGTTGCTGTGCAGGTGTAATCAGTGCGTGCAGGAATTAACGTGAGTTAAGTAAAGAAACCATTGTTGGTTCTCTTTGAAATGCTTTTAAATCGCAGAATTCGAAATTGGTGATGCTTTATATAACATTCCACCATTATCTCATCACTTTTATCTAAAAATGCGGACAGTATAAATTGAAGCCAACAAAGATATTTGAAAAATTAGTCAATTGTATTCCTGGCCTCACGTTTTTCGGACATGCGTTACTTCCCTTTAGCCTTGTAAACAATAACGGCCATAACGTAAACAACAACGTAAACAATAAATATTGAATATTTACATTTGATGAATGTCGCATTATGAAAACTTCTCTTTAGGGTGATCTAATTTTACCTGTATGTGAGCCAACGTCGGGATGGCAATATGGAGAGAACAAATCCACAGGACAGTAAGTGGAACAATTTGTGCGTTTAGTTATGATGCTTTTAATATGACCGTTTTTTAATTTTTTGCAGTCCTTTAATTGCCAAATGTTCTATTTTGGAGGATGTGGTGGGGATGGGGTGCAGTAGCACGATGGCATTCGCAACCTGTCCAAATAATTGAATTTTTGTACCCCATTAGTTGCATTTGCAACAAGGGTTGGTTTGGCGGAACACCCTAGGTTTGAAAAAAAGCGGGAATTTGCCGCATTAACACTTGGTTTTAAACAGCCAATCACAAGAAGTGGCGAGTTGTCTTCAATCCTCACTATTTGTTTTCCATGTTGAAAAATACTGCTTGACACGTTTTTCCGGCTCCTTGGCCCAATTGAGTACCAACGAATGTTTCGATCAAAATAAAGTTTTGTGTTATCCCAATCAGGTATGGGTAAATTGGAAAGTACATTTTTTTATTTGGTTTAAATTAGAAGGAAATGTATGACGTATAACGTTGCACATGAAATTTATGAATCCGAAATAACACCCCACCCCCCCCACCCCCACC
>RDPX01000352.1:517752-561774 GCA_003991215.1 Morbakka virulenta | reverse complement strand
TGATGACACTATTTCGAGCTGAGACTGGATGGTGTGATGCATTGTTGAGGTACTGGTCAGTGTGAGTTGGTTTCCTGTAGATGGTAACGGAAATACTGCGATCTGCCTGCCTCTTTACTAGGACATCCAGGAAGGGTATTTCTCTTCGTTCTTCTTTCTCCATGGTGAATGTGATATTTGAGTGCATGCTGTTGATGTGTTCAAAGAAACCTTGTAGGTGATCCTTTTTGATGATTGTAAAGACATCATCAACGTACCTTTCCCATACAGTTGGCCCTTGGTCTGCTGTTGATAATGTCGTGGTTTCAAATGCTTGCATGAATATTTCAGCAATGACCGAGGATGTAGGGGCTCCTATGGGTACACCGTTGGTTTGTGTGTAGATGTCCATTGTTGAAGAGGAAGCATGTGTTGGTGAGAAGTACTCTTAGTAGGTCCAGGATATCTGAAGGTTTCAGTGTGGTTCTTGATGGCAATGAATCATCAAATTTACACAGAAACATTTTATAAATTTATAAGACGAAAGGAAAGACAAGAAGGCAAGAAAAGAGAAAACAACAACAAATATCTTGGTTAAGAGTGCTTTTCTTAAGATGCGAGAATCCCATTTAAGGTAATCTTTTGCATTACAGACAGAGAAAGATGATCTGGTATTTTATTTACTTCAGAAACCGTGCATTTGTTTATGACACCTAATGCTCTAATAACTACAGCCACCATGGTTGTTTCCAAATCCCACATTCGTTCTTCCTCAATTTTGAGGTCGTATTTTGACATTTTTCTAAACTCCTTTGCAGAGGTATTTTTATCACTAGGTCAGGTCATGTCAATCATAAGGCGGGTTTTATTTTAATGGTCTTTTACAATATTATTGTTATTGAAGCAAAATAGCTAAAGTTACATAATTACTATAATAGACCTTTCAATATTGTTGGTCCTAATAATAGTTAACATCTTCCACACAGAGAAAAAAGGGCAACAACATCTTGAACTAGGCAGTATTTATCTTTATGTTCCAAGAGTCCTGAAAGCACTTTCCGAATCATGCTTTTACTGCCCATTAATACAGTTATCTGCATCTTTGCAACTGTTATCTTGGTTAATTGTGCTCGTTCTTAGTATTCGTTAAATGCTTATTCCGTGTCACGCAACACTTTTTTTATACATCCTCTAAAAACGACTATGGGAACAATTATTATGGAACAATTATTATATCATATTCAGATCTCCTCACTTTTTTATGGAGGTTGTCGACACTTTGACACTTTCTCCTTTCTTTTAGCTTGTATATTTGCCTGTTACGGTCATGCTATGTCACAAATCGAAATCGTATTCCCTTTTTCTTCTTCCTGTACCACATCTGGTCTTCTAGATTTATTGTTTTACTCAAGTTGAACTTAACATCCCAGACTAACTTGGCACTACTGTTTTCCAACACTTAACCTTTCACCCAATTTTCCATATACCACTTTGTTTCTTTTCCTACTAGCCCGTATTCCTTTGCGCATTCACTGCCATCATCGTTATCGTCCTGTTAGGTCCTGCTCAATACTCCTATTGGCTATAGTCTTAATCCAGCAACAAGGTGTTGGAGTGTTTCATTTATTCTCCGCGTAGTCGACATCACACATTTTCAATCAGTGCTCGCCACCTTCCATCCTATTCTCTCTTATTGATGCTGTCTTTCTTGGTGTTAATCCCTGTTTTAACCAAAGATGACATTCCTGTTCTTGTTTCTTATATAAATTACTTTGTATTTTTTTCTGCTCGTAAGTCTACTTTCTTTTTTTTCCCGCACCTTCTTCCATTATTATTACCATTATTATATTGTTGCAATTAGTGGAAGAGCAAGCTTTTAGTTTACAATGTATGGTTGTTAAGTACAAAGTAAAGCCAAGCAAATGTCACTCATTGGAAAGTGACAGATTCGTTAACATTTTTAATTTGGTATACAAACTAATAGCTTGCATTTCATAAACGTGGTATTAACAGCCATAACTGACGTAAAGGAGATTGCACTATAAAGATTTATGCGTTACTTGTTTAAGATATTGCCCTTTCAACTTAGAATTAATTGGGGTTACTGTCTTTTTTTAAATATTGTAGTGAGAAAGTTACCAATGTCCACTTCTGTTCCCGAAATGCACATACGTTTTATTGAACAGAGAGCACAAGAAACTGCCGTTAGGTCAACAACATCAGTTCATGTGCCCAATAGCAACTTCGAAGATGACATTATTATTCCCAGCCCTCCCTCCTCAGAATCGTCATCAGGAGCAATCGATGAGCCCGATTTCATGCCACCACCTCCACCACCGCCGTTTTCCTCATATGATGGAGAGGATGCAAATGTTGCTTCGTAAGAATATCCATTACACATTTTTTTTCTGCTTTGTGCTTTTTATTTTCTTCCAGTTTTAAAAGGACCAGAATAGCAAAATATTTATTTCTTGACACCCACTTAGTCAGTTCTTACCTTATAATTTTGCTGTTATGCATGATCTCTTTGTTTACTACTATTTACTTTTTTAGAACCAACTTTGGAACATATGATTTCTATTGGTAATAGTTTTTTGTAATAATGTACCGCTAAAAATATGACTATCAGATGCCTTAACAGTTGTATGTTATTTAATATTTTTGGACTTTAGTCCTTTTTAATGTATAGTAGCCACGAAACTAGGAGAGGTAAAGCCTTATATAAGGGATTTAATCACAGATTATTGTTGTTTTCATATTTTAGCTTTATCTTGTTTTTATTGACCTTGTTTTTTAATAGAATACATTTGTTATACACAGGACTACATAGAAGATAACAGTGAATTTATTATATTTATTTACTACTGATGTATAATCCTGTATAAATTTTGTGAATAATAATAATAACTGATGATAATGACCGGTAGTTGCTAAGGTTTTCAGCCTGCTGGACTAACTATACTACATGTAATCCAAAATTGTTGCCAAATTGGTGAATTTTAAGTGGAAAATGTGAGCACTCCAGAGATCCTGGTAATCACCTCTTATACCACTAAAATAAACTGTACCACGATATATATTCCGAGGTAGCCATGCGTTATAATGTTGGTCCCCAAGGGTCGCCTATTAGAAACAGCGTGTCAATGGTTGTCTTCGCCAGCAAAGGAACACCTTTTTTCACATCAGCGCAACCAGATAATTTTTAAAACTTCACACATCGTTTTTTTTGTTATAGGGAATCACAGTTAAAAGGTTTGAACAAATCGCGCGCGTTAGGAAACATTTTCATTATTGGCGTTTACAGATGCCCATACTAACGCCGCACAGGTTCCCAAGAATGCGAAAGAATGTTTTGACATAATGTATCTCAACATGTATTATATATATATAAACAAGTCGTTTTAGACAGATAAAATAGCTTGTCGCTTATTTGTAAGGGTTTTTTTTTATTTCTGCTATTTGATTTTAGGCAAGAGAACCCCTTTGCAAGTATACGTTTAAAGAAAACAGTAACTAATGACAGGTCAAGCCCTAAGGTAGCTTAACTGTGTATTTTCCAAGGTAAGCATCAATTTTCACAAATGATACTGCAAAAAATGAAAGGAGTTTAGGAGGGTTTAAGTAACATTTGACCTTTCTTTACAATTGTCATTTTTAAAAGTTTGGTTAGACAGCTTGTGAGTGAAGTGAAGTGAAGTGAGAAATTGAGTTGCAATAGTAACGTTTGGGAACAAGATAAATCAGTTGCAATTTAAGGTCTACCTCAATTGAACCAATATGATGTTACTTTGTACAGTACCACAAGTACCATATGAAATTAACTTGCCTTTGGAAAGATATTTATCAGAGTCCATTGACTGCAGGCTATTCAATGAAAAAAACGTATTTTAGTTATCCTGCCATATTCCGTTCATATATATTTCATTCCAACGTGAAGCGATTATAGCTTCTATTTTGTTGTTATGTATTAGTTAATAAAATATAGCACCTTTAATTTTGAACAAGTGCTTGTTGACACTTATACAGAAATAAGTAGTAACAACCAGTCAGCTTAACTTAGCATCAATAACTTATCCTGCTCTTACCAGTTGGTCCAAAGGCAATTATTTACATGACTTTGATATTTGTACAATAAAATTGTTAATTATTAAGAGAGACTATATTTTATCGTACAAAAAAGTATTTTAGTGCTTCTTTTTAATCCAAATACAGTAGGCAATTTCCTCGTTACTCTTGTTGCTATGCACAGCTCTTCAAGTCATTGGCCGTAATAGCCTTTTTAAAAGACTAATTCGTTATCAAGAACATCGGGACCCAGTTCCCTAGATACTTGAGTTGCCCCATATTTGTTCATAGACCACATACGAAGTATCACAGACATACATCGTCTGAAGAAAATACTTTTTACCCAACTTGTTAAAAGTGACTGAGGAGAGGATGACAATTCAACGAATTACGAGCATATGCCAAGAATGAACTTATGAGTAGGTTATTCTTTGTAAACAGGAATAAGGTCCCCAGGAGCAAGAAATTTTCCATTACTATTGCTTGCGTCAGTATTTGTATTTCTTAGAGCCAAATTTTCGAGAAAAAATAGAGCACAGTTATGTCTTACAAGATTTATATATTTTCAAACCCCATATGTTAAGAAAAAAAATTAAATAGCTTAATTTTAGACGCCTTGGTAGCCTTGTTACAGTATGACGATACCAAGTCGACCATACACGTTTCCTTGTGTCAGAATTTCATCAGTCTCGAAGGCTGGTGTAAGCATTTTTTTGTTTGTTATTAAGACCGCTTTGCTTTAGATTTATCAGCGCACACCCTTGTCAACACAAAGGGCTAGAGTGAACTAACTTTTGGATTCCATGCAGGAGAGTCGCTTTAAAAGGTGTTTGATACTAAGAGCATTTTTTTATATCGAAATATTCTTATTTTTTACGAAAATTGGGACCTCAGTAACCATTTGCCTCAGTAGTCAGGTCATCAGTAGAGTAACGCAAGGCAAAGTTTACGACCGTGAGCAATGAACGCGTATTCCAATTTCGGCGTTATTTTTGTCAAGTAAACGACAATTTTTATTAGTCAACACGAATGTCGATTTTTGTAATGAAAATCAACATTTAAGTCGAAATTTTTTTCATGCGAAGGAGCAGATAAAACATTAAGCATACAGCGTTGATGGAGCACTTGCATGAGAACTTTATATGTGATATTCTGAGCACCTGTATTTTAAAGGATAGCCATATTTCAAAGGTGGACTTTATCCCTGGCGCATTTACAGCAGATGCACACAGGCGCATTCCAAAATTATTAACTGTTTGTATGGGGTGGGAGTGAGTAACGCAGTTTTTACATACATGTTACAAATTTTGTCATCCCCTCTTTGTTTCTTTTTTTAAAATTACTGATGAGTAGCATTTCCTTCATTTTTTGCGTAAGGTTGATTGCCATTAAGTATCATTTTTATTTTATATGTATATCGTTAAAGGTGTTTGAACTTTCTAAGTTCACAAGCTTTCCGATTCTTTACATTATTTTAGGTCGACGATGGGGTTAATTTTTTCTGAATAGGAGATCTTGGAATGCCAGGTTCATTCAGTCCAGTCATTGTTTGCTAATTGTTTTCCACATATTTTGTTTGTAAACTTATAGGTCAGAGCTCATTCACTTAATTTTGAAAACCCGTTTCACATTCTGTATTATAAAAGGATTTGGTTGAATGTTGTTTATAGTAAACATACGCAATGCTGATCTCTGCAAATACAAAAGCACAGACGTACGGCACACTCTCCATAAGTGCTTTCTGGTTCTTACGCTGTAGTAAGTCAAAATCTGCCACCTGGAGGTTTTTTTAATCACTTTTTACTTTAGTATCCGCAAATAAGATGTCAGATTTCATATAAAATAATTTGTATAGAATTTATTAATAATAGTGTAAAAAAGACAACTTTAAGACCCCACCCCTGGTAAGCCGTCGGTCATCTTAAAACGTCTTGCCACTACCACACATCGTACAGAGTTTATTAAATGCCATATTAAAGACTCGGTGGTTTACTTTTGTTTTGGCATTGCCAAACGATTTGTAAGTTGCTTTCTAGGGCTTTGATTGGAATATTTATTGTTATTTTGGCAGTTCATTCAGTTTGAGTGGTTGTTTTTATGCGAAAATTACTGACGTTGAAAGCCGTTTCAAGTGAAGTCAAGAGGGGAAAAATAAAAGCAGTACGAAACAGCAACTTTTATTGGAATAACTTCCAAGGCACACTAGAGGATTTTGGAATACCCCCTGAAGACTTTTGGGTTAAGTTAACTTGCCAAATTTTAATTTTTTTTACAGAAAAACGCTACAGTTCTAGTTATGCTTTTTTCATTATATATACCCGTGCACAGTTAAGTGTATATATATATATATATATATATATGATAACTTTTTTTGAACATACGACTGCGTCCTGGAAAAGTGGATTTTGTGTAGGTCTACACAAAGAAGAATTTGTTAATACCCAGCGGCAAAATAAGTGGCTTGTGTTTTTTAAAAGCAACTTATGAAGTCTACAAATATACATTACCACCCAATTGTAGCCTAATTGTATCCAGCAGTACTAATAATATCATTGACACAATGATAAAACAGTTTTAACGGTAATATGTTACATTTTGCATTGCATTCAGGGAATGACCTAATGTCATCCTTCCGGCATTTCACCAAGTTTTGCTGCCAGGCAGAATTCTTTAGTTGGACTTTTTTTGTTCCACAAAGATTTTTTACCTTTTCTTAAGGTAAATAGGCTGTTTGTTCTCCAAGAACTAGTAGGAATCATATACAGTAGAATGTAGTATACGTTGCGATTTAAAAAAAAGATAAACATGGTAATTTTATCTAGCGGGACTTTATTGTTTTATGATCCATAATTTCGGCTGGTACTGCACTCGTAGTTAGCGCTAAAAAGTTTTTTTTTCGTTTGATCATATTGATTGCATCAGCAGTCGGAATATTCTTTTCTTAACTCTTCTTATCTATGTACGTTAAACGCTCAGTTTAGCTGGTCAGTTGTATTTGAAACGTTTTTAAGAGAAAGAGCACGCAGAGAGCCAGACCTTTTCTGTTTTGGGAGCGAATGTCATGTTTTGGTCGGTATATTAGATATTGAAAACCTTATTGTTTGTTGTGATTTTTGTGTGTCAATTTGAGGGTAACTTAACCTTTCATTCCATTTTTTGCATATTGAATGAAGAGTAAGGTGCATGATAGACTAGATAATTGAGAGTAAATAAGACTATTCTTTTCCAATGCCATTTAAGATGTATATCTAAATTATTCTTTAGAATTTCCCTTTCCATAGTACTCTTTTCGCTCAAACACTTTGCCATATTTTTATAAGTAGTATTTTTGATGGTCCGAATCACTTACTGTTGATTTTTTTTCCAAAGCGGTAAACCAAATTTGAAAGGCTTTGCAATGCTGAATACTGTATGAAAAGTTTTGTCAACTAAGAGTCGAATCAGGATCATTGCGTTAGACGTGAAATATTGTTGGTTTTTTGAGCTTGTACCGAGAAAACCAGAGACAATAAAAAGATTTATCCGTCACGTTTTTACTTGCCTTTAAACCGCTTGCAATTGCATCAAACGGTTCTGAATAACTTGGTATGTTTAAAATGTAAACACTTGACTGTTGGAAATAAAACATTTTGAATCTTTAAGGTGTTTGATTATCTTGTGGCCGGTGAATGTATGAACAAACTACGTGTATTTTTGGCAGACCTCCAAGATAGCATTTCCAGCACTGGCCAGAAATGGGCAAAATGAGCCCAAGTCCAACCAGATCGCTCCATTTATGGCTTAAATGCTATTTAAGTGAAATGGTTCAGTTGGAAACGGTAACTTGATGAGAATTATAAGCTCCTTTTAGCGATTTAAGGAAAGTTTTTTGTGATTGTAAAAGGATCCTTGTTTTCCATCATGGTAAGAATTTTTATGTATTTGTGAAGTCCCGAATTACTGTTGTTCCACTATTTGCAAATTCGTGGAGACTTTTTCAGTATTCTGTCAAAGGTAATATAAAAACGTCTGGCAAATGTAAATGTAGCATTTTATTCGTTGTCTTGGTTTAATTTGTGGTCTTTATTTGTTCAGAAATAGAAAATCGTTTATTTTTTTGGTAATAGCTCACGTCATGGCTAGGAACTAGTATTGCCATTGTTAATCACTGGAAACCTTTTGAGTTGTCAAAATAGTAAGTATAAATTTTATAGAGCTTTTCTTCGCCAAGTTGTTTCGAAAAGAGATTGTATTTGACGCCAGTTAGCCTGGAGTAAACGTTTTCTAGTTTTACTGTTTGAACTTGATGCATTAAGATGATCAGATCTGTCGTTATTGGTTTCTGTAAATTGCTCATATGGAAAGGAGGAGATTTCGAAACCAAAAACCCTTCCAAGACATTTACCAAGTTTTGATTACTCGAATTTCCAGCTTCTTGTTTCTTTCCATGTGGGTTCAATTTACATTCACTCGTGCTCTTCGCGATTTGATCTTCGCAGCTTTGTAGGTGCCAGCTTTCTGTACATCAAACACACATTCATTCAGTACTTTTGATACCCATTTTTAGACAAGATTGCAAACATTCAAGTAGTTGCTAATTCGTACATTAGACACTCTACAAAGTTGTGTTTTTGTTTGATTTGGCGTTGCGAATGACGTTACATTTGCATTGTTAAGGCAGAAATTATTATAATTATGTTAAATGTTGTGTTAAAGTTGACTGAAAAAATGGACAGGTAACAAACACCCTTGAAGGGGCAAATCTTTTTCTTTTTTTTTAAGGGTGAATCTATTGGTTATTCTCATGTAAATTTAATGTTTTAATTGTGAAGTTACATATGGATTAAATTTTATGTACCTTACGAATTTAAATCAGATTCTGTAAATCCATTTCATTGGTGTAATAACTGTTTTACTTTCTTGGTAGGGTTTAGCATGAGTGGTACGAAACGTACGATAGACGTTGCGATCGATAACACAGTTTAATAGGGAGGGTTGGGTCTTTGAAGAAACATAGTAAGGCGGGTATAAATTGTAGGACTGAGGTTGGTGCAGGGCGCTTTGCGGAGGTAAGTATCGGCATTGGGTGCTTAACGAGGATTTAAAGCATTGTTGGCTTTTACTAAGTGCTGGTCAAACAGTTTAATTAGAAGCGCAATTAAAAAGTAATGGATTGTTGTTTCTGGAGGTTTGATGTGTTTATTTGAGGAAAATACAACGCAGTGGTCAAAAGGATGGTACCGTGTACAGACGTATTTTTCTTTGTTTTGCATTAGAAAAAGCCCCTTTTCGTCATCTGAAACCGTTGAATATAGTATTGTTGGAGTTAAATTGAATTTACTCACAGAGAATTACATTATGTCTAGTTTTTTGACACCTAATGAAAAATGTGGTTTGGTCATCTGAGTGCCTAGACTGACCCAACTTTGTTTTGTTGTTATTTTGTGACTATATTCATTCTGCCCTGAACCTCGAGATCTGAATGCTATTCCGAACCTCAGTGGGACAGATTATTCCACCACCATGTCAGAAACGTAATTGAAAATCTGGTTCATGTGACAAGCTTTTTGTACTTGTACAAGAAAATCGAGATATACTGTGTCACAGAAACTATAGCTGGTGAGCTGATATACTGTTCGAAATTACGGGATACATGTAGAAAGAACTGGTTGTGTTTAAGGACTATGTATGTGCCGACCAAAACTGGTTTTCAGTGTATATTATCTTCCAAACGAAAAAACTGTTTGTATTAAAGTTTTGCCCGATGCAGCCAAAAATTTTCTGATATGCTGCTTGTACTGACTACCGTCTGGCTCTCGGTACGTCGCAAACAAATCGCAACCTTGAAGGTAAGTTGTTATTACCAACTGGGGAGGACAAAGATAATTACTCTGAAAGATGTGAACTATCTTGTGGAAATAGAAAACGGAGCTTAAAGAGGTTCTTACTCTGTTAACTCTCACAATTACGGTAGTTCAAGAAGCAACTGGAATACAAGACAAAAACACGCACTGATATTTTGTCAAATAGACGGGAATTCGTTAGGTACACCAAGTATACTATCAAAGATTTAAGCCTGAGGGAAACGTGATTTTAGTCCCGATAACCATATACTTTTGAACCCAGACCTTTTAAAAGTCTTATTGGAAGAGTGTTTGCAAGACCCTGATGTTAATTCCGCATTAAAAGCCTTCTATCTAACCATAGGTAACCATATCTGTTATCTTTAATGGTCATGCGCCACTTGTAAAAAGAAGTAAAATCGAACCCTTCCTGGCTTTCACCAGAGTAATAGTAGCAATGAAGGGTGTCTTCGAAAATATCGTAAAACCAAATCAGCATATGATAAAAGAGCTTACCCAAACAAAGCGAAGAGGAACTACAACGAGAGCTTACTGAGAGAAACGCCTGAGAATCTAGATTGGTTCTGGAAAACGTTGAGAGATATTTTTTATTTGACTTATGCGGAGCAACATAATCGATATTCCAATTAAAACATACTATACTTTAAGTCTTGGAAAAAGTAGTCCCATCTGAAATATACAGCTATTCAAAAAAGCTGAACAGAAAGGGAGCCACCAATTGTGACCACCTGCTACTCGGCTGAAAGATGGAAAAGACTCTATCAAGATCCCTTTACGCTGCAACATAAACCCCAGATGTTAAAACAGCGGATATGCCAATTTTTAATTTGGATTCCGGCACTGTTTGACAACTGCAGCCCTGTCTCGGACTTGGCAACCCTTTCCAAAATCATGAAAGAATTGTTCAGATATATTTTTTTAGCAACTTGCAAAATGCCTGGAAGGAAACAAGCTGATTGTTTGGATCCGATCCTTTTCCCATCCATTCTGGAATCATTACTCTTTAAAATAATATTTAATGACTTCACAGACGTTTCTGAGCACTCAAAAACTATCAAATATGCGGACGATACAACCTTGCATTATAATGAATGTCAAATAGTCAGATATTTTTAGGATACTGAACGATAATTAAGAGTCAATCCCGACTTGCCCTCGGGAAAGTGCTTAATTGAATCCACAATGTTAACCGTTCACGCTAATCTATGATCCAGGTAAAGATAACCCAACCGATTACAAGTAAGCACACATTACCACT
Organism: Morbakka virulenta; assembly: GCA_003991215.1. Taxonomy (NCBI): domain Eukaryota; kingdom Metazoa; phylum Cnidaria; class Cubozoa; order Carybdeida; family Carukiidae; genus Morbakka; species Morbakka virulenta. The sequence continues at coordinate 550,629 of RDPX01000352.1, read as the reverse complement.
ATCGAACATAGAAAACAATCCTCAACCAACTTGATTTGTACATCAACGAGATGGTTAGAGATGACCTTCCATTACTCTGTATCAAATGCGTACTGCCACAAACGAGTACAAGAGATTGCAGCTTTTGATATAAGCCATTTTAAGTGGTTAAAACGTGTTGGACGGAAAAATGCAAATTGTTAATTATGCTCATATATTTTCAGAGCTTTTTAGCGCTGCCTGATTGGTACTAAGAGGCATCAGAGTAATCATACTATAGACATTTGGATATAAATTCATCGCACTAACTTACGAAGGGCACCAGGGAGTTGTACCGACGAGCAGCTGACTGTGCTTTCCAGGGATTGAGAAAATCTTCGATATACTTCTTTTCCTTCGGTCTACTTCTAACTTCAAATTGCGTCGGCCGCTCGGCATTTCTTCCACACGCTCCTATTGCTTGCATCGTCCTCCTCAGTGCCAACTGTTTTCCTATCAACCTGCACTCTGTCTCTCTATCGCAACGTCTGACGCTCTTTACGTCTTTTTCCAACTACCTGTTGATTGAACACTTGCTTCACAATACTTTCTTCCTCTCTCCTCATTAGGTTTCCAAACCAGTGGAGTTTAACCTCTTTAGCCTTTCTCCACACTTCAACTACTTCGGTATGCTTTCTCAAATCTGCACTTGCTCTGTGCTCCCAGACCATTCTCATCTCTGTTGCCTCCAGCTTCCTCTCTTGTACTTTCTTCAATGGCCAACTTTCAGCTCCTACAGTGTAACAGGTCTGATGGCTGTCTGAAAGAAATAGCTCTTGAGATGGAGTGGCACCTTTTTGTCGCAGATAACTACATTGCTCTCAGACCATTTCTTCCAGGTGCTCCCAATTCTTGCCTTGACTTCTTCCTCACAACCTCCGTCAATGATGAAACCTAAGTACCTTTATCTCCTCTCCATGGATATCCACTATCTTAGGGGGCTTCAAAAACGTGCCTACTTGATATCATTACTTCCGTCTTCTTTGCATTCACTTTTAGGTCACTCTCCCATTCTCTGCACCTCCTCGTTGGCTGTAATGGCTAAATCGTCGGCAAAAAGGAGTTCCTGTGGAGCACCTCCGCATATGTCCTACGAGATTGTGTCCATGATGGTGATAAACAGCAGAGGGCGCGAGGCTGATCCTTGCTGCAATCCTACTCGGACCTCAAAAGGATATGTCTCCCCTGCACCCGTTCTTACCAAGATTTCACGGCATGTGTAAAAGCTTCCGACTACTCTCACGAGGTTTTCGCCGACTCTTCTTTTTCGGAGGCACCAATAAACCATTTTCCTTGGGACTCTATCATAAGCCTTTTCGAGGTGCACAAAACCAACGTAGAGAGTCCTGTTGCCCTCCAGAGCCTTCTCTTGCAGCTCCCGTGGGACAAAGATTGCGTTAACTGTGCCCCTGTCTTCCATGAATGCGAATTACATGATGTCTGTCTCAACACCCCTTAACTAGAGTTTCATTGCATGTTCCAGAAGCTTTATTCCTCTTTTATACAAGCTTTTGGTCCAGTCACTCGGAATCATTTCTTCATCCTATACCTCTCGAAGCACTGCCGTCAGCCATGTTAGACCTTCTTCCCCTAAGACCTTAATTTCACTTGAAACACCTGATGTGCCAGGCGCTTTGCCTCCTTCCATGCATAACAATGTACTTCTCATTCCTCTTCGGTTATCTGGTTTTCTGGACCTTCAACTGAGAAATATTCTCCCCATCTGTCTGTTATCTGCTTGTCTTGGCTCAAAACATTTCCCTGGCTACCCTTGATAAGAACCATATCTCCTTTTTCAGACTTTGGTCGTATCTTTGCCTTTGCTATCCTGAAAATATTCCATTGACCATCCCGGCTATCCAGATGTTCGTAACAGTTCTTATGATGTTTTGCCATTGCTCTTTCTACTGTTGTCTGCCAATCTCTTGGAATGCTTATATCTCTCGATAGCTACGATGCTTCTATCTTCCTTCAGATTCCTAAAGACTGCTCGTTTTTCCCTCATGGCCTTTTGAACATGTTCAGTTCCCCACCACGTCTCCTTGTTCCTTGGTTTCTCCACAAATTTCCCTTGCTGCCACCGTGATACCATCCTTGGGCTTTACCCATTTTCCCTCTACTCCATGAACAACCTCCACACCTTTCAGCTCTACTACTTTTTCCTTGAAAGCTCTAGCTTTTTTTGCTTGCATTAGATTCCAAAGGTTGATGCGCTTTTGCCTTTTCCTCTGCCTTTTTTATTTTTACATTTTCATCTTCAGATCTACCACAACCAACCTGTGTTGTCTGACCACTGCTTTGCCTGGCATCACTTTGGAGTCAATCATGTATTTCCTAAAACTCTTTCTTCTGAGCAAAAAGTCAATCGGACTGCCAGCTCCACCACTGGGCTAGGTTACCTTATGCTCATCATTCTTCATGAACAATGTGTTAATGATCATGAGCTCGAGTTTTTGTGCCATGCCATGTATTTTTGTGCCTTCGGGGTTTCTGACTCCATACCTGCTCCCCCCATGCTGTTTCTCAAAGCCACGTCTGTTTTCCCCAACTTGCCTCTTTCAGTCTGCACCAACTACAAGCTTTTCCTCTTTCTTCACACCCTGAACCAGGCTTTCCAACTGTTCAGAGAACTTATCTTTCCCTTCCTCTGACCACCCTACTTGTGGACCATATCCACTTATTACATTTATGAAGCCAGTATCAGTGCCTATCTTAACTAACATCAATCTTCCATTCACTCTCTTGATACTGGTTTTTGTCCTTCAGATCATTACTAACAGTAACTCCCACACGTTTGTTCTGGTATCTGTTCCGTGATAGAAAGTTTGAATTCCTCACCTATCTCTTTCACTTTGCTCCCCTTTCATCTTATTTCCTGTACACATATAATATCTATTTTCCTTCTTTTCTTGACATTCGCAATCTCCCTTTCTTTACCTGTTATTGATCCAACATTCCAGGTTCGTAATCTTATCCTTGAGCTTGTCCCTTGCTTTTTTAGCTGTACTCAGGATTTGTTCTGTGGTACCCCTCGCTGATTTGTCACAACATGCGGGGGGCCATGTTGCACGTCCAATATGGGGGACGCCCTAGCCATATTCGAGGATGAAATACCGAGATTCATGTTCATTTGATACCCAATCTTTGCACTCGGCTGGCTAGGCCTGACAGCATCACCTGCATAAGGAGTAAGTGTTTTCCACTATGTAACCCATAGTTGGAAAGCATTTGAAGTTAAAGTATCCTTTTCCTAGGCGGATTGCCTACCAAGGATAACGAGCTCTCCCTGCCCGTAATTATGCATCACTGGATGTTGACCACAGAAGTTCGTACGCCCAAAGTGCACATCCTCATTCAGGCAGAATGGCCAACAAAATGGACTCCGTGACCCTGTGAGGTGGGGCTGACCGGGTGGTTCACCTTGCCAAAGTGTGACCCGGGAACTATGCAGGGCACTGTTACCCAAAACCCTGAGACTCGAACTGGCCTGCATAGCTGTATCGTCGATATACTACATATATACATAACTCTATACATAAGAAACATATAATAAACATGTTTTTGTTTATGGATATATATTTACATGTGTGTATTCCTTGACTAAAAGCAGTCACCACAAACACAGCAAGAATCACGTAAATCATTTGACCTCCCCTGCTGAACGATGAGACCAACTGGTGACTAATCTGAGGAATCACTGCCCAGGGAAGAATACTTTCTTGTTGTGCATTGACTCTATTCACGATTCTCGGCTGTAGAAATAGTAAATTTCGTCTCATCAAACTTCGTATGTCCGTTATGGACAAAATCCTGTCCGATTTCTAATGACATGGTAACAATATACCACCGTATAAAAGTATTGCCTTCGATCATTACTCAAAATACGGTTTTTCATCACCGCCGGCAGGTTCGATATGCTCTAAAGGCAGATGGTACTGCCAAAAACCTAAAAACCACAGAATACTCATCGAAAAAGCATAGGAAGGGAAACTAAATTGGCAACAAGAACGTCTTAAATTTTTGTGAGCACATAGCAACGGGTTGCTTGATGACAGGCATGGTTCCTGTCGCACTACCTATTGATGGCCGCACTGTACAAAAGCAGGCTGTCGACACCCACAAATGAAAACGAGTTGTTTTACGTTTACGAGCCTACAAAATGACAAAAAGTAAGTTGCCTATGAAATAAAAAGCTGATCAGAAAGCGCCCTCAAAGGTAATCGACATCTAAAACGTAGACTGAGCCCTAAGATGACTCTAAATTTAATGGCAGGAGTATCAAATACTATAAAAGATGACCGTGATAAAGCAAGAAGGCAGCCTGGTCATCGCATTTGGTTCTGAAAAGAGAATAATACCTGATATTTTTCTAAAAGCTACGTTCTGACAGTGACACAAAACTGTGTGTACACGAGGCAGTAATGTTTAGTACCTGGAAACAAGGCAATATCTTATATGAAGTTAGTTTTTAACTAGAGACTATGGGAAGCATGTATTTTGCATACTCTGGACTTATATTATTATTGATCAATAACCAATTGGTATCTCAGAATGAATTGTCAACTCGTGTACTCACCTTTAGCGTAAAGGCATTTGTCTATCCTTGCGCATGCCCTCCGATTCAAATTTGTGTCGAATTAATTTTTGCTTATTCCTTATTTTAGTGTGAGAAAATACGTAAGATTTCATGATTTTTTTTTTCTTGAAATTTTTTCTGAGTCGGCCGGAAAATTCACTGTTGCTTCTATAGCTCTTCCCTTAGAGATCAAACTGAATTTTGTTTGTTAAAATATCATCTTTAAAAATGCACAGTACGTAGTAGGTTTTTGTTCGTTTATAAAGAAAATGCATACAAGGTATTTGTCAATATTTGTGACCTCATTATTGCGGAAGATATTCAAAATACTATGGAGGCTTTTAAAGAATATACTTTAATTTCAACCTCGATGATAGGTCTTAAATTTAGTACTTTTATTTAATGATCTTGAGTGACGACAAAATAAAATGCCAAATTAAAGGATACCTTGAATGAAAGAGAAAATGAAAGTGTACCTCTGAGATTCATCAGCCACAAAATAGAAATTTGGCTTTCGTAACCCTTTTGGTAGCACCCCTATCTTAAATGTTATATCTACTATTAAGAAATGGTCTACTCTCTGAAATCTGGCTTGACCGTGCACATTGCTGTCTTTTATTCCACTCTTCCATTTTCGCCTTATGACGTACAAAATGACAGACGTCTGCTTTACCTTCAGGAAAGTATCATTAAATTTTTATTGGAATGTGTCTGCAAATGTTAAATCTTTAGCATATGGCTATAAACGTGTAAGAAAGCAAGTAAAATAGTTCATCATCTTAATCCAACTCAATTTTTTCAAGGGTAAATTACATTTACAAAATGTGGCAATGTATCAATTGGAAAAAAGGGCTGCTTGTTTACGTCACTGTGAACGAGTTCCCCAACACACGAAGTAAAACAAATCGTGGTTTCAACTCCAAATTGCCTTAGGAAAGGGGATTTAGAGACAGAATTTTTATTACTCTTAAATCACAAGACAAAAAGACTAACTGGAAAGAAGGTTGACGTTGGAAAGACCGATAAGATTCAATAGGAATGCTGTCTAGAGTAGACAAAAGGGAGAAAATTACCCCAACAAGACCAAGTAGAAGAGGGAAGACCATGTTCAACTCGGCAAGGAAAAGAAGGAATCTTGAAAACGCGGGCTCCAATCTGCTGAAGAGGAGAAGGTAGGTCTTACGGTTAGTTATGAATATCTAAAGAGAAGATGATGCATGGTGGCAAGAACAGAGAGGAGAATAAGAAGACAAGAAAAGAAGAAATACCTAAATCAGTTCCCAGAAAATCCCACAAGTTGACAAAGAACCCATTTACAATTAGCAAAGGTGCGAAATTAGAGTGTCCAAAAGAAGAATTAGAAAGCTATAAAATAAGAATATACAGCGATCTAAAACGATATAAAGAGCTTTCCCCGTCTAAAGCGAACATAAAACGGCCCAAAAGAAATATAGAGCTTTCGCGAAGTACCCTATTAAAAGTAATTCCAGGCGAACAGTCCTATTCAACTTCGATCTGAGAAACCTGTAACAAGAATTATTAAAAAATCAAGATCCGAAACCGATCCAGGACAGAACAGTGTACCAAACAAAGTGTAAAAACAACGTCCACAGCCCAGATACACTCGTCATCATCTTAACGAAGTGTGGTCAGAAAAAAGAATGGCCGACAAGTAGTGTTGTTCCTACGGAATTCAAATCCTAAAGGTAAAACTTTGACTACGGTTTCTCATTTCAAACCAATCTTATCATTGACGGAAAGATTTTCGTCGGCATTTTTCCTCAGCACAACATGACATTTCTCTAAAACGACTACATTAAAGCATCAATACACAAAGCTGGACTTCTGGGGGTCTTTGTATAGATTGGGTATGCTAGTATCGTCTGGGATAGTGTCTGATGAGCAAAGGGAGAGAAGTGAGATCTCAAAATCGTATGGCTTGACCTTACCATTGTGTTCAAATCAATTCCACAAAGTTGTTGTCATTCACGATTGAGTTCTTCTAGATTTCTCCAAGTCCGACAAACAATGCTAGACCATTAGGTCAGCTTTGTCAAAAGATTCACATCCAAATTGACAACTTTGTGGCAGATTTTAGGTCACTGTAGCAGTAGGATCACTATTTATGCTATTAGTTTATCCTATTGCTCAGTAGCCGGAATATTGAGAGAAATAAAAAAGCCGTTTAGGGGCAACAGTACTTTTCCAGCTCGGTCTAAGGCGACCATGAATTAATTACTACAACGTCTGGACGAGCTGATCATGTGAAAACGTACAAAATGTAAACCAATAAATTCTAGATGGATAACATTCAAGAAAGGAAAACAGACTGGTGCCAAATACACAATATCTAAGAATAATATTCCAGCTGTAGCAGAGGAACCCGTAAAGAGATTGGGAAGGAAGTATAACGTCAATCTGAATAACCGTCAGAGAGGGATAGAAAACCATGTAGTGGCGGAGAATAGCTTCAAATCTATGATAAAACAAAGCACTCGGGTAATAAAACAAATCGTGGATCTTGCAACCTACCCAGCATCTTAGACTGATGTGGCCTTCAACTACATCAGGTCGCTTTATCTCGAGTGGAGAGGATAGATATGTGTTTTGTGTATTAACACCTTCATCTGAAACTGGTTTTGGCTTCACATAATGACATCAACACCTGTCTTCTACAGGAATAGTAGTGTACTGGAACTTCCTCTTGCAATTATTTTATGAACAATACAAATGTGAAAGGGGGCGCAGTGTCATGATCCTAAGCCACTCGACAGACCCATTAATCAAGGAAAACCAGTGTAGGAAACAAAGAGAGCGCAAAAAAAGCAACAAACGGCAACCTGACTATAATAGAATACTAAAATATTGTCGCCATTGAGGAAATTTCCATTCGCCAATTTAGCAATGCCTCTTTCAAGCCATGGACAAATAAGTCTCGGGAAGAACAAAGAGATGCAATGTTAACTATTACAAAGGAAAATGAAGCCAAAGAAAGATACACCAGTCTTGTGAAACAGTGTACAAGGGCAATGTATCTCATGGGGCTAAAAAGTACCCGAGAGAACTATCGCCTGGCAAGAGTTCTGGGCATAAGAACAAGCAAGAAGCTTTTTGTTAAGATACACATATTGTCCATTAGGCCTTGCAACAATATACCTGTGGAGGCATAAAAAAGTGCTGGCAGTTTTAAACAACGCGGTGAAGGAAAAAATCAATGAATATAAACTCTCACAGGTACCATCCACTAGCAAGATTAAGTTCTGCAAGCAGTGTGACCAGTCTGAAGAGCACGAGATCAGTTAAGAACGAAAGAATTTAAGGTTTCTGGGAAATAAGTGCAGATATAGAATCCACGCTTGTGTTCCCAGCGGTGCAAGCACAACAATGCCCTGGTCAAGCTGTCTGGCGTGCAGAAAGGACAATCATCAAGCTGACCGAATTCACTCTTAGCTGAGAAACAAACATCGATGGCGCCTATAGCATGAAAGAAGATTGCTGCAAGAGCCTGATTCTGTAATGTGAAGATAACGGAGAGCAGGCCGAGTTTCATCAAAGTCGGCTTTTGGGGCCACAGGCCACCGGCCACCGGCTACAGAATCACTAACGTAATTAAAAAACCGCCCTGTACTTCGTTTTAGACCTCCTGTGGTACCTTCTGATGACCGAGTTTGTTGCTATCCCTCTATGGTACAATTGGTTGAGCCCAGCGTCAAGCAGTGTTAAGTTATTTCTAGGTGAGATAATCCCAGTTAATAGACTGTACCCCCTGAACTGTTTGGGCTTTATTACTGTTACCCCCGGCTATTGCACCTATATGTCAACTTCGAATTTTACTGGTTGCCATTGCTCTTTGACTTTATACACATATGCATGTAGTCACGGACTTTTTGCACTTCATGCTTCTTTTTGAGCATGCGCATTACACTTGGAAACTCTGCACTAGTGTCTTAAAAAAACAACAAAAAACGGGAGGAAATGCACATTATAATGCACGATCAAATGAAATGTTACTGTCAAAACAACTGACATTACAACCGTGAAATAAAGAGTAGTACAGAAGAACTGCTATTAAACATTTACGATCGAACAATCTGATACTATCATATGAAATACAACGATGATCTCAGTAGCAGTCTAAAATATTTCCACCTACAAAATTTAAACCAAATGCTAACATCAAACAAACTGACTTTGCAATAATGACCTCAACAACAGTCTTAAAAAATCAATGCGTTCAAACTTCTATCAAACAAAGTTATCTTAAAACCAAAAACCACCAGCAGTTTTGATAGAGCAATTACATGGATACTCATTTTCGACGTATTTTTCAAGGGGTAAAACATAATAACTACAACACTAAAAGCATATGTGGGTTTCAGAGCTTGAAAATTAATTCTGTATTGAACAAGTTAAAAAAAGCCTTGTTGTTACGTTTCTGTGCAATTAGTACATTACTAAACAAATCTATCACTATGAGAGAAATCATTTACAAAATCGATACTGGCGGAGCGGACAATATACACACAAGTGACTAGGTTGGAGGTCATTCCCTCACGTTATAGGAAAGAATACCTCTGACCTTGCGGGAAATTGTTCTAATTACAATAAAAGGGGGTTAAAATTGCTCCACTAACAATTTGCAGGAAAATCACTGTAGTCATTTATCATCCCTCTCTCTTTTGGGAGTAACTGGTTCAATGAACTCTGTACAACAGCTAAATTTTGCTGAACAAAATTCTGCTATTTTAGCAAATAAGCGTGTGCTAATGTACTGATGCCATAACCTACATTAACTTTACGAATAATAAGAACAGATCTGCTTCTGAGCTGCAGATTTTATTGAGATCAAAAGGATATGAAAAATTAATGATGGTATTATTATCACTATTAGTTACAGTTAAACACGATCTATAACCGAGTTATCTAATTATAATAATAACTAATAATAATTTACACAAATTTAGTTATTTAGAAAAGACATTTTGTTATTAAGGACCTGATGAAAAACGATAGAATAAAAATCAAAATTGCATCGAAGTTCAAATTGAGCTCATTACTCATTTTTCAAAATTCATGGAAACAAACGTTCTTCAAATACAATAACAATGCTGATTTAAACGAAGTTTTTAAAAAATTAATTGTTATCGCAATAACATACCAGGATATCAGGGTGGCTATTTATTACTGTCTTGTGCTCCTTGTAGTAATGTAAGTCTTCATAACACATTATGACACTAAATCATACCAACGGCATGTATGCAAGATATCATGATAATGATTTTAATACCTCTAGAGACACGTCTTCACTGAAATAAAAATCCTCACAAATATACTCACTAACGGTATATCGAGTGCTGGTGGAGTTCGCGCCTCTAAAACAGCCACCAATACGACACTTTATCAAATTAAGTAATAAGCTGAATCGCTAATATCTGCAGAAAACCGAGCATTGACTTGTCATCCATCGAGTACTGTTGTAGAGCGATAGGATTGTACGTTTTAATTTAACTGCACAACACCAGCAGATTATACGGTAAATAGGGAAGGCCATTGACGTCACCATTATTGGCTGTTGTAAAATGACATATTTCTCACAGTACATTTCTGAGTCAAAGCATACAACTTTAATCAACACAATGTGTTTTTCACAAATCTGCATCGAGTCTTAAACACTTGATGAGTAGGGTCAGTGTGTAAAAAGTAGGGCAAAAATCAAGGAATCTTAAGTAAGTCGGCCGGAGCCGATTGAACAAATTTCTTTAAACAAGTCCACTTAAGTTCCATTCATTCAGCTTTTAAGCAAGAAACTTTTGACAAAACAAAGTACCGTCAAATACTTAGTTTCATTATTAACCCATTGACTGCTTGTTCTAGTTGTTAGAGAAAATATCACATACCAAACTCATGTATTGCCGCAGTTGTTTCAGGTGTGATGTAAGCATTTCTTTAAAATCAGATAGTGAAGCATTCTGTAAGCTCCATACACTAAGACCAGTGAGTTGACTGACAACAGAATAATCGTGATACCATTCCAATCTTGTTTTGGGTCATATATTGTAGAGATCTTGCTGTCTGGGATGTAAAGAACTACAGCCATGCAAAGGGTAAGGAACAAACTCGTTAATGAGAGCATCTGGAGATAGTGTTCACTGCTGTGCCTTATAGGTTTTTTGTAAGCATAAGCGATAGTTATTACACCTGTTACAAGAATCATTGAACCAATAGTGGTACTAGTCGTTAAACCAAAGAAGGCAAAACCAACAGTAAACAGCAACTTACGGACCATTTCAATAATTTCCCAATACCAACACGAGGGTTCATAATTCTCGTAACAAAATCGCACACCAAAGCAAATGACATTATTTTGCGTCCTTCTGCCTGTGTAGCTTTTTAGTCTTTTTCGGCTGTAATTTAGCATGTACAAGAGTCCTAGAGGAAATCCTACTGGAAATACACAAGAAACATACGCAATATTGACATATTTCCAAGAGGAAGGGTCACTGCTTGGACAAATATCTCTAAAATCAACGTTAAGGTAATATACGCAAACCCGATTGCTGCTGTCAAAACAAAGCTTTCGGCAGGCGAGGGGCAATACCTGAAATATTCTTTGGCAAACGAACGGGTATGTGACGAAGAGGTATAACAGTATGAATCTTAAATAAAGTCCTTTAACAATTTTCACATGACTTTCAGAACAGTCAATGTTGTATTTTCTAATTGCAAATGTATGAAACATAAGGGCAATTGAAGCAATCAAAGGAATGCAAATGGATGCAAGAACAACCAGCAACATTTCCTTAAAAGCTGTAACCTCCAGACTTTTATGAAAACACTTCAAGTTCGGAAACGGAACTATTTCCACGAGTAACTGATAAATGCTTTCTACAACTTCCACCAAATTTTTTGGCCAGGATATCCCTGCCAGCAGTCTAAATACAACAGCTAATAATTGAAAATGTCCAATCATTATCTTGCTAAAAGAAAGGATAACGTCTGCCATACTTCTCTTGTCTTGGCAATCTACCTCCTTACCATCACAATACAATATTATCAGTGCTGAAAAAATAAGAATCAATGGAATGGTAAAAGTTCTGAGAACAACAGACATTTTTGACTTGCATTTGATACAACCGAGCTGCGTACGAAAGTAACCATCGTTACATGTAGCACAAAGAGGACCTGTATAATTTTTTTGGCATTTAGCATCCATACCACCTAAACAAGCCCTTTTAAAACTACATTTATGTATGTGGGGTAAATTGCTATAGAAAGAACTGCATAATGGTTCATAATTATTTCCAAGTGTCAGTATATTTTCAACAAAGCATTTGTAATTGCTTTTGGCCTTTCTGTCTACCCAGTACCACCAGTAGCCTGGCTTTAGCATCCTTGTATCGTTCTTACACAAAATTCCACTTTGATCGCATTCAAAACATCGACCAAAACGGTTTTTTCTATAAAAGCCTGGCAAGCAATAGCAGGCTCGGTAGTCAGCAAATCGATCTGGATCTGTTCCCTTAGGGCACGTTTTGCAATCCAATCGACTGCTTCCACATGTCTTATTCACAAACATCCCAAGATTACAATGTAAGCATTTACTTTGGGCATACTGGGATTGAAAAAATCCACCTCTGAAGCAACAGGTACATTTATTACTCCTCCCATCATTAAACATACCAGCTGGACAGGATTTGCATGATGCCATTCTAAGTTCAGAAGTAATGTCACATTCGAAACCACCCATTACTAGTGCGTTTGCCACACTTACACTTAATCTTTTAAATGTCATACGTTGTGATGTAGCACATTCTAACCTCGTACTATTTGCCTTGTCAACCCTTATTTCCAATAGTTTGTCACAATCAACAAAAACATGGGTAGAATCGCTTAACCCCTGAACCACAGCATTGTTAACATGTGATATCTGGTTCCTGAATAAAGTTACTGTTGTAGCAGTACTTTTTAATCCATAAAAAGTAAAATTTAGTGCACAAATTTCGTTCTCGTGTAATAGAATATGTCTTAGCCTCAAGCCACTAAATATTCCTTTTGGCAAATACGTAATATTATTGCCATTTAAATAAATTGCAAATGGATTCCGGAGGCCTTTGAAAGCATCAATGTCTACATAATTTATCCTATTTTTACCCAGATTGATAATTTTAATGCTAGCATTTCCAAACGCATACGATTCTACCCTGGTGATAAAATTGGAAGACAGATCAAGAGAAAAGCTCTTTACCTCTTTTTGCCTTAAAGCAGATGGAACATGTTGGAGAAGATTGTAACTGAGTACTAGAGAAGCAGTCTGAATGGAAAAAACATTTCCGGCATCCCTCAGCTTGTTGTTCTGAAGATCTAGAGTTGACAATGTCATAGTTTCACTACCAGAACGAAAAATTTCAATTTCATTATAAGCAAAGTTAAGATGTGAAATACCCGAATTATTCAAAAATAACTTAGCTGGTAATGCTCTTAATTTATTTTTGCTCATTTCTAGCTTGAATAGACGAGGCATTTTCGTAAAAGCATTTTCTTTGACTGAACTTATGTTGCAATTCTTCATAACCAAAAATTGTAAGTGTTGTAAATCTTGGAATAAATTGCTTCCAACAGTTGGAACTGAGTTTCCTGACAAGCTCAAAGAGATCAGGCTTGGTGTATTCTTAAATACAAATTCTTTTCCAAAATAAATACCATTATTATTTAAACTCATAGACAAAAGCGACTTCACCGGATAAAATGGTAGCTGGCGAAGGTCTTCGATTGTTAGTTTGTTGTCATCAAGCATAAGTGAACTAATTTTCATAGGCAAAAGGAACGGCTTGTTTAGTCCAACACCTTGTAAATATAACGCATAAATTGTTCGATTTCTAAAGACATCATAGGGCAAAATTAAATCCTTGTTCTCAGATAGATCCAACTTAGTTATAGTGTATGGTAAATCACTAGGAACTTCTCGGAGATGTGCATTTCTGCAATTAATCCTTGGAGAGAACTTCATTAATGTACAAGTACATCCCTCGGGGCACTGTTGTCCATTATTTTGGCTTGCCATACAAAGCGTAATTATCAACAGACCTTTGATAATATCAGTTCCCATTATTTTTTTGTGCTTTAGATTTCCTGCAAGAAAAAACAATTAATTAAAAATGACTTCTTGCGCATTACAAATGGTATTTTCAAACAACGCATTAGAAAAATAAACTGTATTTCCTCAAATAAGAGTCCAGCGTTTTTATTAAAAAACCGCTCTTTGAAGGAGACCCCTTATTAGAAATGGGCGCTTAATCGAGGAAAGACGGTATGTATAAACATTACATTAACAAAAGTATAAATCTTTGAAATATGTGCAAGAAATTACGATGCTCTGCAAAACCTGGTCTCATTTGTAAAAGTGAAAAACAAATCTACAAACGCTAGAATATGGACTACAGTAGGAATTCAAAGAATGTGAATTCCGTTAGAACAGTGGTTAGCATTAATTTTTTGTATCCTACTACCGGAAATCGTGCAAAAATATCATGAATGAAACAACGTGCGACTTTTGTGTTGAAATAGGATACTAACAGCGACAAAGAAATCAGAACTACGGTTATCTTGCTGGAGAATATATCCCAACAAAACCCCAAAAATGAGTAACGGCAAAAGAAACTGTTTTTAGCTTTATGTGAGAAAGCAGGGGTGGCTTGCCAGTGCTAAAGCAGGGGATATACCGACTGTCGATTGGTGTTCTTGCTATAAATGCTATGGATGGTAAGATAATCCGCCACTGATAACCGAAAGCTGAGCGTTACATTGTAAAGGTTCCCCCAACAAAAATTGAGCGTAGATCCCAACAATGTCCCAAAAGGATCTCAAAAAAGTCCTAACAAGAAGATAAAGTAAACTTTTCAGCAATGTTGGAAGTATATGTGGTACTTAAAATAGTTGAACTAGTGGTCAAATGATACCGACAAAGGTAATTGCAAAGAATAAGGCTGCCGTTATTCCAAACCAAAAGCAGGAAAATGTGTTGTACAAGAATTTTATCTATTTAACGAAGAGCACGAAATTAGGGGCTCAAAATAGATGGTTTTCTAAAAATGGATACCTTGATTACGAAATTAGAGGCGTTTCCCAAAAATGTTGAGTAACATTTAAGTTAGCCAAAAACAGTAATGAAAGGTAAACGTTAGTGAGCCGCTGATGATAAATTTTTCCTGATATTGTTAGTTTTCACAAAAGTTAAGGCAGGAAAACACATGATGGTTACCGGTTGGAATGAAGACTAAAAATAAGATTGACTTCCCTGACATACAGCGTACGGACAGAAATGATCCAGTTGTTTAAGGCAGTTCGTAAGTATAAATTGTAAAAGGAAATACCAAGCTGTCTTAGCAAAAACAGGATTAGTACCTGGAGTCAAACGTCAAAGGAATACATAAAACCTGTGCCCATTTTGTATCTTTACAAATCTACAGTTTGGCCTTGCATGTGGAATACCGTTTTTTAATTTTCAAAGTTTCAAAGGAGCTACAGTATTGTACGACTGCAGCTTTTTTCTTCTAACAAGATTTAAAAGTTACTTTTCGAAAAATTGTTACCTTCCTTTTTACACACCCTATCAAGTCTGAAGTGAATTCACTCCGAATGCCTTTCCCCATAGATCCAAATACTATGCAACGCTTATTCTGGGGTTTCTCCAAACTATATACGGTAATTATTCGGTTTAGTTCCCGCTTTTGAGTAATCGCCGCATCTCATATCCACTAAGAAGTAATGTGAATACTGGTCCTAAATACAGAAGGTTGTTCCAAAGTTTTAAATAGCAAGTGGACATAAAACAACAAGGAATAAGTTTGTTTCAAATAGTCGTCTTCCAGTAGTTTATTGTGTGTGCCTTTGGTAATGTTATACAGTTTCCCTCTTCATCCTGTAGTTTGTGCTCTATTTTTCATTTTTTAAACTGATGGTCTAGTATGTTAGCATGCTTTTTATTTATTGTTCTTGCTGTAAACTAAGCTTGAACGACCAAACCGCTACCTTCTTTGGTTTTTTCCGTCACACTTGCATTCATAATGTATGTCTGCTTTTAGAAAATAGCCCACCAGGCTAGAAATTTAGAAACAAACATGAACACTTAGAACTTGAGAATAAATCCTATATGCTGATGATCTCGCTATTACAGCCAAGAGAAAGGAAGAGCTGGAGCGAAGGGTTCAATTGTGGCAGGAAGAACAGGAAAAGAAAGGATTGAAAGTCCACAGCAAGAAGACGAAAGTAATGGTGGCAAGCAAAGCAAGACAAGTTGTGTGCATTAAAGGCACAAAGAATGTGGGAATCAGCCAAGTGGGAAGATTTTGCTACCTTGGTTCAGTTATATCCGAGCAGGATGGATGTCGAGAAGAAATAGATGCCAGGATTAGCAGAGCATGGAGAAAGTGGAGAGACGTTAGAAGGGTAGTTTGTGATAGAAAGATGCCTCTGAAGCTGAAGACCAAGATCTACACAGCAGTCATACGACCTGTGTTACTGTATGGATTAGAGACAGCAGCATTAAGAAAGGCAGAGGAAAGGGCCCTTGAGGTGACAGAGATGAAAATGTTGAGGTGGATATGAGGTATATCACTTCTGGAACACCGGACCAACGACGACATTCGAAGGTTTGTCGGTGTGCCAAACATATCTTGGAAGACCAGAGAAGCAAGGTTAAAGTGGTATGGGTATGTAATGAGGAGGAACCAGGAGAACCCAATAAAACAAGTATGGCAGGAGGCAGCTCAGGGGAAAAGGAGCAGAGGCAGGCAGAAGCTGAGATGGAGAGATGTTNCCAACGACGACAGTCGAATGTTTGTCGGGGTGCCAAACATATCTTGGAAGACCAGAGAAGCAAGGTTAAAGTGGTATGGGTATGTAATGAGGAGGAACCAGGAGAACCCAATAAAACAAGTATGGCAGGAGGTAGCTCAGGGGAAAAGGAGCAGAGGCAGGCAGAAGCTGAGATGGAGAGATGTTGTAAGGGAGGACATGAGGCACGTTGGAGCGAATCCGGAGGACTACAAGGAGCGCGGAAAGTGGCGCAGACTGTGTCGAGCGGTCGATCCGTCCTAGCGATGGAACAAGACCGCAAGAAGAAGAAGAAGAAGAAGAAGAAGAAGATGAACACTTAGAACTTGTTTGTCTTTACCCAGCGACTAGTACACACCACTTGGGAAGATATCATATTTCTTTGCTTCTTGTTGGTGGTTCTGGAAGCAATATAAGACCCCATTTATTTTAGGGCTCTAAATGGATATCAAAACGTGATATAGCTACGAATTGAAGTTTTCAATTTGACACTATATATCATTTTGTGCGTCATTGGCATTAATCGACCCATATTCATGTCTAAACAAGTACGCACTACAATATTTAACAACGTACAGAATACTAAAATTGAAGATCCAATAAGAACGAAATGCATCTCTAAAATCTATATGTCGTTTTTAAATGTTTATTGTGTAGGCAAGTTATCACGATTTAAAAAAAAACACAATTGCTTGGTATGTCACTAAAGTGAAACTTTGTGTTTATATTCCTTCGACATCAAAAAAGTCATTTTATATGCAGAGAAAAACGGAACATTGTGCACCGAGAAATATGATAAGTAGATGCATGAAGAAGGAATGTTGCCAGCTTGCAGCGTCATGCGTAATCTCTTAACCATTCTTGCTCCTTGTCAGACACTCCATTCATTCAGAATGTTGCGGGGTTAGTCTAAATGGTGAGAAACTGAGCGGTGAGACTGCAAGCTGATCATCAAGGCAAGAGGTTAGAAGCTAATTGCTAGTCCTAATAACTGGAAATTGATCATCAAGCTGGATTGGGTGGTAAGCCTTTAGGCTGTGACGCTTGAAGCTGATTTTCGACCTGAGCAAGTGGTAGAACAGAAGCAGAGTTCGGGCTTATATTAACTTTCTAAGAATGTTTCCGCTGTCAGCCTCCGCTTCATTTACCATCTTCACACCCGACAGTGAAAAAGTTATCCATATCACCTTTTCTCATTACATAACACAAAAGTTCTAGTTGTCCACCACAATTCAGTTGCCTCTGCTCTCCTAGTCGTCTCTGAATTTTGTGCACAAGCTTCACAACCATACATTAGGATTGGTATCACATAGAATTTTAATACTCCTTTCCTTTTTCTAGTCTTGATCTTTTACATTTTCTAGCTTCCTGAAGTCATTTTTGCCATTCCTATTCTTCTCTTTATTTCATCAACACATTTTCCTTGTTTTAAGAAGATGTTACTAGTTTTTAGTATACTTGACAATATTCTCTTTCAGTGGTTATCATGCATATAATTTTTTTATAGTTACGAGTACGGCCAACTTGATCTCATTCTATTATTACATTGTCCAGTAGTGCCTGTATTCTTTTCTCAGATTTTGCTCCAAGTATCGTATCACTTGCATACCTTAAATTGTAACATTTTATCTAGTAATAATAAAGCCATTTGGACTTTTGAGGTTCAATAAAATAATATGTACAAGTTGTAAAGGTATGGAGATAATACACATCCTTGGCGTCCACCTCTTTTAATGCCCTTATACTGACTCATCTCGTTTTCAATTGTAATGCCTGCTTGTTGTTCCAAGTATAAGTTTCTAATTAATTGGGTAGCTTTCCCATTTAATCTTTGTAGGAATTGCACAATCTTTTTATTTTTCACTGACCCAAAGGCTTTTGTATATTTTATAAAGCGGACATACAGATCTTTCTGTTTTTCTATCCCTTTTTCACTTAAAATTCTGATCACAATGACTGGGTTTCCTGGGCTTGTGTCTTTTACATAGCAACATTGTACTTTCCCAATTTACGTTCTCATTACACTTCTGACTATGGTCATGATAATCATGAATGTTAGCTTTATGAAATGACACCAAATGTCACGTAAAACCAACATTTAAATGTGCCTGGTTTTTTATATATCATTACAAAAATAGACCTGCATAAATCTTCGTCGACTTCACTTTCATACATTTTACTGAATAATGCTAAAATTATCTGCTACGTTTAGCATTTCTGTCAGTTTCCCTTCAGCTCTTAGTACAGCTCTTACGTCGAATGGCAGAATTTCAGGTTTTTCTATGTTCTGTGTATTACAGACTTGTCTCTTCGGCTGTCATAAAATAAATCTTCAATATACTTCTACCATATTTTACGTTTCTTTTCTTTATCCATAGTGGGGCTATTATTTTCCTTCTTTACGTCCTTCTTCTGAACAGTACCTTTTATTTCCGTGATTGTCATCATATTTCATTTGAGTTTTTATTTATTTCTTCACGATTCATATTTAACCAACTTTCTTTAGCTTTTTTGCACATGTGTATAGTTTCCTTTTCTGTAATTTTGTATTCCTGTGATTTCCTAGTTTTGATCTTTCATGAGTTCCAATATCTGTCACCCATTTTTGTTTAATCTTGTTCTTTGATCAAACATGACTGGCAGTGGTTATCATTGCTTTGTATTACCCCTTCTCATTGGCCAGAAAGCTCAAAAAGAGTGACGAGTTCCACTAAATGGGCTGCTCCACTATGATATGCAGCATTGCAATTTGGTCTCACAAATGACCTGCTCTTACAGACGTAAGCTTGCTAGTCACGTAATCTCTGGTCCACAGGTCCTCTCAACTTTTGCAAGGTAATTCTCTTGAGCATCTTTCCAGGAACAGACAGCAGTGCAAATCCTCTGTAATTTGAGCAATGACTGAGGTTTTCTTTCCTTGAAGCCTTAATTAGATGCCTTTTCTTCCAATCTGTCGTGATTATTTCCCCTTCCTCGAAATTATGCCAATTTATTAAAACTTCCATCAATAAAACTAGAAGTTGCTAGATCTAGTTTTTATTATGGTGGAGCTAAGCTATTTAATAATATGCCGCTTGAAGATAGAAGACCCTTTTTATCTTGATTGAAATTTGAAGGCTTTTAATTTTATATAGTTTTTAATCAGTTCTTATTATTTTCTTTTATTATATTCTACAGGACAAACATTGATAACAGNAATCCTCTGTAATTTGAGCAATGACTGAGGTTTTCTTTCCTTGAAGCCTTAATTAGATGCCTTTTCTTCCAATCTGTCGTGATTATTTCCCCTTCCTCGAAATTATGCCAATTTATTAAAACTTCCATCAATAAAACTAGAAGTTGCTAGATCTAGTTTTTATTATGGTGGAGCTAAGCTATTTAATAATATGCCGCTTGAAGATAGAAGACCCTTTTTATCTTGATTGAAATTTGAAGGCTTTTAATTTTATATAGTTTTTAATCAGTTCTTATTATTTTCTTTTATTATATTCTACAGGACAAACATTGATAACAGTATTTATGTAAATATGTAAATAACTGAAGCTTTTATCCTGTATAAATATTTGTAAATAAATAAATAAATTAATAGATCTTTTCAAACAATTTGTACATCATATCTACTAATATTTCTGGGTCTGCAATTAAGTGATTCGCCTGAATTTGATCCGGCCCCACTGCCCTAATATTCATGGCTTTTGTTATGGCCTTCCTGATCTCTGCTCTTGTTGGTTTGCTGCAGACAATGGGTAGGTCAGTCTCAGCTCCCAAATGTTTAGTGGATTTGGTTGTGCCAGTCTGTTGCGCAACTCTTCAAAATACTCGGCTTACCTATTCAGCACCCCCTTAACTCCCCTCTGCACATTGCTATCCATACAATCTTACAATTATTTCATCTTCCTGTTGGAAGCTGCTTCCTCTGCCTCCTAAACTAGCCCTTCAACAAAGTTCCTTTTATCTGCTCCGATACTTCTCTTCACTATCCTTTTTCATTCTGCATGTTTCCTTTGGGCTCTGGCCTTGTTGTTCTTCTGCAGCTATTGTTCACTACAATCTTCTTCTCTTTCCCTTCCTGGAGCTTTCTGTAGGTTTATACAGAGATCCAGTCTTTCTGCTGAATTTTTTTCGACCAAGAGTCTTCTCACATGCTCCATTTACAGCTCCCTTTATGGTCTTTCATCGGGTCTGGATATTTTGCTTTCCCTTGGCTTTTACTACTACACGTCATACTCCTCCCTTCGGAGTGTCCAACACCCCCCAGGTCCTGTGCTTGTTGTGTTGTCCTTGATGTTTCTGTAGCTCAAGAGGTTTTATCGGATGAAGCTGCTGGCCCCATTATCAACTCTCCTCCATTTCAGAAAGGCTTGGAACCATTCTTGGCGAGTTACAATAGGCATGGGGAAGTAATATCTCTCGGTAGTTTATCTCAAGAGTTTCAAGCACTGAAGACCTACGTTAGGTATATTTTTAATGCATTAAAGACTTTTACTGTAAATAGCCATTCTTACAAAGATTTCGAGGTTTTTCTTTCAAAACTTCTTTAACCGAGAACAAATGAGAAATTATAACAAATTGTATAAGAAAAACCTCTTTTCCATCTTCTCTAGTTCAAGAAATCCCAGTAGAATTACTTTCTGAAGAAAAAGACATTGAACTTTCCTTAATGAATCTCTCCCTGAACTTTATAACTGTGATGTACACAGTGACATATCGTATGACGTAATTAAACATGCTGACATTCACTCCCCATCACATTTATGGAACATTAGATTTTAACATTTTTAGCACGTAGTATTTCTTATTTAAGTATGCTTTCGGAGTTCTTTCACAGTTTTGATTTGATAGTGTATGCGAACTCTTCTCGAACGATATTTGGATTTCATACGTGGGTTTTCAGAGATTGAATTTATTCGAATATTCTTGGAGTCTACCCAACTTTGTACAGAAATGTGCTACTTACTCGATAGTTTCATGGAACTATTAAATAACATTTATTGATACTTATTACGTTTTTATAAAGGACGATATCATTTCTTAACTCGTTGTGATTTCTTGTGTGGATAGAACATCTGTTTTCCCACAGTGGTGACCATGCCGTGAAACCAGAAAATTGTGTCCACTTTTTCTACCTAAGTTGTATTGCCCCAAATTATTCGGGTAAGCGTAATTTTAAAAAATCATAAGAATTTTTAGAAATTGTTTCTGGTTATTTGCAGCGCTAATTGCTACGAAATTAATTCGCATAAGGTTTTTTAGCGATATTATGTGCTAGATACTTTCAGGTTCAGTATTTATTCACGTTGAATTCACTTTATTTTAGTGTCCAGTGGTGACTAAGAAAAGGAAAAATAAAAATAAATGATGAGTGTCGGCAATTTCAAGAAGAATGGAATTTGAATTTCTTCTTCATCATATCTGGCGAGAAAGGATTGTGTGTGATTTGCAACGAAACCGTGGCTGTGATGAAAGAATACAGCCTAGGTCGTCATGATCAAAGCAAACATTAGGACGAATATATACAGTTGGAGGGTAAAGTCCGTGCCGAAAAATTTTCTCTATTACAAGATGAACTCGTATCTTAGAGGATATCGTTCAGTAAAACCTCAAATAAAAATGAACCCTTAATTAAGACCAGCTATAAAGCTGCTTACCTCCTGGATAAAAGTGGCAAATCGTTTAAAATTTAAAAATGTAGCTTTGGGGGAAAATACCATTGCCCGCCGTGTTACACGTATGCGTGAGAGGGCTGTGATTCAAACAGCGAAAAATGAAAGTAAGTTTAGCCATTTTTCAATTGCAATGGATGAACCGCTCGACAGCTGTTTTACCTCTCAACTGCTTCTGTTCATTAGTGGTGTGGATGAGGACAAGAGATGGCTTCCCTACATGGCATGTATGGCACTGTAATCGGAGAAGATATATTCAATGAGTTGGAAAAAAACATTTGCTGATTATAACTTGGACTGGACTAACTTCTGTTGTCTGACTGTTGATGGAGGAAAGAGCAGGAGTGGCATAAAGAAAGGCTTGGTTGGACAAGTGAAGCAGAAATGTAAATAAGAAAATATTCCACAACCAATGTCCTCTGTGTTCTAAATATGTTTACATTAGCAGTGTACTGAATCCTGTGGTGAAGATGGTGAATTTAATATGGTCACACGGGCTCAACCATAGACAGTTTAGAAAAATGCTGAAAGGTACAGACACGGAGTCGTACGATTTGCCATTTTACACAGCAGTAAGATGGTTAAGTTGTGAGAAAGTTCTGAGTAGAATATTTGAGTTAAGAAAGGAAATAGGTTACTTCCTAGAAAGTAAATGGAAGCCCCAACCATTACTGTCTGATGAAGAGTGAGTATGGAAATTGTCCTTTGCTGCAGACATATCTAGTCATTTAAATTTTTTGAAGCTAAAACTATCGGGAGGAAAAGCTAGTTTCTGATCTATACACCTACCTAAAGACCTTCAAATCTGAACTTGTCTTGTTTTCGAAACAAGTACAGGCCAACACCTTGACGCACTTTCCGCAGTTCAAGGTCTTCATGGCTGAACCAACAGCTGACTTCCCCCAAGTCATTTGCATGAGAGATCATCAAAGAACTCTAATTGCAGTTCCATGAGCTGTTTTCTGACTTGGATTCAAAGGCAGAAGAAGTGAGATTTCTTCTAAACCCAGCAGATGGGGCCGGCTGCACACATGAAGTGCAGCTGAAGCTCATTGACTTTCAAGCAAATGCCCTTCCTAGCGTCAAGTTCAAGGAAGGACTGGTCGGTTTTTACCAGCTTTTGCCCAAAGACAACTTTCCTAATGTTAAAACTTTTGCATCAAGGTACCTTTCAATCTTTGGAACAAGATACCGGCGTGAAAAAACATTTTCAAGACACAAAAAAAGAACAATTAACGTTTAATTTAATTAATTAATAATTAACGTAAAGAAAAATTTGAGAACAAACTTGTCCGGTGATAACCTCAGGTCACTTTTGATATTGGGGGCATCAGATAAAGCCAGAAATGTCTGCTATTTTGCCATCCAGGAAAGAATGTGGCCTTACCCACTAATAAAGGCGTTTATTAGTAGTGTATCCATGTTTTATTAAATAATAATCGAATAAAATAAATGAAATAAATTATCAAAAACAACATACATGTTTTGATTCTTTTTTATTTGGACCTCCAGTGCGTAGTCGGGCCTCCGAACTGTTGTTTGATAGTTAATACGGCCCTCGGACTTAAAAGTTTGGAGACCCCTTAAGTAGATCAATAATAGATAATAAGTTAAGGTTGCTAGCTTACACTGTAGACATCAGTACTGTTTTGCTGCAGGAAATTCTTTGCTTGAACCTGTAAAATGAATACCCCTTCTGCACAGATAGCAGATTTTTCTATAGTATGGGTCTGTTTTCACAATGGTAGGTATCACAAGGCAAAATCAAAGTGTAATAATACAAATGCCAAAATGTAAAGTGCAACTACTGCTGCCACACAGCTTTTCGCCAACCAACTTGCTTTCCCATGGTTGTATCCTGACACACGACATAAACAAGGTTCCAGGTCTGTTATTTCTTTGGTTCATCAACTCCTGAACCACTGATTAATTGATTAGTCGAACCAGACAACACGTGTTGTAATGTTTGGGTGCTATCGGCAGCCCCACTGTACCTCAGATACGTTTGAGGTCGAAATAATTTTAAGACACTTGAAGATTCAAGTTCTTTATGAAAATGTTTAAGCTTCTGGTTATCTTATTTACTGTCAAGAAGATATTTGCTACCAAACTGGTGATTTCGCGAATTATTGATCAGTCTTGTATCGAGGTTGTCAATAACAGTGGCTTTGACGATGGCGAAACAGGTTTTCGGCGTCGCAAATTTTCGTGAACCTCAACAGTTCAAGGTTGTTGGGAAACCTCCTTTGCGTAGTAATTACGTAGTCTTTAAGTAATTTAGTAACATGACTCAAGTTGTTTTTCCTTTTCATCGCCACAGGAAAATAGAGTTAATGGTCAAAATATATTTCATTTACGCAAATTTATTCTTAGAGAATTTAGCACATGGATACACCTTTCGTGTTTACTTATTTTTATTGGCTCGTTTATTCAAAACGACATTGATTAATAATGTGTATTTAGGAATATCAAGGGGTATTGAAGTAGAGAACTTTAGATAAGAACAAGTATGTAGACATATCGTAGATGATGAAAGAATAAGAGGCATATTAGTCAAAATCAGAGTGTGTTCTTCGTAGAGTCTTCTCTGATTCATAATTGAATCAGCGTTCAGAGTACAGATCTCAATTTATACAACACATGGTCCACCGTAAGCCAAATTATGAGCCTTGAAGCCGAAGATATCGATTCGTCGAGGGAAAAGCGAAGCGTTTTTTGAAGATGAAAGTTTTGTTTGACTCTGGGAGTCATCAATCCTTTATTATAACCACAGCTGTCAAGGCATTAGACTTTAGACCAGCGAGGAGAGAAAATCTGACGATTAATGCTTTTGGGCGCAAGGAGGCAGAAGAAAAAGAGAGAGGGAGAGATTGTGGAATTCAAGAGTGTTAAGATTTCTTGTATTATTGTTCACTCTGTTGCATGGATATGAAATGTTCATGAAGAGAAAGTAAAGAAGTCTTATCAACATTTGCATATGATATGATTTTCGAATGTTTCTAGATTGGATGATAAACTAGATATTCAAGTTTTGATAGGAGCTGATTATCAGTGGTATTTCTTAGAAGAGAAACAAATACGAGAGGGGCCACATAAACCTGTGGCTGTCAAAACAACATTTAGGATGGGTGTTCCTTGCGAGGTGAGTACTTGAATTCTTCCTGTTGTGGAGTTAATTTTTTACACTGTGACCGACCCCAGAGACTTGATGAACAGGTTAATAAATTGTGGGATTTAAATAGTTTAGGTATTAGACCTAAAGATGATGTTCATGAAATTTCTTGTTGACAATATGAAATTCACAGGAGAACGACACTCTGTTTCACTCCCTTGGAAGGCAGGTCATGGATCTTTACCATTAAACTATACAAATTGTGTAGCAAGATTGAAATTTCAAGTAAAGAAATTGAAACAAGACCCGGAGATATTTCAGAAATATAATGATGCGATTTTAGAACAGTTAAATACAGGAGTTGTGTCAACAGTTGATGAATTGGAAGACACAAAGATAGTTTCTTAACTACCATACTCTGCTGTTATTAGAAATGATGCACAAACAACAAAGGTAAGAATAGTTTATGATGCCCCATGTATGGATAAGAACACCAGAACATCACTAAATGATTGCCTGCAGGTAGGTCCTTCCATCATTGAGACCACTAATTTTTTATATTTTATTGAGATTTACACAGTTAAAGGTTCCACTCGTGGGAGACATAGCCAAAGCATTTTTAAACACTGAAATTAATAAGAGTGACAGAAAATGCTTAAGATTTTTATGGCTGAAAGATATCAATGCTTAGGATCCAGAGATCATTATCTTAAGATTTAACCGTGTTGTGTTTGGTGTCAATAGTTCACCATTTTTATTAAATGCAGTATTGCGTTACCATCTTTCCTCTTTCCAGAATATTGACCCTGAATTTGTAAAAATTATGTCCCAGTCTTTCTATGTGGATGATTTTGTGTTGAGTTCTGACAGTACGGATGCAGCTTATTCCCTTTATTGTAAAGCAAGAGATAATGTTGAAAGGGGGTTTACTCTTAGGAAGTGGAAGACAAATGACATTAAGCTCAGAAACATGTTTCAGGAGAATAAAGAGTCAATATTATCACATGGAGGCAGGGGCGGTGGGATGCACTATGACTGCTATGACTGTCATAGCAAATTTTAGTCAAATTTTAGCCAATTCCTAAAAATCTATGATCTACTTGTATCAGGAGGTGGGTATTCATTCAGCAGGCAAAAGTGTCAAAAGGGGTCTTTTTTTCAAGGTGTCATCATGAAAATTGGCATGAGTATAAATGGTAGCAATGTGCATGTTTTTAATTATATTTGTAGTCATGTATATTGGCTAATTATTGAGTAATTGGTAACTATATGAAACAAAACTTTGTTATTTGAGTAATAATTTCCCTCATTAAAAGTGTGTCAGGATAGCTGAGTGGTCTAAGGCACCAGACTCAAGTTTGTAAGATCTTCCTCTAATAAGTTTCTGGTACACAACATGGGTTTGAATCCCACTTCTCACAATATTATAAATATAAATAAATATAATATAATATAATATAATATAATATAATATAATATAATATAATATAATATAATATAATATAATATAACATAATATAATATAACATAATATAATATAATATAATATATATTATATATTATATTATTTATATATATATATATATATATATATAAGGGGCAGCAGACTGCACTACGACTGCTATGAGTCTCATAGCAAATTTTAGTCAAAGCCAAGATATTTTTATTATCAGTTAATTCTAGAAACACTGTGACACTGGACAAATGTAAAGTTCTCAGCAAAGGAACAGAAGTTGATCTTGTTCCTGTTCTCACATTGGTGAACCTCACAGGAATGACGTAACGTGCTATGAAATTTCAGCAGTTCATAGCACAGGATTAAATCTACTTTTGCAGTCAGCTAGAGTACATACCTCGGATATTATAGGCCCAGAAGGTTTAAATATGACTCAAGTTGTATCTGGTAGTGTTGTCAAGGAAAGCTGAGTCATGGCCAACATCCTCGCGTCAAACAAGACGGACGTCCGTATCTCCGTGTTACTATTAAGAAGTATTCCAGTGAAGTCAGTTTACCAGAATTTTTCATGGACTTGTGGAAATGAGGAGATAAAAACATATTTTTGTTGGCCATATCTTGTGATGGGAGATCATACAACGGCGAGAATAGAATATTTTATTTTCGATGACAAAATTTATTTTTTAAGATTGGCCCTGCTATGACATTTCAGTAAGTAATATCAATGGTGGCTGCACAGCGAGGCTGACTGCCACTTTTATGGTTAAAGGCCCAGCGATAAAATGCCCTGAATATGAAACTGAAGCCACCAAAATTAAACTGCTTTTGAATCAACACAAAAGTCCAATGTTGAGCTTCAAAGTCACTGGCTAATAGGAAATATACAAGAATAGTGCAAGGCTGAAGCTTTTNCATATCTTGTGATGGGAGATCATACAAGATTGGCCCTGCTATGACATTTCAGTAAGTAATATCAATGGTGGCTGCACAGCGAGGCTGACTGCCACTTTTATGGTTAAAGGCCCAGCGATAAAATGCCCTGAATATGAAACTGAAGCCACCAAAATTAAACTGCTTTTGAATCAACACAAAAGTCCAATGTTGAGCTTCAAAGTCACTGGCTAATAGGAAATATACAAGAATAGTGCAAGGCTGAAGCTTTTACCTTTCTTATTCGAGTTTTTTTTCAGAACAGTAAAGTGTGACTTTCAAGCTGAATTCACTGTATTTCAATTGTGATTTTCAGATAACAGTTTTGTCCTTGCCCGGAAGGCAAGGTGGCTGCTTGGGAGGAATGGATAAATGGATTAAGCCAAGTTAAAACCATGGTAGTCCCTTAAAGTATTCGAGATAAGACTGAGGGAGAATTTTAAGTTATCAGCTACATGGCTTTGTTGATGCTAGCCAGAAAGCTTATTGTGCTGCAGTCTATTTTGTTTATGTCACTACCAAGGGTGTATTTTCCAAACTATTGTGTTCCAATGTCACGGTTGCCCAACTAAAGGAATTAAATATTCCACGCCTAGAACTGTTATCTGCTCCTATTTTAACCAATCTTATTGGTAACCTACAAGAAGGTTTGCAGTCACTGATTATAATAGATAAGGTCCGATGCTGGTTAGACAGCAAAACAGCATTGTATTGGATATTTAACCAGGGAGCATGGAAGCAGTGGGTGCAGTTTTGGGTCATAGAAATATTGAGGCTCACAGAGAAAACTAGTAGGGGTCATGTAAGGGGGAAAGAAAACCCTGCAGATATAGGACCTTGAGGGGCTACAGGTTCATTCTTAGCTAATAACAAGCTCTGGTGGGAAGGTCCAGTATGGTTGAAGGAGGGAGAGAGTGAATGGCCATCTATCCTGAAGGTTGAAGATTCAAACGAAGTGGCAAACGAGAGAAGAAAAGCATGTGTAATTAGTGTAGTAACAGAGAAGAAAGCAAGTGAGTAATGTTATAGATGTGGTTTAATAATTTGGGTAAACCTCTAAGTGTTACTGCATGGGTGAGAATGTTCATATTTGATTTTAAGCAGAAAATAGAAGAAAAAGAGATGAAAAAAGGGAGGCTGTAAGTTGAGGAAGTAAGCGAGGCAGAGAAATTATGGATATAAGATGCACAGATAACATTGAAAGAAGAAAAGGGTTATGAAAAGATGAAAAATAGTTTGGGAATAATCAAGAATGAGGAAGCATTAGTCTGTCAGGGAAGATTGCAACACTCGGACTTACAAGAAGAGTTAAAGTATAAAATAATATAATTTTGCAAAGGAACATAAATTAGCTCAGCTTATTGTGTTAGAATGCCACAAACGTGTCCATCATATGAACGTTAGAGCCACATTGGCTGAACAACGGTCCAGATTTTAGGTAACTGGGGGTAGACAGTTTGCCAAATAAAATTATAAACCCTTGTTTCTATTGTTGATTGCAAGATGGAAAACCGTTTAATGCACCGTTGCCAGGATTTCGAGTCAGTGAAGCACCACTGGTATAGACTTTGCTCGACCACTTTACGTAAAAGATAAAGCAAGATGTATATCGCACTTTTTTCATGTTTTATTACTAGAGCTATCCATCTGGAACTTGTAACGGATCTAACACCTTTCTTAATTGTTTACGAAGGTCTTGCTCGACCTTCGTAAACAAGACATTTAAGGCAAAAAGTATTTTTTTGGGAAGGACTTTAATTGAAGATGAAACCGGGGATTTCCTAGTTTCGAAACGTTTGATTTGGAGATTCAATTTAGATCGTTCCCCCATGGTGGGGAGGGGGTTTCGAGAGAATGGTAGGTATAGTCATAGTCAAAAGAAGAAAAAACCTTTTCTCTATAGACTATGGTATAGTTAAAAAATGGCTTTGGAAGGTCTTAGGCAATGCCCGACTTAACCAAGACGAAACGATAACGGTTTTTGTGGAGGTTGAATCCACATTTAATTCACGACCACTTGCATACAATTATGAAGAACATGATTCGCAAGTTCTCACTGCATCTCATTTAATAGTGGATAGAACAATGGTTAAAGATGACGAAAATGCGGTTGGAGTACACGTTAATCGTACAGCATCGAAACTTTAATTATTGGGAACATAAAAGGTACGTGATTTGTTTGGAAGTGATTCTATTAAATACATAGTATTACGAAATGAAAATAGTGTTTCCCCACTCCCATCAAAAAACACTCGCTTAACTGGAAAGAAACTGACAAAATAGCAAAACTCCCAATAAACTTACCAGGTGTCTTTGGTGCTGTTTTTACATCAATTGTAAAAAATTAAAATCCTTGTTGTAATCGCAAACGTTTCCAATTAGTTGGATTGCCCTCGAATATTGTCCATTTACCAACAATGACAGCTGATGATTTGCTTTCATGTGAAACTCGATTGGAAGATTCCCTGACATCAACAGTAAATATCTGAAACGATTTTTGTCGACATCCTCTCAAAATGTAGTCTTTGTTTTCTTTCCAACCGTCACAAAGCCAGTATTATAGTTTTCAGAACAATTCCGCTTTTGGTTTCGGGTTTGGTGTGCACAAATTTTATCGTTTTACCAGTTACGTCATCGGGGTTTTTTATATCATTTGTAAAAAAATTCAAAAAACAGTCAAAATAAACCGCAAGGGAAAGCTATCAATAGAACACCAAGTCAGACTGTCAAAAACAGACCAAAAGCTCCTCACCTTTTTTTGTGTTTTCGATCTCTTTGTACACAAAAAGTGTTTCAACAATTGTTCTTGAATCCTTGAACACACATGAATTTAACTGTGTGAAGAAAAGTCTCCAACAGGGATCACATGACCAAGAAATGTTTTTTTACCAAACAACTCATTTTGGACACAGTTTTTATCATGGCTATTTACACCATAAAGAAAGAATAGAAAAATATTAAGAAGAGTAAAATCCTTCTTCGTGGTAACGTATTGATATTAAACTGTGATTTGCATTTAGTAGAGGAAGCGGTTTTAAATGAAACTACTACAACATGGCAGGAGCTGAGCGAGTTTTCAGGGTTTCCGGTAACCCCCTGGCTTCAAAAAATGTTACAATACTAACAGCATCTTTTTTTTTCTCATAGCACTCGGTGCTGAGAAACATGATATAGTTTAGGACTCATATATTATTTCAAAAGTTTTAAAATGGAAATAAGACTTAACAGCACAGAATCAAACATGATTAAAATGTTTGAACTTTCATTTCCCCCATATTTTTTCGTGTATGTATGAATGCTGTGTGTATAATTTGTAAAGACAAGAATATTTTGACCGGTTTTCGCCGCTGTTTTTTGTGCCTGGCATAATATATGAGCTGTAGGACCTGCTAGATATCAGAGGCCATTTCCACTTGATCAAAAATATATTTTACCAAAGTAATTGTTAAAATAAACGACATTGAAGAAGTATATCTATAGTGAAATAATTATTAAACTCTAACTCAAAATTACTTTCGAAAACCCAAATTACAGAGGTTTGTGGTCCGACCTTCAGAAACTTGCTGGGAGGAATAATGAGATTAACCACCTACAACCATTGTACATAATCAATATGTATTGCACACTGTGTGCACGCAAACATGATTTAAACTAAAATACTTATTCTTGTCGTTGCCAGAGCAAAATAACTGATGATATCATCAAATGATGAACGCATGAAATATAACAATAGACAACCCAAAAATCAATTTCTCACCATGTTCAGCTTTTGAAATTCTTGGTTAACTCAAAGTCTTGATAGTTGGGTAACTTGAAGACCCTTTAACAATCAATCTTCCTTCCAGACTTCAGTCGCAAAACCTCAGCCTCAAAAATATTAGCATGGACAGAAATTTTTCTTGGAACCCTTCACAGCTTTGTCAACTGGGCGCGATGAGACACGGAGACAGGGCCAACTGCAACGTCAATAGAGCGTTACTTTGTTGTTGGCTCTTTCCGACAGCAATTTCCACAGAAACGAACTTTGAAAAGCTTTCTTAACAGTTCTTTAAAAATAAATCCAGGGAAGTATTCATGTACCATAATGGTCTTCCGCTACAGGACACATATTAATAGCAATGCAAGTAGCATTGAAATGTTTTATCCTGTATAAATATTGTGATATTGTCTTCTTCTTCTTCTTCTTCTTCATCTTTCGGCTGCTCCCGTCAGGGGTCGCCACAGCGGATCAATCGCCTCCATTTGGCGCGGTCGTCAGCGTCCTCTCTCCTCAATCCTAATGTCCTCATATCCTCTTCAATTCCGTCCATATATCTTCTCTTTGGTCTTCCTCTCTTCCTCTTCCCTGGCAGTTGCATCCTCAACATTCTCCTCCCGATGTAGCTATCTTCTCTTCTGACCACGTGTCCGTACCATCTCAGTCTTCCTTCCCTTTGCTTCTCTCCTAATCTTCTAACGTGTGCTGTTCCTCTGATGTTTTCATTTCTGATTTTATCTAGCTGTGTGACCCCAAGTGACCACCTCAGCATTCTCAACTCAGCCACTTCCAACTCAGCTTCCTGCTTCTTTGTTGTCGCTACCGTCTCAAGCCCATATAGCAAAGCTGGCCGCACTACCGTTTTGTACACTTTTCCTTTCACTTTTGGCAATATCTTCCGGTCACATAACACCCCTGTTACCTTCCTCCACCCGTTCCAGCCTGCTTGTATCCTCTTCTTCACTTCTCTGTCGCATCCCCCATCGTATTGCACTGTGGATCCAAGGTACTTGAAGTCTTTTGCCTTCATTACATCTGCTCCTTGC
This sequence comes from Morbakka virulenta, assembly GCA_003991215.1. Lineage (NCBI taxonomy): Eukaryota > Metazoa > Cnidaria > Cubozoa > Carybdeida > Carukiidae > Morbakka > Morbakka virulenta. The sequence continues at coordinate 518,239 of RDPX01000352.1, read as the reverse complement.
ATACAAATCTTGTCATCCTCTCTCCCATTCACGACCAGGTATTCGGTCTTGGCCCTGCTTACCTTCATTCCCCTTCTTTCTAGGGCATATCTCCACTCCTCCAGCTCTTCTTCGGCCTCGTTCCTGGTTTTGTTGCACAGCACAATATCGTCAGCAAACAGCATACTCCATGGTGCTTCTTTCCTGACTTCATCAGTGAGTCGATCCATGACTATTGCGAATAGGAAGGGGCTTAGAGCTGACCCTTGGTGGAGTCCGACCTTGACTCGGAACCAGTCAGTCATTCCTGCAGCACTTCTTACAGCCGTCGCACTGTCTTTGTACATGTCTTTTACTAGCCTTACATACTTTTCTGCTACTCTGGATGTTCTCATGCAGTGCCATAATTCCTCTCTAGGTACCCTATCATACGCTTTTTCCAAATCCACAAACACGCAGTGCAATTCCTTTTGTCCTTCTCTGTGCTTTTCCATCAGGATGCGCAGAG
>RDPX01000352.1:457892-512550 GCA_003991215.1 Morbakka virulenta | reverse complement strand
GTCGATCTATGCAAGAACATCAGCATATTGCCTATTGACGTGAAAATCAAGAACACTCAAATACAATGGTACGGACATATCAAGAGGAGACCCTCAGACCACCACTTGTCTCTAGCCTTCAATTACGCAGTTGAAGGCACTAGACCAAGTGTCCGGCCACGAAAACGCTGGCACCAGTACCTGTCTGAATACCTTGCAGAGAAGGGCACCACCTGGCAAGAGGTCAACGCGACTGAGCTCTACCTCGACCGTGGCAGATGGTCATCCCTGACGCTTCCTCGCTGACAGGCAACCGCCTACTCTGGAGTCCGGTGAGAAAAAGAAGAAGAATAACATCACACATTAAAAAAAAACCTGAAGCTTGATCTTCATAGAAATTTCTTTGTTGATCTTTCAAATATATTGTAGACAATTGTTCGTAATTCAGCCTTGACATAACGTCTGTAGAACTATGAAACTTTTTAACTTAAAATTTTCTGAAAATAACACCAGTTATCAATAAAGATTGGATAAAAACTGAATAACCAAGACGTTGGAACCCCATGACAAACATTACGTGTACACACGATTGGTAATTTAAAACAAAGAACAAAAGCCTTCAAAACGGAAGTAGAACATCATAAAAATCTTCCCCTTCTACTGCATTGTTGCTGTTTTTACTCGGTATTTAGCTGACATTAGCAAAGAAGCCGTGGCTCAATAGCTAGTAAAGTTGCACCGTAACCAAGACGTTTCGGGTTTGAGCGGGAGAAAGGCGTGAAACCTCAAAAACGTAAAAGCCATTAGTTGGTGTCAGGAAGGGCCTCCTGCCAAGAAATTCATCTCTCCCTCTCTCTCTCTCTCTCTCTCTCTCTCTCTCTGTCTCTGTCTCTCTCTGTCTCTCTCTCTCTCTCTGTCTCTCTCTCTCTGTGTGTCTCTTTCTTTCTCTCTCTTTCTGTCTCTCTTTCTTTCCCTTTCTCTGATTCATGGAGGTTTTTAACTGGCTCATTGTCGTAGATATCCTCTTCCAGCATGTCCTTCCTCCCTCCCTTATATCTACGCAACTCGGCAGTCTTAGGAAGGGGCTTAAAGTGAGAGACGTTCCGGATCAATGTTCTGTCCGAAGTTATAGCTTTTGCGCTGACCATTGTCCCTCAGATTGCAGTAACGGTGCACGGTACGATATCCAACGAATATAACAACTTGTTTTGTTTGCGCTGTTTTACGAGTACTTGACCTCCGATCGCAATGTTACAGTTTGAAGCTTGTCGTCGTTTGTTGGCATATTTGGCAGTTTTCCGATTCGCTTCGAAATCACGCATCTTCAAACTGTTGGGATTTGATCTCGTAAATGGGATGTGCGGGATCGAATGTTGTAGCTTTCGTCCGAACCTGAGATCTGCTGGCGCTTCTTTCGTTCTGTATGGTGTAGCACGGTATCGTCGTAGAAATTTGTAGGTTTCAGCTGCCAAATATTTCCCCTCGACATAAGCAGTACGAATAGCTTTCATAAGAGGTTTATTGAAAGTTTGGACTTGACCGTTTGCTTGTGGCCAAATTTTTGTAATACAATGATGGAGGGTTTCGTTCTCTTCCATGAAACTTCGTACTTCTTTCGATGGAAATGATGGTCCATTGTCGGTGATCACTTTCGCTAGATTTCCATAAATTTCAAATGTCTTATGTAAAACATCAATGAAGGATTTGACTGTGATGCTGTTAAGAAAAGCTATCTCTGGATAACGTGATCGTTTGTCGATGCTGACCAAAACGTATTTGTTGAGAACTGGTATCGATCTAAGATAGTTGATGTGCAGTGTGTCCCAAACAGCATCCGAAATCTCGATTGGTGGTATCAGAGAAGGTGGTTTAGGTGATCCAGTACATTGGCATGCGATGTAATTTTTGATAAGGTCTTCTACCATTTTGTCCATGCCGAAGAAAAATGCTTTTGTTCGTAGCAGTTGTTTCGTCTTTTCGATACCTTGGTGCCTCACATGGCAAATACTGACGCATCTTTATGGAACTTCTTAGGTAAGACGATACGGTTGTCTTTCAAAATGACACCATGTGTAGGGTTGATGGTCAATTCGTCCTTGATTTTGCGGAATTGTTTCAACAAGTCTATATTCGCATTTCGTAAATGTTCATGTTTCTGCGTTTAACTTGTACCAATCATCGGCACGTTTCATTTCCTTTAAAATTCGTAAGTTGATTGCGCTTTTCGGCAGTAATCTTTTCGAGTTCGAGAGCTCTTGGTGTTGCAAACTTTGTCACCATGTTAACGTAATTCTCGATGTAAGTAGTAGCAGCTCGAGGTTGGTCGACCGGATGTCGGCTTGTGTATTCTGAAATGTTCTCATCAGAGATAACGTGTTTCGCCTCAAAATTGTAATCTTGTAATTTAAGTAGCATTCTTTCAATTCGAAATGGTAAGATTCATTTGTTATTGTTCAAAATGTTAATTGGCGCTTTGTGATCGTTGAAAAAAATAAAAGTTCGACCGAATAAGTAAGTGTGGTTTCTCTCGGCAGCATACACCATGCCAAAATATTCTCCCTCGATCTGGCTATATCGACATTTGACATTCGTCAAGGCACGAGATGCATAGCAAATCACATGTAGATCGTCCTTTCCAGGAGTACGTTGTAGTAAAATCGCAGACCGTTTGATAGGGCTGATCACAGTAAACCAACGTCTCTTTTTTCTCATGGAAGAACGCAAGATTAGAATCGTCAGATAACGTATCAATAACTGTTCTGAACGAATTTTCGCACTCATCTGACATCATATAAGACTATCTGTGTTTGTAAATAACAGCTTACTTTTGTCGTTATACTTCTTTTTTATGTAACTGTAGTGAACATCATACATCAATGTCTTAATAAGATCTACGATACACATCTTCAGTTTCAATTTCGTATATAAGACTATCTGTGTTTGTAAATAACAGCTTACTTTTGTCGTTATACTTCTTTTTTTTGTATCTGTAGTGAAAATCATACATCAACGTCTTAATACGATCTACGATACACATTCCTACATGTGCCGGCGTGTTTAAGTTTAGTGTTTCTCTGATCTTATGTACGGCCACCCAATTATTATTGAAATCCTTGCAGCATACATGGGTTGGTGTTGATGTGTATTCCACTAAGTTCTTCTTTGTGATCAGTTTTACAAATGCTCTCTTGCGCAGGTTCTCCGTAGTTTTCCCCAAAACGGAGTTGTTCATCAATTTGAAGAAATCTTTCTCAAATGCCTTCATTTTTAGTATTGAAAACAATGTATTTCTTCAGTCAAGGTGATTGATTGAACTCGAATACTAGATGAATTGTAGTTATTTTAAATCCAAGATCGGTTAAAAATTGAAGGTTTTCGTAATGAAGCACACAGAAACACAAAGAAGGAGAGAAACGACTAAAGGTGCAAGATAAGCAATTGAAGTTGACAAAGTTGGCAAACAAAATCAAGCAACAAAAAGTGGAGTTTTAAAAATTTATTCAGAAAAATAGAGGATTGTGAGGGGGAAGGGGTTACAGTTCTGCATAAGTACTTAGTTTAACCTGCCTTGTAGCCCAAAGACAGGGGAAGCAAACAAAAACGAAGGTTCAAGTAACATACACGTCAATGATAAAAGAATATAAGAACTAGGATTCTTTGAAATACTGTACATCAAAATGCTGCAAGCAAGTTAAAACAGTTTCAATAACACAAATAGAGTATTACAATGAGTTTAATTATAATTTGCTTTCTTAAAGGATATGAGTGTCTGATAATGATTACTTTCAACAATTTAGACACTCAATATTATGTCAGAAGTGATGACATGTTTTTTAAGTTATCTCTCTAAAAATCTGTCAGTTAAAGGTGAAATATATCACAAAAAGTCGCAAATTCCCTTTTTTCATCAATGAATCCGTGCCCGATATGGTAAAGGAATACATTATTTCATTTTCTTTCCAAATATGGTGATGTTTCAACGAGATACCTTTTAAGGAAATCTTAAAAAGACATTTCACATTTTTCATACGTCCGGGGTATGACGCTAAAATGCATCCGGTTGTGGAGTTTGGACGTGGGCGAATAAGGTTACCCTTTGCTACAACTACCTCCAGATCACCCTTGAGGAAAGTGTAGTACCTCTCAGCTCTCCCCTAGACCATAAAGTACCGGGTCGGCGTCCGGCAGGGGCCATTCTGTCATAGGTAGGGGACTCTTTAGTTTTGGTTGACAACCCCCCCCCCCCTAGAAATGGCTTGTCGAAAAGAAACACTAGTTCTGGGCTGCAGCATTACTGGGAAAGGTGTTGGAGAAACAGCGCCTTTAAGGTAGTAGGCAAGTACCTGGTCCAACCAAGGAAATGGGTATTACCTCACTGCACCCACTGCCTTGTAGGGTGGGTATAGATTGACCAAAGGCCAGAGTTCTAGCTCAAACAAACTGGACGTTGAAAGCAAGGGGATGTCACCACATTATTTCTTCCCTGGTGCCACAACAACGCCAACTCAAACTAAAGACACAAACAGCGTGAATGGAAATTCCATGGACGGTGGTTCCTTGTTTGGTACAGGATCTCATGTGCGACAGGTGAGCCTGGATCGTCATCATGTTACTGTCGTTGAAATCGGAACCTGGTATGTCAAAATTATCCATTAATCAGGCAAATTAGACGATATCAAATTGGAAATGAATAGGCTTGGTCTTGGTATACTGGGAATGAATGAGACCAGGTGGAAAGGAGCTCGTATTGTAGACTCAGACAGTTGCAAACTTATTTACTCTGGAAGCCAACGGCACGAAAATGGAGTCGGTTGGTTGCTGGACAGAGAATGAGCTGAGACACTTCTCCGATACTGGGTAATATCCAACAGAGTTGTTCCAGCCAAACTGAAGAACTCACCTCTACATATCTCTATCATTCAGGCCTATGCTCCCAGTTCTGACAGCGCTGATGAAAATATTAAAGTATTCTATGAAGGCCTTGGAAAAGCCTAAAAACAGTGTAAATCCCAGGAGACAAGTATCATCATGGGAGACTTCAACAACAAGATCAGTGAAGGGCAAGACGGAAAGCTGCTGGTCCTTGTGGATTGGGAAAACGGAATGAGAGAGGAGATAAATTCGTGAAATGGTGCAAGACTTATAATCAGATCTTCGCCAACATCTGGTTTCAACAGCCAAAGAGAAGGAGACGGGCATGGATGAATCCTGATGGAAAAACTAAAAATCAAATTGATTTCATCACCATCAACATCGGTTCAAGAACGCAATCCAACTTGCAAAAAGTTACCCAGGAGCTGATTGTGAAAATGACCATTCTCCAGTTTTACGTAAATTTCAAGTGAGGCTCAGAAAGAAGAAGGTTTCCAACTCAACACCAAAACTAGACTATGGGGTACTAAGATCTAATCCAAATAGCAGGCAAGAGTTTGTTATCAAAGTTCAGAACAGATTCTAAGCCCTTGAACAAGAGGAAACACCAATATGAGATGCCTTCGAATACTTTTCGGTATTAACCGCGAAGGAGACCCTGCCGACAAAGTAAAAGCCTAAAAATAAACCCTGGATAACTGAAGGGATCTTGCAGTGCATGAAAGGCAGACAAAAATGGAAGATCGGAGAAGTGGTGAATACAGAAAGAAGGTAAAGAAAATACGATGCAAAGGATAGATACGAAGGAGACATGGCTGAACGAGTAGTGTGCAGAGATAGAGAAAATGAAGTCCACAAGTCCTAAGGATAAGTATGACAAAAAAAATCCGGGTAAAAACGGGTAAAATCATACGGATTTGTAGCTGTTGCATAAAGGCTAAGGACGAAGAATTCTCGTCGATGATAAAGATGTAACGAACAGATTGTCTGAGTATATTTCGAAACTGTTTGCAGACGACATAAGAGACAGACCAATTGTGAAGAAGAACATGGACGGGTCCCAAATCATAGAAATGGAAGTGTGGTCAGCAATGAAAAAGATGAATAGAAACAAAGCCTGCGGACCAGAAGTTGTTAATATTGGAATAATTGAGGTGCTCGAAGACTTAGAAATCGACACAGTAACGAGAATAGTCAACACTATTTGTGAAACTGGTGAAATACCAAAGGACCTGTGCCAATATGTTTTCATAACAATACCCAAAATATCAGGAGCAGTCAACTGTGAACTTCACCCCACTATCAGTTTACTGAGTCATGTGATCAAGATCATCCTTAGAGTCATCATGCCCAGAACAAAGAACAAAATCCAAGGAGAGAAAACCAATACACAATATGGTTTTGTAAAAGACGCTGGGACGGGGAACGCCATTTTTGTTCTGAGAATGTTAAACAAACGACGCCTCGAAATACAGCACAACATGTAACTATGCTTTACTGATTACACCAAAGCTCATGACAAGGTCAAATACCAGAATCTTATAGAAGTCCTGGAATCGCTTGATATAGACGGCAAAGATCTACGCCTTATAACAAATCTATACTGTAAACACACAGCTGCCATAAGAGTAGCCGATAGTTATAGTGGTTACGTTTCCATCGAACGAGAAGTGAGGCAGGGATGCGTGTTTTCCCCTTATCTCTTAAATATATACAGCGAGACGATCATGAGGGAGTTGAATGATGTAAAGGGATGCGTCATTGGAGGGCGTAACATCGACAACTTGAGGTATGATGACGACGCACTGTTGATCAGTAACTCTGAGGAGAATCTACAAAGGCTACTGAATATAGTGGTTTAGGCCAGCGGCAGACAAGGGTTTTCGCAAACACCAAGAAGACAGAGTAGATGGTTGTTAGCAAGCAAAGAGGAAGGATCCAATGTAAACTAAGTATTGGGAACAAGAAAATTACACAAGTAAAGAATTTTTAATACCTCGGCAGCATTATCACAGAAGACGGCCGATGTCAAACCAAGATAAAATGCCCGATTGCCATGGCAAAAGAAGCCTTCCAAAAGTTCAAATCGATCCTTGTTAGCGGACGTCTATCAACTAAAAGAAGGACACTTGAGTGCTATGTCTACTCAATATTGGTTTGCGGAAATGAATGCTGGACAATAACCTCACAGATGGAGAAAAAGCTGAACGCTGCTGAAATGTGGTTTTATCGGCGCATCCTGAAAGTTAGCTGGAAATCCCATGCGACCAACGGAGAAGTGCTCACAAGAATGGCAACATCCCTGAAAGTAGTACAAACAATAAGGCAGTGGCAGATGAGATTCTTTGGTCGTACAATAAGAAAAGATTGAGTTGAAAACATATCAATCACAGGGAAGATTAACGGAAGAAGAATCAGGGTAAGGCAGAGGAAAGCATTTTTGAAGTGCATGAGCGAGTGGACAGGGGCGGCACCCTGTAAACTCATACATGCAACAAGGGAAAAAGAGATGGCGCGTCATGGCAGCCAACGTCTGCTAGCATACGACACCTTAATATGCTTAACAGAGCCCACCCACCCTCTCTTCACCAATTAAAGAACGCAAGTAACTCATGAGTTTTAATTTAGAAAAGCCACGCTTAGCACTTGCCACCGTAACTGGAATCGTACAAAAAAGTTCACATGCTTTTGTAAGTTCTGACACTAAAGACATTATATCTGATGTCGAAAGTAGAATAAGGATATCTTGCACTGAATCATCTTCCTTAACTCCAGTTGACCTTCACGTCGAAATAACCTTAACTCCTAAACTATATCCTCTCCAAAGTAAGATGAGTACTCTCTTTGAATTTTTTTGATTGCAACTCAAGTCTATTAGCTGTGAGAAAAAACATTTTTTGCGGGGTGAGAAAGATGAATAAATCAGAAACATGGGCCTGCCCTTTAAAACTGAAGCTGATTTAGTGAAACACCCACTAATTTATAAGACACATTAGCTTGAATAGCATGTTCTGGGTCGCTAAACTTTGAGTCGTTTGACAATTCATTATGAATCTGCTTTGTAACCGCAAAGCGTTTTCATGATGAATTACATTTATTCAAGAATTGTGGTGTAATATCCCATATTTCAAATTTCATATTGCAAAAGATCAACTGCGAAGATCATTTATTAAACACAATACAAGCACGTCAGCTATCTTTCATCGGTGACATCTTGAGGCATAACATTCTAAAAAAAACTCTTCTTACGGGGAATGTTATTGCAAAGACAGGCAGAGGCAGACCAAAAACAAGACTAAACGATGACATCAAAGACCTTTATGGATTGAGAATGACAGAAGCAATGAGAGTTTCCCAAGACCGGAACATCTGGAGAGAGCTGGTGAAGAGGGCCACGGCTGCTCCAAATCGAGCTATCTGTTTCTGATGATGATGATCCCGTATTTCAGTCATAGCGTTTGCAGAAAGCAACACACTTTCCCACATGTCTCGCAAATACTCTTACTCACTTCACTGCGGAAAAAAGACGAAGCGATACAGAAAGTCGGTATTTGTCGCCTGTAGCTTTACTAATACTCGGTGCAAAAGCAGGCAAAATTCGTCTCCAAAGTACAATGTTAACGACAATGTTTTTGTTCTTTCTTTAATTTTTTTGGTTTCCTTAATTTCCTTGATTCCTTTGGTTCCTTTCGTTTCTTTATTTTCTTTGGTTTCTTTGGTTTCTTTTGTTTCTTTAAGTTCTTTAGGTTTTTTCTTTCTTTAATTTCGTTGGATTCCTTAATTTCTTTACTTTCTTTAATCTCTTTGGTTTCTTTTATTTCTATGATTTCCCTAATTTCCCTAATTTCTTTAGTTTCTTTGTTTTCTTTGTTTTCTTTGGTTTCTCCGTTTCTTGGGTTGCTTTAATTTCTTTGATTTCCCTAATTTCCCTAATTTCTTTGGTTCTTTTAATTTTTTTGATTTCCCTAATTTCCCTAATTTCTTTGGTTTCCTTGTTTTCTTTGGTTTCTTTCGTTTTCTTAGGTTTTTTTTAATTTCTTAGGTTTCCTTCATTTCTTAGGCTTCCTTAATTTCTTTGGATTCTTTACTTTCATTAGTCTCTTCAGGTTGTTTAGTTTCTTTATTCCATCTTCGGTAAAAGCCAGCTCCGCCAAACAACTAAATCTGGGTCCAAGAGGTTAAGCACCTTCAAAACTGTACGAAAGATTTTCTTTTCCTCTGTTGTAGCTTCAGCAGCGTTTTTATTACATTGTTTAAATTTTAACTTGCGTAGTGGACCCACGGAATAAAAATTTTAACAGTATGAGTTTCAGTTATATCTCACATACATTTCAGAACAACCTAGATTCTGCATACCATAACAGACGCACCATCATATCCCTGTCCTTGGATTTTACGTCTATCAAGTCCTTGACAGAGCAGAAAGTCTGACACCGTGATAGCCAACCTTTTGAAAGTTGCATCTGTAATTTAAATGAATCCTCGAATTTTTTTTATGGTAACGTTTTCATTTTCAATACATACCCATCGGGCAATTATTGATAGTTGATCTAGTCTGTGAATATCACTTGTGGTGTCCACTATTATTGCAAAATTATTTTGGAAATTAAACTATTGTGTAGAATTTATGAAATGGCCTGTATCAATCCATTTTGAATGGTTGTACTTAGGTATTCTATATATTCTGACAGAAAGTGTACTAAGATCTTCTAAAACAGCGTCAAAGTGGGCTTGTATTGCTACAAAAATAAAAAGATATTATCACCGACTTTTTCTTACAGCCACAAAATGCTGGATCCATTATTGCAGTTGTCAATAATATATTAATAATTCTCATTTTTGTCCAAATGAGTTCACCTTTTGAACTGTTATTTTCCTGTTCTTGATTAATTCTCGGACCTGTTTATCATCTCAGAAATTGCATTACGATAGGCTGGTGTCTTCTTATATGCTTTAATCTGTGCTCCACATTTTAAAACGTTTNTTTCTTTAGTTTCTTTGTTTTCTTTGGTTTCTCTCGTTTCTTGGGTTGCTTTAATTTCTTTGATTTCCCTAATTTCCCTAATTTCTTTGGTTCTTTTAATTTTTTTGATTTCCCTAATTTCCCTAATTTCTTTGGTTTCCTTGTTTTCTTTGGTTTCTTTCGTTTTCTTAGGTTTTTTTAATTTCTTAGGTTTCCTTCATTTCTTAGGCTTCCTTAATTTCTTTGGATTCTTTACTTTCATTAGTCTCTTCAGGTTGTTTAGTTTCTTTATTCCATCTTCGGTAAAAGCCAGCTCCGCCAAACAACTAAATCTGGGTCCAAGAGGTTAAGCACCTTCAAAACTGTACGAAAGATTTTCTTTTCCTCTGTTGTAGCTTCAGCAGCGTTTTTATTACATTGTTTAAATTTTAACTTGCGTAGTGGACCCACGGAATAAAAATTTTAACAGTATGAGTTTCAGTTATATCTCACATACATTTCAGAACAACCTAGATTCTGCATACCATAACAGACGCACCATCATATCCCTGTCCTTGGATTTTACGTCTATCAAGTCCTTGACAGAGCAGAAAGTCTGACACCGTGATAGCCAACCTTTTGAAAGTTGCATCTGTAATTTAAATGAATCCTCGAATTTTTTTTATGGTAACGTTTTCATTTTCAATACATACCCATCGGGCAATTATTGATAGTTGATCTAGTCTGTGAATATCACTTGTGGTGTCCACTATTATTGCAAAATTATTTTGGAAATTAAACTATTGTGTAGAATTTATGAAATGGCCTGTATCAATCCATTTTGAATGGTTGTACTTAGGTATTCTATATATTCTGACAGAAAGTGTACTAAGATCTTCTAAAACAGCGTCAAAGTGGGCTTGTATTGCTACAAAAATAAAAAGATATTATCACCGACTTTTTCTTACAGCCACAAAATGCTGGATCCATTATTGCAGTTGTCAATAATATATTAATAATTCTCATTTTTGTCCAAATGAGTTCACCTTTTGAACTGTTATTTTCCTGTTCTTGATTAATTCTCGGACCTGTTTATCATCTCAGAAATTGCATTACGATAGGCTGGTGTCTTCTTATATGCTTTAATCTGTGCTCCACATTTTAAAACGTTTCCAGGGATCCCATTAATCTATCCTTTTTTCCAGAGTGGCAGGATCTCCAAATGCCCAACAGCTCTGACAGCAGGGCTTTTTCAATTTTAGAGGAAAATAGAGCCCTGTTCTGTCAATTTTCATAGCACCATGCTAGACATAGCAATGCATTCCTGAAAAGACTGGTCGGCTAAATTCTTTATTCAAATAAAAAAATCCTTTTAGTTGACAAGCCCTCTAACTTACAATTTGGTCCTTTATTTCATCTGTCAATGGAAGGTCCAAATTACTGGTATTTGTTAACTCTTCCTGATGGATCTTCAGCAGGAGGTGGTTTGCTTTCAACTAAAAGTTGAGTGTTCTCATTAATAACGGCAACATTACTTTCGCGGTCATCAAGAATATCACTGTCATAGTCAACAAGAACAATGTTATTGCCAAAGTTTTCATTGGTACCAGTATTGTTAACGCTATCGGAGGACACTGATTCTTCAGTAGTTATAGCTGCAGTTGTCTCTACTGCATGTGTTGAGAAAAACGTCTCAATCTCCTCTTTTCTAGCAACAGGTGCTTGTAGTTTCATTTTCTTTTCTCTCCGTTTGGAAGCACCAAAAACATACTGGCGGTATTCTAAAATAAGATAAAAAGATCCCAACGTTTATTCTAAAAGCCTAAATGGTAATTATAAGATCATAACCCACAAGTAATACAGGCTGAAAAACAAGAACGAATTGATTTACCAAAATCTGCAATATTTAAGATCCGTCCATACAAATATGGTAAATTCAAACGAGCTTAGACACACACTTGAGAGATCAAGCACAAAGCTTTCTCCACACCTAAAATTTTCCTTATCAAACCAATAATACAGGAATAAGCTTTAAGTTTTCATAAGAAAAATCAATATGCAGTCACTTATTACCTTTAAACTTTTCTGGGAAGCCACGTTTCTGTGTCGCCTCAAAACATGAGATACTTTTAACTTATTGAGCCAGCGTGTCACAAGGATAAAACGAGGCACCAGTCAAAGGTGTGACCAAGAATCATGATATAGCCGAACACTGCTGGACACAAGATCACACCTTTGACTGGGAAGATAAAAAAATTATAACAAGGAAATCAACACAACAACAAGAAAAATAAAAGAAACAATCCATTCCCAAAGGACAGCAATAACATCAACAGTATTTCCTACATCCTTCCAGAAATATAGCTTCCAGCACTAAAAAAAGAAACACGACAAATAAAACAAACACATCATGGACATGGCGTTACTCCTGGAAAAAAAAACTCAGTACCTGTTTACACGCAGGTTCGCACTTCTAAGGTATAAAAACTGACATACCTAGTCATTTCAACACCCTGACGAAATAGCTCTAAAAACGCAGCTCCGAAAATGCTTACGACTCCAGACATGATAAAGCTCTTACATCTATACATTGTACTTTGTTATTTGGAAGATAAATATTTGGAGCATTTTTATTTTACGTTGAAGCATAAACGGCTGATAACATGAAAATAGAATGTTTGAAGTATCAAAGATTGTATTTTAAAGATTTTTTTTCATTGGAACCAAGATTGTCTTTTTTTCTTCTTTCTTTCCTTCCTCCGTTCTTTCGTTTAGTGCCATATCGATTCATATCATCGACTAAAATTGTTTTACAAAACACAAAAAAGAATTTTTTCTTACAAGGCTTACCATAAAAAACGGTTGAAATAACGTTTTTGTCAGCATTGAATTTGATCAAATTTGTTTTTAGTACATTTTTACTCATCCCACCAGGGGTTAGCAATGGAGTGGCTAGGGTAGGCAAATATAAAGACTCCCCCAATGCAAAATGGTAGAGGCGTAGGCTAGAGAACGGCCCCTCAATCAACCTCCCAAACATATTTTGGGAAAATGTGAAGTATACATACTGTTTTCGAAAGAAGACTGTGTCACCAGGTTTAAATCTTCAAAGGGTCCTTTGAGAAAACTTCCAGGAAATACAATTGATCGCCTTAAATTATATTCCAATCATTAGAACAAAGAACAACATACACTGTCTACTGTTACTTTCTTGATTCTTGTTGGGTTGGAGTTTCGCCCTCGAATTTGAATCACTTTTGAATTGACAACTTTTTGCCGTTGGCATCAATGACATGAAATATGGAAGAAATCATGACAAAAGAAGGTATAAACAACAATGGATGTCTCCCATGTGTTTTTTTATGAGAGACCGACTTACCCTTCCCTTGGTGCTACTAGTATGCTAATCCGCTGGTTGATTACCGGAACTATGTGAATCCGTATGCAAGAAGTCAAGAGTTGCAAGCAGATCTAACTATATGCTTTTGAAACCTGGAATGACGCTTTGGAATTACGTTTCTAATAACTTTTGAAAACCATGTTAATCTAGTTGAGTATGAAAGTTATGTTTAGCTGACGATTGTTAAAACATGAAACAGACACTTCCAAACTAAGTTTTGTTGATTTTGTTTGTATGTACACCCTCTAAGATACATAGGATGGTTAGTATCTGCCATGTGATTTTTCTGTTGGTCCCAAAGCCAATTCGATATTCCCTCAAACTAAATCGAGTAAGCACCCTTCTGTCCCTCTTTCTATAGGCCATCTTTTGGCGGTCTGCTCTTCAATTCCATTTGGTTCAATGTTTCACTTGATGCTTTTAATATAATTTAAACTGCTGGTAGATTTTTCTCATGTACACCCTCTAAGATACATCGGATGGTTAGTATCTGCCATGTGGTTTTTCTGTTGGTCCTAAAGCCATTTCGATATTCCCTCAAATTGGATCGAGTAAACACCCTTCTGTCCCTCTTTCTTTAGGGTCTAGGTTATAGGAGCTTTTGTATATATTAAATAAAATCTGGTGAAAATCTACCACCTTCCACACCTCTACTAATATCTTATCAGTTTATCAAGTTTTCTTGTTTTGTTTGCAGCTACAGTCTTCTTCAGTTAACAGCCCATCTTGATATTGTGCTCTTCTGTGAAGATTGGTGTTATTTCTTCGTCGGAGATTAGAGTTGACTTACCCAGCAGTTCTTGCAAATGTTGCTTTCACAGCTGTAGTTGCTCCTTCTGGCTTAATGCTTATAGCTTGGCTCTGTTACTGGTGAGAGTCTTCAATCCTTCAGCCTACTTTTTGTAGCTGAGAGTACTTCTGATGTTTGTTCTTGTCTTACAAGTTATAAGTTTGTTCCGCTTTGTAGGCACAGTTTAGTCCTGATTGAGCTTTTTCGAACTGGTTGAGGTTTTCAGGTGATGGTACAGAGTTTTTAAGTTTTAAACCTTTATGAAAGTCTTTGCTTTTTTGGCATATCCCTTCAGTTTCTCCAAGGGTTTCGTTTCCTTACCATGGGTTTCAATGGAATCATGTTTACAACTTTCTCTACAAATTAACAAAAGTTTAAAAAATACTTTTGAAAATCGAGTTGCAAAACAATTAGAGCTGAAAAGCATTTTGAGTGGAAAAATGCCTTTTCACTTAATATATCTCCAATTAGTTATTTAACTGTTGTATGAAACGTCAAGTGTAATAGACATGCTTGTCTGCTTGATGCAATTGTCACAGTTTGGGCCATTGGAAGGGAGTACGCTGTATCCCTGTGATTGCACGAAACTTGAAAAGTACATGCGCAAAATGGTAGACAAAATTTCTTGTTTCCAACATGACACAACAAATTTAATCAAAGAAATCAAGAAGGCACCGGGACGTTTGGTAGTGGTGTAACTCAGAATTCGTACCATTTCTTATATTCTTTGTATATAATGTGGATGTAAGTTGCTTTCCAATCGACTGAAATACTTCATAGTTTAAGACATGGTCATGACACTGAATTCTGCAGGTGAGTTTTATCTTTTCAATGGACTTTGCTTGACGTTATTTCATTTGTGCCCAATGGATTTAAAGGTCGTACCAGGTATGAAACAACATGTAAGGAGGAATATAATTCAGAGTATACCATACTGCCCGTAAATACTGTTCTCCGATAAGGATGAGTTTAGATATGGTAATACTGGCGACTACTCATTTTTTACAATTAAGCAGTATTTTTGTTTCTGCGATAGATAGCCTATAGGCCTTTCCCGTTCCGTCAAAGGCTCCAAAAACCAGACTGCCGAAAACTACAGTCTAATTTACATGTAAACAAAAATATCCAGCGAAATATTTGGAAACCAAAATGGAATTGTTAAGTAGCGCAAAAACACCAACTTAGCTAAATTTGCTCCAAGAAATTGCAATTGCTAAATGGTAGCAATTGTCGGGGAGTAATTAAACCTCGCTCCGTGCCGTACAATTGTAATGACTTTAAAATGATACACCTGTAACTTAAATAGACTACTATTTGTATGTTTCCATCTTTCGTGCACAACTTTTTAGATTTTAGTGTTAAAAGGTCTACAAAGTAGAAATGAGTGGGTCTGTTTTATTGAAATGAATCCAGGAGTGCTGAAAGGCAGTAGGCAGAAAAATCAGTATGTGCAAAAGCAGAAATCAGTATTTGCGATTTAATTCATTTCATTGCTTGATTTCTGAAACTCTTTTAAGAAATTATTTTCTAATACCCTTGAAACCCTACCAGAAGTGGGAAAGTAATAACTTTGGAATGTAATGCTTTGTTTGTTCATTAAGAATTTGGTATGTACAATGCAGTATTTCTGAGGAGAATCAAGATCAGGGCAAAATGTAATTGAACCTAAGGAAATCCAAAACTAATAAACAAGCCAGGATACCAATAATGGCTTTTTATGGTAGCAGCATCAAGCTAATTTGACCAAGGAGTCCTTAATAAGTTTTTCCTTAAACTATAAATGTTAAAAAACCCCAAACCCATTAGATGCAAGAGCATGATGTGGACAGCTGTATGTGTGTGATTTCAAGAGAGTTGATGCATAATATAATGATTTACACCACTATCTTACCACAGATTCCTAACAAGATAAAAATAGCCTGTTACGATCTCCTCTATTTTAACACCTTCAGATGACAGGATTGGGTGGCTTTTACCTAGAATAGGCTCACTTATGTCAGATTCACATTCAGAGAACATTTCATAATTTTCTGAATCAGATGACATTTAATGTTTGCTCACAGAAAATGCAGTTTTGGATTGAATGGATTTTCCAGGCTCAGCAGTTGGCCTTGTTCTCTTGGTGACTGAAGTTGTATTCCTCTTTTTGTGGGCTGAAGAATTTTCATTTAAAAGCGTTTTGTGCACAGCTTCTGGATGAAATGGTGCAAGACCACATGCCATAAAGTCACTCACAAGATTTTACCATGATAGAGACTTAAATGGAAGGAGAGACTGCCCCATTCTTTCCCTTCCAAAAGAACCAGTGTTCATAATTGGCATCATCAAACCAGCCACTTTTTATTCACTTAAAGTAGTAACTTTTTGGGCCATGTTAAGTCCACAACTCATAAATGGGTTGACATAAATTATGTATAAATTATATATAAATTATAAATTGTTTATGAAGGGGAGTTCCACCAGTGGCATTACCACACAACTTCAGTGAGAAGCAAACTTTACTGTTGTTCATAACTCATTCAGGGAATTTCATGCCCCGTTTATTACAACTTTCTTACTACCAGGATTGCCTCACACATTTGTTTTATTATATTTCCTTATGTTAAAAGCTGGTACACTGTAGTTCTCTCTGAATATTGTCAAAATATTCTTGCAACTGTTCCTCTCCAATCATGGCATGCCTTCTTTCAGTGTTTGTTGGTAGACAATGTGTTAGCTGCCATCTCTTCATAGCATTGAGACCCAGTCATTGCCAAGGGTATTCTAATTCTAAAATTTAGAAACAGAATGCTCTTTCTTATTTAGGTAGGCTGCTACAAACATACACGAATCAAGGTTGTTCAAAGAGAATCCCCAGCTACACATATTTCTAGTCCTAATGCTCCATCTAATGATTGAAGATGGTTGGTACTTCAATGTTTTTTCATGCATGGATCTTAATTTGTTATGTAGAGTATCTCATGGAATATTAAACTACTTTAAAGCTTGAAAAGTTGACAAAGTTTCATAATTGATAGCTTATAGACATTCTTCACTATGGTTGTAGAATGGGTAGGCCAAGTGTATTCCATTGGTGTGTTTATTGTATTCATGTGGTATTTTCCTAAAATCAAAAAGTACTAACTATGATATATTCACAAATAGTGGGCCAGTTTACTACAATGAAAATCATAATTAAGGTAAGCAGTCAAAACTAAATGTGAAATCTGGTTCTTATTCAATTCAAATGTGTGAGTTTCCATATCAAGCTAACATTGATCTGCCCAGCTTTATAAACTAAATTTATTTGACAAAGCCTGTAACAATAATAATAACAACAAACACTGGCACTAAAAGCAAGTGGATTACAAGGAAGATTTTTTGTTACCTTGGCCATGGAATAGTCATAAGGATTGGGCATAACTTTAAGGAGCCGTGGCTTAATGGTTAGTGCAACTGCACAGTAACCAAGAGTTCCGGGTTCGATTCCCCACGCTGTCGAGGAGAATTTGGAACTTTTTCAAAGAAAAAAAAGAAAGCCATTGGTTGGCGTCAGGAAGGGCATCTGGCCAAGAAATTCCTCACTGCCAAATCAGTCCCTCCGAAGGGCACCGTCTGAGCCCCAATTCCTGGGGAAAAATGACGTTTAAACTAAAAAAAACCCCCAAAAACCCCCAATAAAATAAGGCTTCTGGCAATATTTATTCCAGGATTTCATTCTATTCAGTTAATTAAGTCTATCTTGTTGAAACTAAAGATGCATTGCATCTAATACACCCCTAAAAGAAAAGAAATATAATGACTGATTATTGATATTAAAAAGGATAAATAAAAAATAATTACTTTAGTTTTTTGTGACATCTTTAAAATCTTGCCAGGAAGGGAAATTGTGCGCATGTCTTGTCAGAACACAAAAGGTTTTTCCAGGCATTTTAATTGCTTAAAGCCTAGTGTTCAGAGTTACCACAAAAGTTTCAACTGTCTTGGAGCAACTTTGATAACCCTAGTTGACCAGTTTCATGACAGTCATTGCCCCTCAAAACAATCTGTTTCTTGTTATTTGACATTTAAGAACTACCCAAATAGCTCATCTTATTCATATAGAGTGGTTTTAGGGACTTCTCACCAATATTATTTTGAAAACCAGTTTTTATGCATAGAAATCATGATGTGTAAATTTGTTGCTTGGTTTTATATATAAGAAGCTTTTAAAAATGAATTGACTTACTGCTAACAAAAAATGGTGACTTATCAGTAAAAAATCAAAAATTGAAATTTTGTTGATAATATCACAGTGGTGGTTGTTTTTTCAGAATCACCAAAATTGACCAAAGTTACCTCAGTTAACAGTATTTTTGTTTATTGATATGATGCTCGATGCAGATATTAAAAATTTGTTGTTTAATTGTTAATGTCCGAAATTTATTTCAAGAAAACCAAACAAAGTAGTAATAAATTGGAATTAATTGGTAAGTGTTGTGCAACACAGCAAAGCGTGTATATTTTTATCATAGTTGATCAATTTAAGTAAATTCTTATTATTCTTATCAGCTACCATGGAATTTTTTTCCATAGGCTGGTTTAAGATATTCCAGTGTTTTTTATAAAGATCATTGATGGGATGATTATGTATTCTCAATTTATTATTTCAGCTGGTATCATTGCATTATTAGAGGAGCCAGAGGTGGAATTAAAGGTATTTGAAATATTTGATTAAATCTAATGGATTTATGAAATATATCCTATATTAATTATCTCTAATTTTTTAATAGTAAAAGTAATTCATACATATAAATGTCAATAATTCTAGTCATTTCTGTAAAGCTGTAAAAGAAAAAAAACCCAGACATCAGGAAAAGGAATCATCATTTTTAGTACATGTGGCCTTTTAATAAGTACCCAGTTCTTTACAACAAAAAAAACGATAGTAAATTGCATTGTTTCATTTTAAAGTTTGACACAGTTATTGAGTAGAAGTCAAAATGTAAATTAGCATACATAGCAGCCAATAGCTCTTCATCAGGATCCAACAATGCTGATATCTGGAAAATACTACTTAAGCCAGTTTTGGGCCCTAATTTTCAACTGTTCATTAGTATAGTTGGGTCCTAACAGCCAAAGTTTTCTTTTACGTTGTGGCATTGACTTCTTTTTCTTCCATATTATGACATCTAGATATTTAAGTTGTTGTTTTTGATCAATTTCAGAGTTGTACTTGTAACTTGATATGTCCAAATTTTGTTACTACTCATCAACGTTTGTTGTGTTGACAAAATGTGGCCTGTTTGAGTCCGTTTAAAGGTATTATCTTGCAAAGTGTTCTGATGAACGTTCCTTGCTGGTACTAGTACTATTGGTTGCATCCTACATGACTTGTTCCTCTCATCATCTTCACCCTTATGCAGTTGTTACTTCTTATCGTAACAAATCTTTCTATAAATGTAGTTTTTTTTCTTTGAACAGCTAGATTGTGAAAATCTTTGACTTCTGAGTGTTTTAGTCCATTATATGATTTAAACATTTTGAAGTAAAGAGCAACTCTTATCACTTCTTAACTTTTTTTTCTTTTCTTTTCTTTTCACATTTCCATACACTTAGTGGCTTTATACCTTTTATGTTTTTTTACCAATTAAAATAATTTCTCTGTACTGACCAACATTATACATTAATTTAGTTAGCCATTAATATACCTCTCTATTGTTACATTTATTCCACTGATGTAATATTTAACTACAGTTAATATATTAGTAACAACACAAAACATTTTCAGAGGTAAAACTTTATGGTATTATACTTTGGTTGTTAAAGGAACAAAATATTGTTTTCCAATCAAGATTCAACAGTGAGTCACTTGCCTTTCATGTTGGTAGTCAGCCCTTTGAATTTTAAGATAAATACTGTTGCAATAAAATGCTGCAGACAACATAGTGTACTGTGGCAGATAGTAACAAATTGTTGACACTTTATGAAAGCACTGAATTCCTTGGCATGTCAATTTTTGCAATAGATGTTTTTGTAGCATAAGAGGTATTAATTGTGAAGTAACAAATAATTCATTTTTCATTCAACTTTTAATACCAGATAAAAAAGAATGGATAACTGAAACCCATTTATACTTTCTTTCATCGCTTTCCATAAGAGAAAATTCTTTTCAATTACACTTTAGGTTTTTCCCCACTTTGAAACACCTACAAATTTTGTGTTGTCTTGTCATTTTGGTTGGTGTATTTACTGTATATGGGAAGTCCTTATGTGGTGTACAGTACTACTGTTGGCAGCTAAACTAGATTCTGTCTTTTGCTAATTAAAATATATTAATGTAAAGAATAATTTAAATTTTGTTTTTGTCTTTCAGTTCTATGCACTGAATAAGCTGAATGGCATTGTAGATGAATTCTGGGCCGAAATATCAGATATTGTGAACAAAGTGTATGTATTTCATTCAAGTGATTTTTGTGTATTTTTCAAGTTTATTTGTTGGAGTAATATTTAATGTCTGTATTTGTTCAATCTCTCCTTTATAATAAACTTCCCTTAAAGAGAAGATAGTGGCATTTCCTCAAAATCAATATGCCCCCAGAGGGTGGATATAGCATTTGACAATTCTAAAAGAATAGTGTTTAGGAATGCAGTATTAAAATGGTACGACCCTGTCAAGAACAGGAGGTGAATGATAAATTATAGAAGGTAATCAGAGGCAGGATAAATAGGGCCAGACAGTAGGGTAGTTGAACAGGAGCCAGTGGAGAAAAATGATGGGTATTGTTGAAAAATTTCTCAATCCCTTAAAATGGCTGGTAATTGTGTGTGAGTAATAAAGGGGTTCACCTTTTGTTGAAAGGTTAACATCAGTTATTTGTTTGCACAAAATGAAGTAGTCTTTTATTTTGAGCATATTATACTTTGTTTCTTTCTGCTTTTTCATTTCGATAATATGCATGTTTAGAGCTAAATTTTAGTATACATACATGGGGAAAGGGAAGATAAAATTTATAGGGAATATGATCTAAAAGGTTTAGACTACAATAGCAACTTTTCTGGATGCCAAGAAATCATACAGTTCTTAAATACAAATAAAACTAATGTTAATTGGCAAGTATTATCTGTTTCTTTAAACACATTTAATAGATTTTTTTAACATGCTGTATTTTCATTATAGTGAAATACCTCTTTAAATTGAAGTTCTAAAAATGCCAGTTACTTATTTGACTTAACAGTGTACTTTATTGATAACAAAAATAGGCTTTTCAAAGCATCCATTTCATTATTACTGATTTTTTTAGAGAGCCATAAAGTTTATTAGGGTAGCTATTTATAACCTAAGAATAAGATATTAATATAAAAAATTGATATATGGTTTATATTTTCCATCCTTTACTCCACCAGTGGGATTCCCTTATCATTTCCCTTACTTTAGACAAGTATTAACACTATCAAACCCATCCATTTATTTGATACTATCATTCAAATATGTGTCAATAAGAACTCACCCAGTAAAAGTAAATTTATTTTGAGCATTTTAATATATTTCTTCATCATTTTTGGTACAACAGTGAAGAATTGTATGAAGATGAAGGATTTAAACACAGAGATCTCTCTGCCTTGGTTGCCTCAAAGGTATGTTTAGTAAATAGTTTTTAGTTCACAGTAGTTTGGTTTTAGTACAGTTGTTTATGCTTTGAACATTAAAAGGGTGAATGAAGACTTATGATGGGAGTTTTGTTAACTTATGAATATGAATTGTTGCGACCCAAGCCAGGGAAATGAAACAATGACATTATTGCATTATTAGTTGTCAGAAGTTTATTTGCATTGTTCAGGGAAAAAAGACACCCAGGAGTCAATATATAGTAAAAAAAGGAAGATGCCAAATTTGTTCAATATTCACTGTATCCAAGAGATTCTGGGGTCAGTTTCTTTCTTAGGCAAAAAACTTTGGAGCTTTACAAAAATAACCTGTTGCTCTGTATCAGAAAGGGAATTCAACCAGTTCCTCACTGCTGCAGCACAGCCCTTTTCTGAAAGGCTCATTTGGGCCCAGTATCTGGACAAATTATGTTAACAGCAATAGTAAATAAAATTCAACACCGCTTATTGAACCCAATGTCTAAGCAGGTGACAAGATTTCTAGCCCAACTTCCTAACCACTTCATATATGTTGTGGTCAAGGACATAATTTATACTATTAAACTCTTTTATGACCATTTTTCTTGACTTAAGGTATAGTGATGCATTGGACAGCATGATGTCACATGAATATGTATTTAGCAAAGCTTGGTTGTTTGATATTTTAGAAGTCCATCTGAAATTACAACTCTTAAGGTATAATGGCTTTGATCAACAGCCATGAGACAGTATGTATGAAGTCTAGAGACTTGGATTAGAAAAATAAATACAAATAAAAATTTGAGCCCAAGCATTACATAACCTCGTATTTCACAAGAAATTATTTCAAAACTGGGCTTGTGCTCATGGAAGACACAAGGTACTAATTGAATACATTCACAATTGTTTACAATCTTTAACATTTTAGCAATTAGCCTTCTTCTTTGACTTTCGGCTAATTCCCGTCAGGGGTCGTCACAGGGGATTAGACTTTTCCATTTGTTTCTGTCAGTTGCGTCCTCCTTTCTAGCACCCACCTCTCTCATATCTTCCTCTATGAGGTCCAAGTACCTTCTCTTTGGTCTCCCTTTCCTTCGACGACCTGGCGCTTCCATATTCAACGTCCTGTTCCCTATGTAGTCGTCCTCTCTCCTGCGCACCTGTTCAAACCACCTTAGCGTAGGCTCCCTCTGCCTTCCCTTATCCTCGTAACGTGGGCTGTACCTCTTTTATTTAGGTTTGGGGTCATGTCTAGTCTTGTGACCCCTAAAGACCAGCGTAGCATACGTAGCTCTGCTAATTCTAGCTCAGCTTCATGCTTTTTCGTTGTTGCTACGGTTTTAAGTCCATACAGCATTGCTGGTCGTACTACGGACTTGTTTAGCATTCCCTTCGCTACGGCACGTAGCTTTCTGTCGCACATTACGCCAGTCACTTTTCTCCATCCATTCCAACCAGCTTGAACCCTCTTATTTATTTCTCTGTTGCATTCTCCATCACTTTGTACAGTGGATCCTAGATATCTGAAGTCTTAAACTCTTTTAACTTCCATCCCTTCCATATTTATTCTATCCTCATTCGTGCCATTTAGCACCATGTACTCTGTCTTCGCTCTACTAACTCTCATTCCTCTTTTCTCTAGAGTATGTCGCCATCTTTCTAACTGTTCTTCGGCTTCATTTTTTGTCTCATTGCACAGTACGATATCGTCTGCGAACAGCATATTTCAAGGTGCGTCTGTTCGGACCTCCTCTGTCAGTGTGTCCATTACAATTGCAAAGAAAAAGGGGCTTACGGCAGATCCCTGATGTAATTCAACTTTGACTTCGAACCATTCGGTCAGTCCCGCTGCACTTCGTATGGCAGTCATGCTGCCTGCAAACATGTCCTGTATCAAACTTACATATTTTTCTGTTGCTCCAGCCTTTCTCATACAATGACATAGCTCTGCTCTTGGCACTCTGTCGTATGCCTTCTCTAGATCTATGAACACACAGTGTAGCTTTTTCTGTCCTCGGAACTTCTCCATTAAAATCCGTAGAGCGAATAGTGCATCTGTTGTACTTTTCCCCGGCATAATTCCAAATTGCTGGCCACATACCTGTATCTCCTGTCTCAGTCTTGTATCCAGCACTCTTTCCCATAAGTTCATTGTATGGCTTATAAGTTTTATACCTCTGTAATTACCACACTCTTGTGCATCCCCTTTGTTTTTATATATTGGTATCAGATTGTTAGCATGATCATAGTTTTTCTTTGCATTTTTCTTCTTTGTAATGCTTTCTTGCACGTTGTCTCTCCACCACCACGTCTCTTTATCCTTCTTTACACCTCCTCCAGTGACTCTGAGGACTTGTTTAGCTTTGTCTCGTATTTTGTCCGTAATGTTGGTCCAGTTTTCTAGAGCCTCTGTTTCTGCTGCAAGCATGTCTAATAACTCAGAGTTGAAGTTTCTTCTGTACTCTGCCTCCCTCAGTCTCCACCACTTGGTTCTTGCGTCTACGCTTCTCCTTGCCCCATTATTGACTGAAATACAGCAAGTAGTCAATCTGGGTTCTATTTCGTCCAATCTTGTATGATACTTTCTGATCTTCTCTTTTCATAAAATATGTGTTTAAGACTGCAAAATGTCCTTTTGCGGTCTTAAACGGATTTTTTTTTTGTCCTTTTGCAAAGTCTACTATATCCTGGCCTCCTTCGTTTTTGTTGCTATACCCATATCTTCCTAATACATTTTTATCCCCATCGTTCCCTTCTCTAATATGGCCATTTAAATCTGCTCCAATAAAACATCTTTTCTCTTGGTATTTTTGTAATAATTGCGTCCAATTCTCTCCAAAACGTGTCTTTCTCTTCTTGTGAACATCCTGTTTGGGGTGCATATGCAGAAACTATGTTTAGCAACGTACCGCCTATATCCAATTTCATGCCTATCACTTAGTTAGAGACTCTCTCCACTTCTAGCACGCTTTCTACATAGGTATCTTCCACTGCTTTCCCACTCCGTTCCTTCTATTGTCTTTTCCATTATAGAAAAACTTGTATCCACCGCCAAGGAGTCTGGCCTTACTGCTCCTCAATCTGGTTTCCTGTTAACATATTATGCCCATATTCCTTCTCATTAGATTCGCCAGCTCTCTTTCTTTTCCAGTCATAGTTCCGACATTGAGGGTGCCAATGTTTAAGGTAGTCTGTTTCCTCCTCCTTTTCTCTCGTCTGTCCTTCCTCTTTCTACCTTCTTTTTTTCTGTTTCGTGGACCTGCAGTAGCACAAGTTCCACCAACGCCCTGCTGGTCACCAACGATAGCCTTTTCCCAACAATAAAACTTTCTTTATGTATTGTTTATGTGCTTGGTCTTGTACTGATGAGAGCATTCAAAAGAAAAGAAAGTACCAAATCTTACTTGGTTTCATGTCATTGGAAACTGATTATTTGTTTGGCAATGGAACTTTGTGTAATGACAAAGTAAATTTGTTGATGGCAGGTTTTAAACAAAGTGATAGCCATTGTTTTTTGTTAGTTTGCCTTGCCTGTTGTCATACATAGCCTGCACGCAGGTTATGATCTCAGGAAGCAATCTAAACACTCTTAGTAGTGCTGGAAAGTATCCATATGGTGTGTTTAAGGTGGCCATGGTTTTAAACTATATATTGTGAAGAACCTGCATTTTTTTATACATAAGAGGTGCTATGATGTTAAGAGTAGACTGGTAGATGATCCCAGTTTCAAATGTTGAAGATATCTTGGACAAGCTTATTAATTTACTTCATCTACAATCCTCTAACACTATTCTGAGAGGCAACAGTTTGCAGTGGTTTGGTCATGTACGAAGACCAGAGTCCTGAATTAACAGGTGCTTTTCTCTGAGGGTCCATTGATAAATGATTAAAGGGTGACCAAAGAAATCCTGGATGAAAATGTAATAGGTATTTGAAATGTAAATAATTTAAATTGCGTGCAGCAGTTCTTTGGTAAGTGTTAAATTAAGAGTTTGACATTAGAGAATGAAAGTTACAATAGGCTAAAAATTGGTTGCTATTCAATGAGCACATCATTTTGGTGAAAAGTTGCATTGGGGAATTATTTCCATGAACCTAACCTAGCGAATATAAAAATTAGGTTTGGTTTATATTTCACACCAGATGATAGAAGTTTTCCTGATAACAAGCACCATTCACTGTGTTTTATACCCAGGTTTATTATCACTTGGGAGCATTTGAAGATTCCTTGATGTATGCTCTGGGGGCTGGAGAGTTATTTGATGTCAATGGGCATTCAGAGTACGTGGAGACAATAATAGGTAATTTATGATTGTAATCATATTCTTTAAAACAAGTGAATGCATGACTATGGGTACCCCAGTATTATTTTGTCAAGATCCCTCCAATCCTAAGTATGGCTCATGTAACAACAAGACATGTCACAATCCATCTTTTTCCTGTGAAAAAGATTCATTATCCTAGTGATGCACAGCAAGTACTGGAGTTATTTTGTTGCAAGTGGATACCAATGATATGTTCCAGTTGCTTTACTAACAATTCCGTTGGTGTATTCTTATAAACCAACATTGACAGAAGTGACTAATTATAGATTTGTAAGAAGAGTAAGCCTTTTTTCAACCAGCAAAGAATAGATTAAATCAACAGCAACTACAGCAATAGCTATTTGGTTATATATAACGAAAAGTAAAGCTAACATTTAACAAATATTTCGATTAAAATGTTGTTTGAATTTTTTTTCATATGATATAAGGAAACAAAGGATGTTAGGGTCCCCAAATTGCTTCTTTTGCACATCGATAAAATTTTCGAGTGACAGTAGGAGCCAACCTTACACAAAAAATATCACCCGTGTAGAATCTCAATCTGAAACTAGTTGTGCTTACTTTTATCAGTTTTTCAGAGTACTATTATTTGGTTTTGTAGACCTCGCTAATCACATCACTAATACCAGCTTTATTTTCAAGACGTTGACTGTTCATCATTAACTTATAAAATGTTATGGTTGAACCTCAGTGGTCTACGATTTTAAATATCGGTAAAGAGTATATATCAGCCATCTATGAAGATTTTGAAATGGCCGTTGAATAACTTTTAATTTATCAGTTGTATTTTTTTATAATTTCTTATTTGTTCTCATTTGTTAAAGTTTAAACAATTTTGAAAAGAAAAGTAAGAACATTTTTAATTTAATAAGCCGTTGACCTTATTAAATTTTTTGAAATTAAGAAAATGGCAAATGATCAAAATGCAGTTTTATTGCGGCAAGTGGGGCATACGATGATTGGGTAAAAGAGGCCTCAGAATATCTAGAACATATCATTACTACATGACATTGCGTATTTCACTCTACAGGTTCTTGTGACAATACAATACATTTTAGGTATTTTCTATTCATAAGTTTTCAACTATTCCAAAAGACTTGTAGTTATATCAGTTTCACAACTGATTTCTTTTATATCTTTTCAAAGCAAAATGTGTTGATCACTACACACAGTTAAGGATAAAGCAATTTGATCATAAAGATGAAAGTGTCACAATAGATTCAAGGCTGGAAACAGTAGTTAACAAAATGTTTCAGAGATGTTTTGAAGATGCAAAGTATAAACAGGTAAGTTGAAGGTTTTAGGATTGTATGGTAAGTTCAGTTTTTATAAATATGCTTTTGTATATATATATATATATATATATATATATATATATATGTTCTGGGCCTTTGAGGTCCTGGTCCGGACTTGAGACGCAGACATACTTATCCTAGGTTACCTAGTGACGCAGTAGCGTGAAAAAAACCCAACATATATATGACCTAACAATGCAAAAAGAAGACTGTCACTGTAATTAATTTGAACTTGCCTCTATATTGCGAATTTTTCAGGATGAATAAAACGTAACGTTGTTTTTTCTCCTTACGACAAAGTCCAGTGCAACATGTTTTTATGCTGTTGCCTCACATTCATCGACAATAATAAGTGACCCGCCTAGAACATTACTGCAGTTTTGTCAGCGAATGATGAAGCTTTCCTAACCACTCTTTCTATGCATGTTAATCGTGATTTCGTCGACGAGGAATATTTCAATCCAAAACAAATCAACTTTATCGTAAGTAGATATGCCCCGCCCTGAATGTTAGTAACATTGCGTCTTGCGACAGCCACTTCACCCAGGAAAAAGTCGTTACTGCCTCACCCTGCAGGGACAGTGCCACATGATTCGCCGATCCATAGTCAGTCACAAAGTTTTTTTCGTGTTAAGCGTCAACCACGGGAAAACCTAGCATACCGGTACCAGTCGGTTTGAGAGCCCGGCTTTCTCTGCTTTTTCTGGGTTACTTTTCTGTCGTTGTTTGTTAACTAAATTGAAAGGAACCTCAGACAAAGACCAGACTTGAGAACCATGCAACATTTTCCCTTTTGGTCACTATGTAATGAAGATCTGTTTTGGACATATATGCGTCATTGATAAATCCGTGCATGAAATAAGGTAAGAGCTATTGTTTTATCACTTGATAACTTTCTTTGAATATCAGCCAAAACACATCACATATTTGCCAACTTATTAAATTTAAAGAAATAAATGGAGGCAGTCATGGTAGTATACAAATGATCAGAGACGCTGGCCATCAGGACAAGATGAGGAACTAGTAAAGGGTGGAGGTGGAGTGAAGAAAGGTTAACAAACCGTACAACCAAAACGAAAAATAATATTTTAGCCCTGATATCTCCAATAGCAGGGGACTGACAAGAAAAGGTATGATATAAAGGGTTCGGGGTCGGAGTAGGGTGAATTTACGTTTTTACTGGAAAAATTAAGCTGAACATACCACTTAAGCAAGGGTCATCTTTTGATGGAAAAACCTATTTTTATGGGGTTCGGTTAGTGTCAGCTATTATCCCAGCTGGGTAATACGATTCAAAAGAAGTAGAGAACTAGTCAATATACATGCACATACACGGAAATCTTGTGTTATTGTGCAATAAATATTATAGTTTACAATTTTTTTTAGTATGAAATGCAGATTTTGGTTCTGCTGATTGGATCATGACAGTGTTTTAAGCATATTAATAATATTTTTTGTTATTGATAATAGACAAGATGAGGGAGTCAAAACTTCGCTGGTACGGGCACGTAGCAAGGCGTGATGTAGATTATGTAGGGAGGAGGGTACTAAGTTATGGAGCCCCGGGCAAAATGCGAAGAGGGAGGCCAAGGAAAAGTTGGAATGACGTGATTGACAGACATATGGAGGCTGTTGGTGCGAGAGATACTGATGTGAAAAACAGAACAGGTTGGAGACGGCTGACCCGCTGTGGCGGCTCCTAACGGGATATAGCCGAAAGACAAAGAAGAAGATTGATAATATTTAAAATATAATAAGCGCAATGACATTTACGTTAGGNCTGGTACGGGCACGTAGCAAGGCGTGATGTAGATTATGTAGGGAGGAGGGTACTAAGTTATGGAGCCCCGGGCAAAATGCGAAGAGGGAGGCCAAGGAAAAGTTGGAATGACGTGATTGACAGACATATGGAGGCTGTTGGTGCGAGAGATACTGATGTGAAAAACAGAACAGGTTGGAGACGGCTGACCCGCTGTGGCGGCTCCTAACGGGATATAGCCGAAAGACAAAGAAGAAGATTGATAATATTTAAAATATAATAAGCGCAATGACATTTACGTTAGTAAGTTTCATCAGGTGCAGTGACGACTAACAGAATATAG
Organism: Morbakka virulenta; assembly: GCA_003991215.1. Taxonomy (NCBI): domain Eukaryota; kingdom Metazoa; phylum Cnidaria; class Cubozoa; order Carybdeida; family Carukiidae; genus Morbakka; species Morbakka virulenta. Next base: position 483,261 of record RDPX01000352.1, on the reverse strand, counting down.
CTGATACGACCATTTTTAAAAAGAATGGAAAAACCCCGATTAGTTTGATAATAATGTGACTTTTATATTTTAGGCAATTGGATTGGCGTTAGAAACAAGAAGATTGGATGTTTTTGAACAGGCAGTTTTAAAGTCGGTAAGGTTTGGTTTTTTCAAAAATTAATGTGAAAATCTTTGCATTGAAGTTCTCTTTTCTTTAAGTTGCTTTTGTAAAGGATTTTGATTTTTTGTGAGTTATTAACCCAATAGCCCTTACCGGACTCTAGGACACTGACTAACATACAAGTCAGTTTGACAAACTAAAGCTTTCTCTTGGTGCATTCCTGCATAAATGTCTCTAACTACTTTCCCGTAAGAATGCAGATTTGGATTGTTTATCGTTAAACGTATTTACAACATAGCTATCGTATTCTTCCAGAAGAGAGAAGAGTGGAGTAATTTTAAATTCGATACACTGAAAATAAGAAAGTTAAAAAGGAGTAAGAAGAATGGATCTATTCCAGACTTTTAGAGAGTGGGCGTCTGAAAGAACAGTGTAAGAGATTACATTAGTTAACTGGAGCACACGCGACAATAGAGGTATTCACAGCACTATTTATAATTTTCCATTTAGGATGATGTACCAGGAATGTTAGCATACAGTTTGAAAATATGCATGACCTTAATTGATATAAGGCAGTTCAGAAATATGGTAAGTACAATATTCCCAGTCTTATATTACATGTTTCTTCCAATATGTTGTTCTTACTCTATAAACCAGTTTTCGGAGACTTCATCCATGACAAAGTTCACTGCAAATCCTTCACAGAATCCAATGTTATTGGCACATCAGAATTACGACGTTCTGGAACAACTAAATACTTTGGATCATATCTTGACTTGCTCTGTAGCTCTCAACTGTTCTGCAGACGCTCTTGTAACTTTCAGTGACGGCAGAATTCCATGTAAGAACACTATTACCAGTAGCAGATATTTCCACGACACCACTGATAACGATAGCAAGTCTACTTTGTTGATTTAAATAAATGTATGAACGATATCAACAATTTTTTATTGAGCAGTCGATTACAGCCACTCTCCAACCCGTCATGTGTAGCCTTTAATTAAGGTTTAGTTTGAAATAAAAGGAATTATATAGTTGGGTATGCAAAGAAATTTTGGTGTGTGATGACCATTATACCTAAGAAATTCAACCAATTTTTTAGTCATACCGGAGGGAACTGAGAAAAATATTAAGGAACTCCTGACTGCCTATTTTATGAAAACGATCCTTTGTAGTACTCCATAATTTTGCTTTGAGTCACAGTTTAAAAAGTAAAACAAAGAAGTGAAGACCATTTTTAGTAAAATTACAAATAATTTAGTATGAAATGATATCGTATCTTATCCTCACAGCTTTAACTTTATTTTTGTCCTATGTTTTTCTTTTACAGGTTTTAAGAGTGCTTGTAAAGCTCTATCTCAATTTGCAAATACCTGATTATATCAATGTTTGTGAGGTAAGACCATCTTACAGTATTGGGGAACCATGACAATTTCCATACAAAATTTCTTATTAGAGCCGGGACGTGGAATATATTGTATGTGTTTAGCTTAATTGTAATTTTGTCGTTTTTAAAAGCCAAATTCATTTTTTTGTAATGCTACACAGTAGTGTTTGGATCAATTTTCCCGATTAAAAGAGAACAACAGTAGGTTTAACGTAAGATCACTGAGTGAAAAAACCCCAGAGAATCATTATATATTGCCATCTCCGGCTGCTTGGTAATGTTGTTTTTGTCAATGATATGGGACACACTTGAAACTTATTATTTTTCTTCTGTCATATAGGGTACAGTAAGTGTAGCGTTCTTTCATCGTCATGGTGTTTGATCAAAGTTGTTATTGCATAAGTGAATGACCTTTTTAATATATTGTATGGAATACTTAAAATACTTTTGGTAACATTGACCACAGCAATTTAAAGGAAGTAATCTTTAGAATTCTTTGTAAGGAAACTGGTTTTTGCCAATATGATTTTAGTATTGGTAAGTAAGATCTGTGATCGTGAAGTGGTACTTAAAAATTATAGATTTGGCTAATTAGTTTTTTGGTCAGTAATGGGCGTCTTCTACAAGGTATATTATATATATAAGGTATATTATTAGTATGTTAGTGTTTTGAGACTATGTTTTCCATCAATTCCAACATTGATATCCACTTTTGCTGTCGTTGTGCGTCTGTTCCAGCCCCCACCCATTATTTGCGTGGTAAGGAAAAATAGTGCTCCTTTCCGAGGTGGTTATATTTATTTTGTTAAGCGTTTTTCATGAATTGGCTGAGGAATCGTAACATGGAAGTTTTCCCAGAGAAAAGGGCTGCTTTCATTCCGTTGTTAAAACGTACCCTACTAAGTACCAAGTGAAAATTGGCAGTATTATTAGGGTACTTTGCAGTGGTTTTGTTATTTTTCTAACTAAGACCTATTCCCCCTTACCTTACAGTGCCTTATATTTCTTGACGACCCAGAATCAGTTGCAGACACATTGGAAATGCTTGTGAGAGACACTCAGGTATGCATATTTCTAAAGGTAACATAGAAAAAAGTACATAAACCTTTCAATCTGAAAAGTTAAAATACGTAGCAGAGAGCCCATTTACAGGTTAAGACCTTAAAGCACCAAACATTAAAGAAAAGAGGAGAAAGCCACATAATTAGATAGAAGTTCAAAATCAACTGCGAGAGACCAACAACAAAATGAAAACTTTACTGCTGCATTTCCTGCTTTACATCGGATAGCCCACTCCGAAATTTTGATCCTTCTATATTTTTATTTATTTGTCAATATGGCCAGCTATTCATCCACGCTGATGTTGTGTACTTGGTTTCATCCCAATTTCCACAGCAGACTTCTTATAGACTGGAAAGTTTTCATGTGGAATTTTTTTAGGCAGTACTTTAAAAAACTGGTCTTTTTAGTCCCAGACTAATTAAAGTAATTTTCACAGTTGGTGAAAGGTAGCATTTTCACCATGGGGTCATCTTGTGACCTTGGAATGGAAGAGCGGCCTTACAAGAACTACGACAGGCCTAAATTATTTTTGCTCGCCAGCCACACATTGTGTTGTCATTGTTATCTATGATTGGCTCCTACCGGGTAGAAATTTTCATGTTAATTTTCTTTCCTCACTATTGTAGTCCTTTTACAGAAATGGTTATCAGACCCTCGGCTTGTGCTTTAATTTTATCTGATTTGTATATTGGGATAAAAAAACGGTCATTTTGTTAAAGCATTGTAAGCTTCTTCAACAACAGTATTTTTGTTTCCATGTTTTTATTACAGATCTTCGCATCAAATGCAATTTTACATTTATCAGTAAGACCTTATACAAATATAAGTAACTTGGGGAGATGTTTTTTATTTGGCAACATTACTAAACTTACCAACACATGGTGTAACACCGTGTCTTGGTTGCAGTTTTCAGATATGTTTTGCAGGCTAATTTGCCAGAAAGATACCATAAAACGAAGAAAAGGGTTTGAATGTTGCTTTTGTTGTTGTGGTGGTTCTACTAGTACTGCTGCTGCTGCTGCTACTACTTTTACTACTACTACTACTACTACTACTACTACTACTACTACTACTACTACTACTACTACTACTACTACTACTACTACTACTACTACTACTACTACTACTACTATAGCAACAACAACAACAACTACCACCACTACTACTACTTCAACTACTACTACCTACTACTACTACTACTACTACTACTCTACTACTACTACTACTACTACTACTACTACTACTACTACTACTACTACAGCAACAACAACAACAACTACCACCACTACTACTACTTCAACTACTACTACCTACTACTACTACTACTACTACTACTACTACTACTACTACTACTACTACTACTGCTATGACTACTACTACTACTGGTATTACTACTACTACTACTACTACTACTACTACTGTTACTACTACTACTACTGCTACTACTACTAACTGCTGCTACTACTACTACTACTCCGCTTCTACTCCTCCTGCTACTACTTTTACCAGAAGAAGAGTAGTTAAGACAGTTAATGAAATTTGCTTTTAACCATTTGAAATATTGGCTGAGTGGGTTTAAATTTTACAAGCATGGATCTTTGCTTGGAAGACAGCAGCCGATTCAGACAGAAACATTGTTAAGAAGGCAGTGTTTCTTTGTTTGGAAAAATATACTTTTGAGTTTCAATGCATAGTGACGTTTGTACTTGTTTTATTATGAACACGTAGATACACTAAATAACTGGACGAAAACAAAATATTTGCGTCAAAAAACAACAGGAAATGTATCCCCTTTACAGGGAAACCTTTACTTAAGACATGAAAGTCATTAGGCTGGAATAACTATGATAACCATTGCATGTGTTCTACAAGGACTAAATTAGAGTATGTACACAAAAACGAAATGGGAAGATAGGTTATGAAATATTTTTTATAACGTTAATATTTTCGTTTCCTTTTTTCCTTACAGGGTCAAGCTCTTATGGCTTATCAGATTGCTTTTGATTTGTACGAAAACGCGTCCCAGCAGTTTCTTTCCATAATAACCAGCTCCCTAAAAAAGCTTGCTCCATTAGCTATTGGTGGAACTAAAGAAACTGATAGTAAAAAGGAACCAGTCGAAAATTCAGAGTAAGTTTTATATTATTGATTATTTGAGACTATAATTTTTCAGGGCCAGGAAGTTGTAATGGGTTAGGCCTTATTCTCTTTATTCTTAAAAACATTAGCTAATTAGTTGCCTTACTTGTATATTTTCTCGCTTATTTAGTTCCTAAGCTTCTAACTTTAGCTTTGTTCTGCCTTTCTTAAATCCTTCCTACGTTTTCGTATATCGTTGCCAAACACATATTGTTGTGCTTTTTTATCGTTAAAATTTCCTTCGTAGAACCCAGTATTCGTGAATGCTACCGCACTTTCTTGCTGTATTAGCTAACTTGGGATTAAATCTTCTTCCGAGTCATCCACCTGATCAGCTAAGCAGAGATGGTGGCCCAATGCTGGAAGGTTTTTGATGTGGGAGAAAAAGTTTCTTAATTTCTAAAATTTAACTTTATTCTTCAATTACCATAAGTTCTTCGGTCTCCTTAAATTCTTGTGTGACCCCCTTTGTAGAAATCATTTTGTAATGGGAGGTTATTTAAGTAGAGAGCTATTGGAAGAGCTTTATTAATTACACCACTACCTTACGTTCAGACAGACAAAGATGGCATAATGTGTTATTGAACTATTTAAAAAATGTTGATTTTTTTATCTTTTGGATGGTGTTGTTTTAACTACAGTATATTTCGAATAATCGCAATGCCTCGGTTGCACGGAAAAAATTGCAATTAACCGAAACTGCGTTTAACCGAAAATGCTCTTCCCTCGGATTTTGAACGGGCTGGAGACCGTCATAATGCTAATTGCACTATGGCCTCATTAAAAAGCATTTGTTTTTTGTCCTTTTATCGTTTTTAGGTTTTTTTTGGGTTTTTTTGCAATGTACTACATGTATTATAGTTTAATTCGACTTGAAAAAGGATGTGAGCACAGTTTGCTTTCTGGACTTTGCTAAGTTCTGGTGAACAATGTCCTCCGCCTAGGAAGATATTAGCGCTCAGGACTTTGAAATTCCAAAGGATTTGTGGCCTTTGCACCATATTTAACTGAAATTTTGACCCNAGACCGTCATAATGCTAATTGCACTATGGCCTCATTAAAAAGCATTTGTTTTTTGTCCTTTTATCGTTTTAAGGTTTTTTTTGGGTTTTTTTGCAATGTACTACATGTATTATAGTTTAATTCGACTTGAAAAAGGATGTGAGCACAGTTTGCTTTCTGGACTTTGCTAAGTTCTGGTGAACATTGTCCTCCGCCTAGGAAGATATTAGCGCTCAGGACTTTGAAATTCCAAAGGATTTGTGGCCTTTGCACAATATTTACCTGAAATTTTGACCCGAGTTTGCCAGCAGGCCATTGCGATTAACCGAAAGTTCCGAAATCACATTTGCAAAAAATTGCGATTATCAGGTTGAAATATATAGTGAAAAATCCGTTTCACAGGGAAGATTGCAATTAACCGAAAATTGCATTTATCCGAATTGCGATTATCCGAAATATACTGTAGTAGAGGAATACATAATTCTTTATTATTGAATTTTACTAGCACCGCCTTAAGAGAGAGCTTTCGACATGACGCCCGCTGACTGGAAGGATAAGACTTGGACGTAAATGAGCAAGGTATTGACCATATCTCTTATATCCCGCATCAGATACATCGCTCCCGCATCACTAAAGGGAGAGGACTTCGAAAAGATTTGACAATGCCCAAGTCATTTATGAAAAACGTGCTGTAGTCTGACGTGGAGAGAAAAGTGGCCACTCTCACGTACATTAGTGAGGCATATCCAGTGAAGAGCACGTCTGCTAGAAGGACAGAACGACCCTCGCTTATTTCATTGCCACAGGCAAATTACCCACCAATTATAAGATGGAATCATCATTTTCTATGGCTCCCTGCCTGTGCTGGAGGTGCTCAAAAAACACCAGTAAGAAGAGACTGTGTAACCCTGGCAGCAACACCACACGCTCTTCAGCGGTATACATTAGAGGTAGTAATTCAATAGATTCTGTTTTATTGTACCATACCATGGACATACAGACACTCACAAAATAGGAAGGAAAAAGGGTCACCCCCCCAAAAAAACCCCACCAAAACAAACAAGGACGCCACCTCTGATGAAGCAAAGACCATTTTAAAGAAGAAGTAGAGAAAATGATGGTTTTAGTTTCATCCGGACTACAAGAACAGTGATGCTTACTACCACCCACCTAGAGGAGATCAAATGACTATGGTAAGGCTAAGGAAAGGGCACTCGTAGCTCGGGAATCCAAAGCTCTCCACGTTCTACATTGGAAACTTGTGTAATCTTGGTACCATAGGCATGACGGTGGAGCATCTTCTTATGGATGGCACAAATCAGCAGAACCCAAGAGCGGAAACGCGGTCCATTGGCACACCAATTAGTGTTGATCTTGACCCGTTTGGGTGATCAAAGTCATGCATTAGCCAATGCCCTAATCATAAGCCTACCTGATTAAGCTATTGCAGGAGGAAGGGAGAAGGAGAAGAAGAAGAAGAAGGAGAAAAAGCAAATATGAATTTGAATGCCTACCTTTGGGAAGTTTTTCAAACTTGATCTTATTTGCAGATATCATCTCTTAAGTAGGACGTTATTCGAGTATTCAAAATGAACAAGGTCCAGTACTCTAATCTTTTTTTATCCGTAACATGATTATTTTACTCAAATAATTGCATGGGACGATAAGAGTCAATTCGTTAGCTATTACATTTTGAAATGCAGTAATTTAGTTTATTTATTGGAAATTACTGGATTATGACGTGAATTTGGTTTCTTTTCAGAGTCGAAAATATGGAGACTGATGATAGCAAACAAAACGAGCAGACAAATAAAGAAAAAAAGGCGAAGTCAGGAAAAAATCTGGTATGTCACCTGTTTGTGTTCGATTTGCTGATGTAAAAGCGGCGGTTATCGTGACCAGTGGTGTAAATTACTTCCTGTTTTACAGGGAAACCCCACGCTTACAAAGGCTTTATTTCTTTCACACTGAGTATCCGTAACATGCAAATCACTATCCAGTTCTACAGTTAATGGGCATTGCTTCGCTTATGCGGACATAGAGACATTGAGAAACAATTTCATGGTGATTTCATTATGACTGCTATTTTTAAGACTTCTTGTTTTGGTTCTGAGGGTGCTTTTTCGGGGGACGGATTCTTTTAACAGATGCCCATCAAACATTGAAGTTGTGGCTTTTCATGAGAATGCGGAACTCTGATCCCTCAGAACAGCAAACAGAATCTCGCAGTTACTTTGCAATTGCACCAGCGACTACCCCACGCTTTCCAATATTTTTACCCAGAAATTTCTGATTAGATAGCTCTTCCCTTCGCAAATAAGCCTGCTTACGGTATACATATTTTTTGTTGTTGTAATCGTTTAATAAACTTCCTTTTTTGGGAGATAGTTCAACATGGAACACGAAGTCGGTTCCTTATGTAAGTCCGTGACCGATACATTCGCCACAAGCAGTGTGGGTATCCTTGATGCATAAGCTTATTTAGTTACATTATGTGGTATAATTGAAGGTCGAGATATTGTAATTTTTCTGGCGATGTACAATAAACTTTTAAATAGATATTTTCGCTCCTTACATCCAGAACATCATGGTCAAAATGATAGTAAGATTCTGTTTTGTTTGCATCAGGAACGTAATGATATATTACTGGGGCCAGGTTTCGAACAGGGCAGATGGGTCATTTGGACGTAAATTAGAATGAAATAGAGATGATAAATTGGATCTGAGGAATCATTGGCATTACAAATGGTCTGCAAAATTTTGAAAGGATGTAGAATGCATCAGCGATGGTGTGCTAATAGGTGTTAATCACATCTTTTGGCAATATTCGGGATAGTTATATGGTTGAGAGGTGTTGTAGAGTAGGGCAACTGTCGTACATTGAAGCATGAGAGCAAAACGAAGGATCATTTGCCCAACGGAGACAAACACATTAAGGGGGTTTATACCGGTTCTTCGTGAGATCAAATCATATCTAATCATAATCTGATCAAAAAGGATGGTGGGTGTTTTTAACATGGATTATTGTTATACTAATGCTAGCAATCTGTTTTTTCTTCATGTAGACGGATAATGAAAAGATATTGCAAGAAAGAATCGAAAAACTTGTGGAGATTCTTAGTGGTGAAACTACGATTAAATTTCACCTGGAATTCCTGATACGAAATAATCATTCAGATTTATTAATTCTTAAAAATACCAAGGTAAGACATTAACTTTTCTACTTATAAAATGTCTTTATTGGTAAGGAATAATGTAGATTTGTTTATTATTGGGTGGTGTTTTGTGACCAGCCTCGAATTATTATTGAAATGTTCATACATAGATTACATTTGTCCGTCGCCTTAAACACTCTACGAAATATTTCACGAAAAATAAATGAATATTTTGATTTTTTCTTTGCTTTTACCATATATATATATATATATATATATATACACTATTCGTTGTACAGAACTTAAATACTGCAGCTAGAATGAAATTCACTTTGTTCGACAACATNTGCTTACGGTATACATATTTTTTGTTGTTGTAATCGTTTAATAAACTTCCTTTTTTGGGAGATAGTTCAACATGGAACACGAAGTCGGTTCCTTATGTAAGTCCGTGACCGATACATTCGCCACAAGCAGTGTGGGTATCCTTGATGCATAAGCTTATTTAGTTACATTATGTGGTATAATTGAAGGTCGAGATATTGTAATTTTTCTGGCGATGTACAATAAACTTTTAAATAGATATTTTCGCTCCTTACATCCAGAACATCATGGTCAAAATGATAGTAAGATTCTGTTTTGTTTGCATCAGGAACGTAATGATATATTACTGGGGCCAGGTTTCGAACAGGGCAGATGGGTCATTTGGACGTAAATTAGAATGAAATAGAGATGATAAATTGGATCTGAGGAATCATTGGCATTACAAATGGTCTGCAAAATTTTGAAAGGATGTAGAATGCATCAGCGATGGTGTGCTAATAGGTGTTAATCACATCTTTTGGCAATATTCGGGATAGTTATATGGTTGAGAGGTGTTGTAGAGTAGGGCAACTGTCGTACATTGAAGCATGAGAGCAAAACGAAGGATCATTTGCCCAACGGAGACAAACACATTAAGGGGGTTTATACCGGTTCTTCGTGAGATCAAATCATATCTAATCATAATCTGATCAAAAAGGATGGTGGGTGTTTTTAACATGGATTATTGTTATACTAATGCTAGCAATCTGTTTTTTCTTCATGTAGACGGATAATGAAAAGATATTGCAAGAAAGAATCGAAAAACTTGTGGAGATTCTTAGTGGTGAAACTACGATTAAATTTCACCTGGAATTCCTGATACGAAATAATCATTCAGATTTATTAATTCTTAAAAATACCAAGGTAAGACATTAACTTTTCTACTTATAAAATGTCTTTATTGGTAAGGAATAATGTAGATTTGTTTTTTATTGGGTGGTGTTTTGTGACCAGCCTCGAATTATTATTGAAATGTTCATACATAGATTACATTTGTCCGTCGCCTTAAACACTCTACGAAATATTTCACGAAAAATAAATGAATATTTTGATTTTTTCTTTGCTTTTACCATATATATATATATATATATATATATACACTATTCGTTGTACAGAACTTAAATACTGCAGCTAGAATGAAATTCACTTTGTTCGAAAACATTTTCGATATCACAAGACATGCTGGTTTTTATCAATGGGGAAAACAAAGAGGAGTGAAGAAAACCGACAACACTGAATTGTGTATACTTTTTCTTTTTTGATATATTTTTCTTATTTTTCCCCGGTTTTAATCTTTTCGGCAGCAGCAATCAGACTTTTTACTGTTAATTAAAAATGTCATTATTTTGTAAATAGCTTGTAAGTGAATGCTTCACGTTGTGGTAAAATTCACTGATTGTCGTAATGTGATATGTTCCCCTGTAGGATGCAGTACGGAATTCCATATGCCACTCAGCCACTGTCATTGCAAATTCATTCATGCATTGTGGTACAACCAGCGACACGTTTTTGAGGTATGTACTCGCAAAGGTATTGTAATACACTAAAATGAGCTATTGTATACTGTTTTAGCAAGCCCAGCTCTTGGCGTTTTAAATACTGAAACCAATGTTGTCCGTTATTTTGAAATGCTGTATCTCAGTAACTCTTAATAATGGTTGGTGTGACTTTCCCCCCGTTATTTTGTTTGTTTTGGTTTTTTTTGAAGGTTTAGTTCCCAGGCTTCGACTGGTAACCCTTTCACCCTTCTCAGTGATATTGGAAATCCTCCGTTCCCTAAACAGTTCTGTAAAAACTACTGCTGCATACACAAGCAGTAGTTATGCAAGTGACATTTAGTATTCACTATTATTTATTAGCCAGTGCAACTCCGTAAAATGCATTTTTATATTTAGATCTTTAGTGGGGCGCAACGTACTTAATGATTAAATTGCAACGCAAAATAAGCCTACTGTTTACATCTGCAGTGAATTTTAAGCTTTTAGACTGTAACTTCTTATTTAGAAACTTTAAAAACACACATTTGTTTTATTACACTCATATTCCCTTTCAGTTCCTACTTTAAAAAATTAATATGTTTGCATGCGGCTTTCATCAGCTTTTAGTACTAGGACCTGATCTTAGTTCCTTATAATAAGGTGTATTACGGTGTATTTTTCATTTAAAATCGATCTCATTGTTGTTTACTTCACTGATACTTCGAACGGCGTAACAATATGGGTATTTATTTTTAGATAGAGTTTATTGCGTATAAAAATTTTAAGGGCATTTATTGACAGCACTCACAAAAATTCACCTCACTTATATAAAAGATAACGTCAGTGATTTACATCCATTCTAATTTATAGCTCCTTCTACTTTTATTACATTTACTTTTCTTCCCTTATAATCAGGCTTGCAGTTTTGTTTTTTTACTTATTTTTTTCCTTTTTTTTGTCTCTTATAAGTTTCATCCTTTTGGTTTTTGGAATCCATTTTGTTATTTGTTTTTGTAGTGCTGATTGCTTGTTCTTTTCACCCCTGTGTGACTGTTAAGTTTATTTGATACAGATTATGCACAAAACTTAATACTGAAGAAATGAACTTATATTGCCATGAGGAGCCGCAACTTAATGGTTGGTGCGGTTGTCCTTTAACCGAGAGGCTCCGGGTTCGATTCCCCGAGCGGGTGAAAAGGATTTGGAACTTTGCAAAAGAAAAAACCATTGGTTAGCATCAGGAAGGGCATCCGACCAAGAAAATCCTCACTTCCAAAACAAAGTCCCTCTGAAGGACACCTTCTGAGCCACATTTACTGGGGGAAAAAGACGTTAAAACTAAAAGAAAAAGTATTATATTGCTAAATTTTTATTCTTCAAACAGTTCTTTTTGAAAGTATTTGTTTTCTTTTATAAAGAACGAACCTAGAGTGGCTCTCCAGGGCAACGAACTGGGCAAAATTTTCCGCAACGGCAAGCTTGGGAGTAATCCACAAGGTGAGTTCGTGATGTTTTCCAGCGTACGTAGTAATGGTTAGTTAAACTGGTAAAGAACTTAGAAAGTAATAAACGGTTTTCTGGTATTGTAAGGAGAAAGGTCTTTTGCTCGGAGCTTAGATTTGAAAAATCCTGCATGATTTATAAGTTGAAGACAGAGGTTTGTTTTCATTCAAAATCCGTTGTAAATTTTGTGTTTTATATTGTCTTATTGTCTTTTTGTTGCCATTCGTATATTACAAGTGGTATTAGGTTGGTTAAGAGAGTACGAGAAAATCATTAGAAAGAGAAGGAAAGTCACCATAGAGTGGGAAAATGTAAAAGCAAGAAATGCCTTTGGAAATAGTCGATAGTTAATAATAATAGAATAATAATAATGGAATAATAGAAATAATAATAATAATAATAATAATAATAATATGTCCTGGGTATGACGATAAACTGCATCCGGTTGTGGAGTTGCGACGTGGGTGAACGAGGTTACCCTTTGCCACAACTACCTCCAGGTCACTCTTGGGCAAGGTGTAGCACCTTTTGGGTTACTCCGAGACCTTGAAATATCGGGTTGACATTCGGCGGAGTTAAGTCTGTCCGCATTGACATTATCCGGGAGCCCCAGAAATACCAGGTTGGTGTCTGGCGCGGGATAGTACTACTTCAGGGCAATCATGCGACTCTCTTTAGCCGTGGTGAAGGCAACATAATAGAAGTGGTATCGCGATAAGAATACCAAGGAAAGAAAACCTTAAACCATCTCATTTCCAAAAATGATGCAAAATAATTATGAACCAGATAACTTAAGGCTGAAGATGTCACGCCCGGCAGTAGGGGGTTAGGGAACCAGTTGTCTTGAATTGAAATAATTGTGTTTTGAATAGCAGCAATAAATGACCATTGTACTTAGTAATAATTCATTCTAAACAGAAATTAATCCATTGGTCCAACAATATATTGCAAGTCAGACGTTATAGTTATAGAACAATCCATTTTTCATTTCAGGTTTAAATTTTTACATTACTTAACTGTGATATAACTTTAAACTTGCCAAATCCAAGACTTTGTTTTACTCTAATATACAGAAAGTGGTTTATTCGGAATTTTGTTAACTACATTTCAGTTTTTAAAGATATTCGATAAAGCCTCCACGTTTCCTCCCCCCCATTTATGTACTTCATAAAAATGGTCCTTTGCCCTCTACATGTGAACCACGGAATAAGAGAGCCTGCAATTTCATTGCTTGAAGGTTATAAAAATTAAGGGCAAAATACTATTTCGCTGATAATTGTTTGGTTACGTATTAGTAAGACACACTTTCAGTAACAACCGACCTTATATTTTGTCTCATTGTTAATTTCAAAAGCCTTGTCTCCAACATTTAATGAAAATGTATTGGAATATTAGCATTGGTTATTAACATTTTTATACTACCAAGTGAATAATAGAATCATTTCTTAGACATTTATGTAAGATGGAATAAATACACAGAATTTATAGCTGACCTTTATCAACTCGTTGTTCTTTAGGGACACGAAAAAGAGTCACTAAAATTGATGGCTTCATATCTACCAAAGGACAGTGGAACAGGTAGCACCTACCAAGAAGGTGGAGGGCTTTTTGCACTAGGTAAGGTTAAGATAAATAAAATTAAAGAAACGCCTTGATTGCCAGTTAGAGTGCTTTTGCAATTATTCCAGCAAGATGTTTGATTTTTTTGCGCAGGAATTTTATTAGTTAAACCCTTCTTACCTTTTGAGTGAGTAAAGTAGCAGTAAAGAGGTTAGGACATTAGAAACACCGAGAATCGTAATCTGCTTATGATGGTGTTTCTAGACCCCCAGTCTTATTAACCACATGTTTTCCCAGGGAAGTATGTACCTTTCAGCTACTGCAATAGAATTGTTCATGCTTGTAGACTTTGTCAGCAAACAAATTGTGATATGTTTGATGTTTTAGATTTGAAAAAAGTGTAACCCAAGCAAAAATCGTTCCCTGTGAGACCTTACTGGCGCGATGGTTTGTTTGCTTTGCTGATGCTTAAATTTGTCAATTTACCTTTATATATGTGTTTATATCTTACAATATACATACATACATGCATACATACATACATACATACATACATACATACATACATACATACATATATACATACACATATACATAGGATTGGTAAAAATAGGTTTTCCCCGACATCTTGCATTGTCAGAAATACAACTGCTACAACTAATTCCACAAGTTTTGAAACTATATTCTTTTCTCGTAGGTCTTATTCATGCAAACCATGGAGGCGAAATCATAAATTACCTTTTACAACAGCTGAAGGGAGCAACTTCTGATGTAAGATTACTAGACATTGTATCCTAGTTTTCAATCATATTTCACCTGACCAGCAACAGAAGTGCTGGTAGCTATTTGTTTGCTATTTTATTCACGGTAATAATTTAAGAATTCAATAATGGTAATAGATATTTAATTAGATCAGGGAGTGGTTTGCAGCCTCAAGGCAGAATGCTGGATTGGTATTGCCCAAAAGTAAACCAGAGCATTAAAGAAGCAAGTGTAGAAATAGGCATTTTAAAGGGAATAAATGTACTTGCGACTGAATGGAATGTGGGTACTAAGACCCAATGGAGGAACGAGCTTGGCGCAACGAGATGACGGGTGAGGCTGTTACTTCATGGAAGAAATCGTGGTGCTGTGAGGAAAAGATCAAGATACTAAGATATATAGATGATACATTTAATGCACATTGTGGCATATTTGCTGATTGTTGATGGTAATGTAATTGTCACAGCCCCTTTTTAATTGATGAAGAAGTTTTTGCCAAACTCCCTGGCAAAGTTGTGTTGGAGTGAAGGCAGGAAAACGTCGATTACTAGATCTTGATACTCATTTAATATCAAACCATAGTGAGTTGATGAAATGCCTAAGATTTCATGTTTTAGCATTGCCTGGAATTAAAATGAATGCTTAGGTTTGAATGACTATTTTTATGCAACTGGAAAAAAAGATGTATGTTTAAACGAAGTATTTGTTGTTTTTACATTTTACTTTTAAATCCAATTTTGTTTCATAAAATCGGATCATTCTTTATTTCAAATACTTACTCTCTTAACTACGTTTTTATTTCTGGTAGGCTTCAAGGTAGTAGATATCAGTTGTATTAATTGTATCACATTGTTTTTAGATGGTTAGACATGGTGGTTGCCTTGGTCTTGGCCTTGCTGCTATGGGTACACAGAGACAAGGTAATTGCACACACAACATATTTTGTACCACATTGACCATTGACCTATTTTGTCTTTAATGGAAGCATTAAACGACCCTTAAGAAGATACACATGTGTGGATTTAGTAGGTGAAATATGCCTGCTAGCTTTTAGGAGCCCAATTGGGATTACTTTCCCGCATTGAGGTGCACGTAACTGACCAGTTAGGTTATCTCATACCTACAAAAAAGTTGACGTGTTTAAAAGCATTTTAAGGACAAGGTTAACTGATAGACTCAGGTGATAGGTTCCGTTTACACGTAGCAGGTTATTTTAGTCATGAGCATCATTCGCAGCTTAATAAATGACTTGGCGTTTTTGAGAGGATTAAAGCCCTGAACTTATTCCACATTCTAAAACTCTGATACTTCCTCGCCCACAAAAAAATCTTACTTGGTCGTAACTCAAACAAATCATGTTATTTATTTCATGCGATTTAATGGTTTGTAATTTTCGCCCTTTATAGTATCACATTCAATAAAGTATATTAATTAATGTACTATAAAAGTTCATGGTAGTATGGTCAGCATATTCTTGTTAATTTACTCCAAGAATTTTATATAATTTTTGTATTTGATAGCTTTTTTCGTATTGTTTTAGTTAAGTAAATTAATCTTTTCGTTCGCCGTCAGATATATATGAACAACTGAAGGCAAATTTGTATCAAGATGATGCTGTAACTGGTTTGTATTTCCTCCTTAATCACGTCATATTTTCGCTAAAATCATAACAATGATATAAAGTGTTACTTCGCCTTGTATAAAACTGGTTCTTTTAATTGATTTAATTTCCGAAACTTTCAAAGCCTTATTTTGCCGCTTGAAGAAGTATTTTCACAACTAATTTAGTTACGTGGTGGCTAAAGGTGGCTAAAAAGACGCATCGTAATGCGTCTTTTTAGCCACCTTGACTTTGGAGTGAGGCGCTTCCTTTATTGTTTGCCACATATTTTGTAACGAAATTAATAGTTTCCTGCCTTAACATCGTACAAAAGGCGTTGCGAAAAAAATAACTGATCGATAAGGTGACAAAGGTGATTTGATAATTTATGAAGCATAAGGTCACTATACTGATGTGACAGTTTTGTGAGAGATTACGGCCGACTAATAAGCAGTGAGTATTTTGCAAATTTTGTTGCTAAAAGATCTATTCAAAGAGTTTTTGTTATTGTGTTTGTTGAGGCCAACTATCTTTTTTTTTCTTTGCAAAGTACAATAACTAATTTTTTACTAAGGTGATAAAATTGTAAGTTTTACTTCAGTGTAAGGCACGTATATGGTTTAGAGTTGATGAATCTCAGCTGATAGTCCGACGTAAGATATTATTTAAAACTATAGAAATGGTAGAAACTATGATTTTAGACAAACGTCGTGACCACGCGACGAAAGGACTAAGGATGAATTTGGCATACCCTTGTATATGCAGTAGATAAATCACCTTGAAAATTTTGTAATTTTATGATTATCGTAGTACCTTATCATACCTTCGTTATTTTCTATAAAATGTTTTGTCAATTATTAATAGGCGAAGCTGCTGGAATCTCAATGGGCCTTGTTATGCTGGGGTCAAAATCAGCAGAAGCCATAGAAGATATGGTTCTGGTAAGGTTTCAAATCTTTCTGGATTATATTAACCTGATTTATAATTTTAAATTACCACCAATACCCTCACCTCCTCCCCCACCCATCGCGCGCGAACACACGCAGACACGCACACACACACTCGCACGCACACACACACTCGCACGCACACACACACAGAGTTGTGGACATGTGTTTGTACATGTGGCGTTTTTAGTTTAAGGTGGTCGCTTTTGTGGTTCTTGCCTGTATGTAAATGAGTTTGTGGCTTGTTTATATATGGGTTTGTGTATATGGTCATTTGTGTTTTTATTTGCTAGTTTTCTTTCGATACAGTGTTAAAAGGCTTACAGAAATCGTATGAAAATATTTTATGCTGTTTCAGATGGACAGTGCAGCGACAGTAAAACCTTAAAAAATAATTTTCTTCTCTTATTTAATAGTATGCGAAGGAAACGCAACACGAGAAAATTCTTAGAGGTCTTGCAGTTGGTATTGCCCTTGTAAGTACTTATGATTTTAATTTATACATCCTATTATTGTAACGTCATAGAAATCTCTAAACGGAATGTAAAATTTTATTCTTTAAATATAAGGAGCATTTTTATCCACGCTGCCTTTTAATCGATGGCGTGATGTTGCAGTCAACCAGTTTCCTCATTTAATCTGAACAATATGTCGAGTTGAACCAGGAGGAGCATGATGAGGATAAATCTTCTTTAGGTTGCAACCTATTCTGATACTGGCACCCTTACTCATCCAAGCACATTAGTATCAACTATTTGTTGGCATTGTTTGTATTAACTGCTTAACATCCATTTATACGATGTTACTCACAGAAGATTATTTACTGCTTCTTCTTCTTCTTCCAAGTGCCGTGTCTGTAGACGTTGGCTATCATGATGTTGCAATTAACCCTGTTCCTTTTCGGATGTAATATTTCACTTGTTTGTATTCCATTCCTCCAGTTTTTTGCCACATAGTCCCTCAAATTTCCCAAAAATGTTCTTCGCTGCTGCCCTCTGTCTCTGGTACCTTCTATACGTCCAGTCAGTACCAAGTTCTCCAGACCCTCCTTCCTCACGACGTGTCCGAAGAATTTTATCTGCCTTCTTCGGACTGTCCTCAACAGGTTCTTTTCTGTTCCTGCTTTTTGTAAAACTTCATCGTTTGCTACATGATCATTCCATGATATTCTTAACATCCTTCTCAAGAAACACATTTCAGCGGCTTCCGACTTCTTTTCCATTCCAACTGATATTGTCCAGCATTCACATCCATACACCAGGGTAGATGTTATGTAGCACTGCAGTACTCTCATTCTTGTGGACATTGACATTTTCTGGTGTTTTAAAATTTTTCCTAGTCGATTGAAGGCATCCTTTGCTAATCCAATTCTTCGCTTTATTTCAACGTCACATTTACCATTGTGGGTGATGTAGCTTCCCAAGTAATTAAACTTGTCCACCTGCTTGGTTTGGTCAGTCCCAATGAGTAATCTGCATCTTGGATTGTGTTTCTTGCTTACTACCATACACACGGTCTTTTTGCGATTTATTTCGAGTCCTTTCTTCTTGCTTTCATCCACTACTTTGTTCAAAACGTCCTGCAGTCCTTGCTGAGAGTTTGCAACTAACGTAGAGTCATCTGCGAATCTCAGGTTATTCAAGTTGTGACCACCAACACTAATCCCACCCAAGCCTTCCAGTTCTCTGAAGATCCTTTCCCCGTATAGGTTAAACAGGTCCGGAGAAAACACACAGCCCTGTCTTACACCTCTCTTGATCCTGACGTATTGACTCAGTTCATTATTCACACGTATACAAGCAGTTTGTTCCCAATAAAGGTTGCGGATGAAGCGAAGATATTTACTGCATCGGTGTGCTACTACTGCTTTCACAGATGATTAAATTTACACTTGGTGTTTTATGTTCTGTGTTTTAATGGTAGCTGTTTGTTGCCGATTTGATAACAGTATTGTATTATTTAAATAGACCATGTATGGACGAATGGAAGAAGCAGATACCTTAATTGAAAGCTTAACAAGAGACAAGGTAAGTAAATGTTTTATCATTGCCTTGTCTACTATAGATTTAAGAGCTTTATCAAAGCATAAAAAAGCTTACGACTCATGACATCATAAAGCTCTTACATCTATGGGTTTCTCTGTGTCCATAAAGTTCAGAATTTTCAAGCCTTATCTACTGTTGCAATTTGAAGGATAAAATGATTAAGTTTTTTTTAAATTCGTTACACCGTCTTTCAACCATGGATGCCCCACGTACACCGCGTCTCTTTATTTTTCATAGATTATATTAATTAATACAGTACTGTCCTATATATATATTTGTATTCGTGAGGAGATTTGTTTATGGTTTAAAATTATTCACAAGTGCCTGAACAATAGAACGAAATGGTCGCTTGAACAATAGATTTTAGGGAAACAATAGCGGCTGACGTTATCAAACTATTGGTTTTTGAAACAACAACTTGGAAGTGTACGGCCATGATAGCATGTGGTTGACATATAGTAATCGCCAGCTTTGTTGTTCAGATTTTTTGTTTACCTTACTCTGTGGCCACACCTTTACTTTACAATTAAACTTTATTACATTTACTTTACAATAAATTATTTTTTTCTCACGTTGTACTGATTTTTCTAATGTATAGCTGGTATGGATAATGAATAAATTAAAAATGAGGTTACGACTAATGGAACAGAAACCTGCACAAAGGATAATAAAGCAGTTAACCCTCATGCAATGTTTGAAGTTGTGCAAGTGTTTTAACATCTGTAATTTTAATATTTATTTTTTGAAATATAGATTATTCTTTTATTGACTGTAATAGGATGCAATTTTGAGAAGAAGTGGAATGTATACAATTGCTATGGCATACGCTGGAACAGGCAACAACAAAGCCATTAGACAGTTGCTGCATGTTGCGGTGAGTACTTTTTACTACTTGGCAGGCTCATAAGGTTTTAGTGTAGTGATAGTAGAAGTATAAGAATTGGTGTTATATTGCAACATTTACAGCATTTCTACATTTATTGCAATGAAATATTCCCGGAAATCTATTCTTGTTGGTGGCCCATTCTGTAATGAAATATCCCCGTAAACTATTTTTGTTGGTGGCCCATTCTGCAATGAAATATCCCCGAAAACTATTTTTGTTGGTGGCCCATTCTGCAATGAAATATCCCCGAAAACTATTCTTATTGGTGGCCCATTCTGCAATGAAATATCCCCGAAAACTATTTTTGTTGGTGGCCCATTCTGCAATGAAATATCCCCGAAAACTATTTTTGTTGGTGGCCCATTCTGCAATGAAATATCCCCGAAAACTATTTTTGTTGGTGGCCCATTCTGCAATGAAATATCCCCGAAAACTATTTTTGTTGGTGGCCCATTCTGCAATGAAATATCCCCGAAAACTATTTTTGTTGGTGGCCCATTCTGCAATGAAATATCCCCGAAAACTATTTTTGTTGGTGGCCCATTCTGCAATGAAATATCCCCGAAAACTATTTTTGTTGGTGGCCCATTCTGCAATGAAATATCCCCGAAAACTATTTTTGTTGGTGGCCCATTCTGCAATGAAATATCCCCGAAAACTATTTTTGTTGGTGGCCCATTCTGCAATGAAATATCCCCGAAAACTATTTTTGTTGGTGGCCCATTCTGCAATGAAATATCCCCGAAAACTATTTTTGTTGGTGGCCCATTCTGCAATGAAATATCCCCGAAAACTATTTTTGTTGGTGGCCCATTCTGCAATGAAATATCCCCGAAAACTATTTTTGTTGGTGGCCCATTCTGCAATGAAATATCCCCGAAAACTATTTTTGTTGGTGGCCCATTCTGCAATGAAATATCCCCGAAAACTATTTTTGTTGGTGGCCCATTCTGCAATGAAATATCCCCGAAAACTATTTTTGTTGGTGGCCCATTCTGCAATGAAATATCCCCGAAAACTATTTTTGTTGGTGGCCCATTCTGCAATGAAATATCCCCGAAAACTATTTTTGTTGGTGGCCCATTCTGCAATGAAATATCCCCGAAAACTATTTTTGTTGGTGGCCCATTCTGCAATGAAATATCCCCGAAAACTTTTTGTTGGTGGCCCATTCTGCAATGAAATATCCCCGAAAACTATTCTTGTTGGTGGCCCATTCTGCAGTGGTAACCAGGTGGTAAAACCAGTGTATAATCCTAGAGGCTCCCGGTTGCCACTAGTCTGAAGGCGTGCCTCCAACATTCTCTTTTAAAAGAGACAGATGGAATTGGAAGGGGAACGAAATTGATGAAAGAATAATTAATAGATTTGTGAATGAATGAAATAGAAGCTGGGGATAGCAGAATAAAATCTATTCAAAATGTAACCCTTATGCTTTGAAGTGGCTCCTGACTTTGCTGAAAGCGAACCTCAGAAAAAGGCATTTATTTAATTCACAACGGACATAATACAATATCTTCCTTCGGAATTGTATTGTTTCTAGTTTTTATCCACATTTTTAAACAGCATTTACAATATTGGATTTATATTAATTATATTGGAAATGTTGAAAATTTTGAAATGCTGACCAACCAAGGTACTGAGTCAGAGAAACAAGTTGGTGATGACAAAACACTGGAATATTGAGGTGAGCCGTAGTAATTAGGCGGTCTAAATCTTGTTAAGAAGCTGACAAAAAAGGCTCAGAAGTTAAATTGGTGGATAGTAATAAGGATTTTAATAAAACATGGATATTTGAGTGTTGTTAATTTTTGTTGTCAATCCACTAATATGCATTGACTTTTTTTAGGTGAGTGATGTCGACAATGATGTGCGAAGAGCGGCAGTTATATCTCTAGGATTTTTATTGTTCAGGTAGGTATACCGCAGGTTTTACACAACCTTTTTATTTCATTCTCCCAATGCCCGTATTATTTCATTCGATTCAATGATTCAATACTATGATGTTACATTATATTATATATTATATTATATTGTATTATATTATATTATATTATATTATATTATATTATATTATATTATATTATATTATATTATATTATATTATATTATATTATATTATATTATATTATATTATATTATATTATATTATATTATATTATATTATGCCCAATATATGAAAAATCCTTTACAACTAAAATTGTTTTAATGACTTGTTATACGCGAGATTGTCGATCCTCCACACGTCATTTTGTTGTTCTGGTTCTTTCACAGGAGAATTTACCTAAATATTACCGCCACCAAACAGTAGTTGCTCCTTGTCAAATAGTGACTGAGTAGATAACTGAATATGTAAGTCAACTGTATTTAAGGACCAATAAAGACGAAAAAACACGAAGAAGTGAGGTCTTAAATTTAGTCCTGTATATTATAGCTTTTTATTAACAGAGTGGATTTTTGAATTACCTTTTCTTGCAGTGATTCTGCACTGCCAAAGGGGTTGTCCTACAAATTAGTTATCTAGAGCATATTTGTTTTTAATTACTAACATTGAGAAACTCGGCTCCGTCAGCCCTTTAGCAGGTTAACTTGATAGGGAAATTTTTAACGTGACCCAAGCTTTCGCATGTTTTTTTACCACGTTTTTCTCTAATTTTGCGATCACTGTCACATAAATGATATTAATTTAAGTGCATACTGGCATAATATTTGAAATCCAATGGTCTTATGGAGACACCAAGAGAATTCGTTTGATTTTTTAAGTTCTGCTGTGTACATAAAACAACATTTCTTACTTAGGGCTATGATCGTTTCAGTTAAGATTATGTATTATGTAAGATTATGTAACACATTATGTAATGTTAACATGTCAGATTTTGGTGCTTTTCTTGGAATCGTTATAATTGCTAGGGTTCTTTTTCTTGTAGAACACCAGACCAATGCCCTAGCGTTGTTTCTTTACTCTCTGAGAGCTACAACCCACACGTAAGATATGGAGCTGCGATCGCCCTTGGTGTGGCATGTGCTGGTACAGGCTCAAAGGTAAAGAGAAACGTCATTAGTCTAGCCGAAAAGAATTTCATGCTTTATTACAATTACTGCTGTATCGAATTCTTTCATTTGAAAGTGCATTTAACCTTAAATTAATGCTTATTTCAAGTATTCTTGTTCATTTTAGGAAGCGATTGCATTAGTAGAACCCATGTGTAATGATCCAGTTAACTATGTACGACAGGTAAGAAATCTCCTTTTTTCAGAATTAATTTGTCAATGTACTCCGTCATTTGTGAGTTTGAAATTATTAGCGACCCCATTTTATTTCCACCGCACGAACTTTGGGAACATTTTCTATTCCTAGAAATCCATTTGAAAAAAACCAAGGCTAACCATATATTAGAAGCGGTTATTGGCAATATTATTTACATACTTCATCACAGTTCTCTGATTTTGTGCCATTTTTACTGAAATGAAAGTGCTCTTTCAGATTTTTCTTTATTGTTTTTCGTTTTTGGACCCTAATTCCTCCTTTCTCATTTGCCATGACTATAGTTTACAATGAGCCAGTAATTAATGTAAGCATTTTACCATCCACCATAAAGTGCAGAAAGTTGTCAATAAAGTGTTAAAGAGATTTGGCTCCAAAAAAGGGCAAAGTGCTAAGTTTTTAATGATATTTGTTGCGATACTTTTGTAATTTTATCATGTACCGCGGTACGTAGTACATCGATATGTTAAATGTAGTCATAAACCCACTCGACACTTCACAATTTTGTTTATAGGTGTTCCATTACATATTTGCCAAACAATTTTTGTTGAAGGTGTCGCGTTAGCAAAGTCATAATCAGTAATTTACCAGTTGCAAGGCGTATGACACTGGGAGAAGCAATGAGACAAAATTCTTTAGTGCCGTAGTAGAGGCTTTGGATACTGTATTTTAGTTTAAATCTGCGTTGCATATGAAGCCTTATCGTATTTTGTCACCGAAACGTATCAAGCGTGGGGATGCCGGGATACACAGTGGTTGACTTAGTTTGTAGTTGCTATGGATTGTAAATAACAAGCCCCAATCCCCAAATAATGTTTACCTTTTCCATTTCGTTGTAGGGAGCCCTTGTTGCAAGTGCTTTGCTTACCATCCAACAAACAGAGGCTACTTGCCCAAAGGTATTCTTCATGCGTTCTTTTGTTTACTGTCCATAAAGCTAGTTACTGTGTTTATAATTTGCTGACCATAGTTGCATGCCAGAATACCTGGTATTTTTGACTGACAGAAGTTATCACCATCACAGGAACAAAATGCCACCACACTATGGCAATGGTGAGCCACATTGATTCTTACCCTTCCGACATTGTAATTGAACAGAATGTATGTAAATAAATTTCAACGTGATATCTACCACCTTTTCAACGCCATGGCTCTGTATTTTCCTGCCAAATGCAAATAGAAAACGATCAAGATTCAAGATTGCCTGGCTATATCTGTCTGGTCGTCCATGTCTTATTTTTTTATGTAAATTACTCCAACTTTGACCTTTGGGGCTGGTGTATATTTTTTTCAGATTCCAAGGGTTTTTCTGCCCATTAGGAGCAAAAGCTATGTATACCTCTTGAGTGTTTTACTACAGATTCAACTGGCAAGCTGCCCCTTCACCATACTATTTACATTTCTGCCTAATTTTCCCCAGTGATAAAAATACCTATGCCATGACTTAATCAATCTTAAAAAAGAGAGCAACAAAATAACGTATTTGTATACTTTTGACGTTATCTATCAACTGGTTTATTTGTTTATTGGTCACCTTGCTTGACCTTTGAGCCCCTGCGCCTTAACTGTGCCGCCTTGTGGTAGTACCCCTTTATCATTTTAGTGGTAAACTACTTAGGAGTATTGTACCCATTATCGTTATTACCAACAGTATAATTGAATCTCGTATCAAAGGCACAAAAAGGCCTTTCATATGAAGTAAAATGTAGTTTTTATTTTTATTTTTTTAAATACTGAAACCAAGGGTAATTTGTGATCTGTGTTATTCAGATTCCTAGATCATTGTGGTATAAAATGCTAGGGATTATGAATGACCAAAGCTGTTCTTTAATTGTTTTGGATTGTATTGGATACCTTTATTAAGCACATGTGATAGCTGAATTTCCTTACAGATATATATATATACTCAAGCTACAGACAGTACTGTTTCGCCCTTTGTGGGTTCATCATATATATATATATATATATATATATACTCAAGCTACAGACAGTACTGTTTCGCCCTTTGTGGGTTCATCATATATATATATATATATATATATATATATATATATATAGAGAGAGAGAGAGAGAGAGAGAGAGAGAGAGAGAGGGAGAGATAGAGAGAGAAAG
>RDPX01000352.1:437307-455482 GCA_003991215.1 Morbakka virulenta | reverse complement strand
AGAGAGAGACAGACAGAGAGAGAGAGAGAGAGAGAGAGAGAGAGAGAGAGAGAGAGAGAGAGAGAGAGAGAGAGAGAGAGAGAGAGAGAGAGAGAGAGAGAGAGAGAGAGAGAGAGAGAGAGAGAGAGAGAGAGAAAGAGAGAGAGAGAGAGAGAGAGAGAGAGAGAGAGAGAGAGAGAGAGAGAGAGAGACACGGAGAGATAGATATGTATTTTTTTGAAAATAAAATTACTGTTGAAGGTTATTAGTGTGCATATATATGTTGTTGTTGTTCATCCGTCGTTGTCGACAATGACCAAGGACATCACGAGGAGGAGGAAGACTGCGTACGGTGTGTCTGGCTGTGGCCGATCAGTCCGATGCGTGCTCGGAAGGCTCTGCCGCAGGTCGGGCACAGGTGGACTGCTGGAGCTGAGGGCAAAGAGTTGCGCAGCTCACGTTTTCTTTGGGTCTCAGCGATCCTGTTCTGCTCATAGGAGGCAGCACCTTTGCTGGTGTAGCTTCGCCATGCTGGGAGATTGAGCGTTACTGTCTCCAAGGTGTTGGGATTGATCTCGACGCTCTTCAGAGAGACTTTGAGTGTGTCCTTGAAGCCCCTTTTTCTGATCACCTTGTGAGCGCTTGCTTTCCACCAGTTCGCCATATAGCAGTTTCTTGGTGAGGCGTGTGTCTGGCATCCGAACAAGGTGGTCAGCCCATCTAACTTGTGCTCTTTTCAGCAGGGTGTGGATGCTTGGCAGATCAGCACGAGAGAGGACCTCAGTGTCTGGAATTTTGTCTTGCCAGGTAATTGTCAGCAACTTTCTCAGACAGTTCATGTGGAAGTGGTTTAGTTTTCTTGCATGGCGTTCATATACTGTCCGTCTCACAGGCGTACAGTAGAATGGGCAGTACAACTGACTCTCGTAGCCGTCCGAACGCCGAGCTTGCCTTGGAGATGCGTGTCTCGACCTCATTACCAGTGTTCACAGATCTGGAGAGTGTGCTGTCGAGGTATGTGAACTTGTCAACAGCTTTCAGTGTTTCCCTATCAACGGTGATAGCTGGTTCCACATACAGCTTTTGTGGGGCGGGTTGGTGCAAAACCTCCATCTTCTTAGTACTGATGGTGAGGCCGAAGTTTTTGCAGGCAGTGGAAAAGCGGTTCATGCTCTGCTGCATCTGGGCCTCTGTGGCGGCGTTCAGTGCGCAGTCATCCGCGAACAGAAAGTCGCACACTGAATCCTCTTCTACCTTGGTTTTCACTTGTGGTCTACGCAGGTTGAAGAGCTTGCCATCAGTCCTGAACCTGATCGTGATGCTGATTTCGTCGTTGGGGCAGAAGGCATCTGACAGCATAGCTGATAACATCATGCTGAAGAGCGTAGGTGCTATCACACAACCTTGCTTGACTCGTTTGGTGGCTGGGAATGTGTCGGAAGAATCTCTATCGTCCAGTACTCGAGCAAGCATGCCGTCATGGAACTGTCGCACTTTGCTGATGAACTTGTCTCGGCAGCCAAACTTCGCCATGATCTTCCAGAGCCCTTCACGACTGACGTTGCCAAAGGCCTTCTCAGGTCTTTGACACCGTTGTAGAGGTCTTTGTTCTGTTCCTAGCACTTCGCCTGAACCTGACGGGCGGCAAAGATCATGTCAACTGCCCCACGGTCTTCCCTGAAGCCACACTGGCTCTGACAGATGTCCGTCTTCCATGTGCTGAATGAGGCGGTTGAGGAGGACTTTGGCAAGGATCGTGCCGGCGATGACAAGGAGAAAAATTCCGCGGTGGTTGTCACAAGACCTCCTGTTTCCCTTTCTCTTGTAGAGATGGAAAATGGAGGCGTGCTTGAACTCTTGAGGAATAGCTTCCTGTTGCCACATGGTCTGAAGTAGCTCGGTGAGCTTCTGAACCAAGACTGACCCCTTGCTTTGTAAATTTCAGCTGGGATGGAGTCGGAGCCAGAAGCCTTGCCATTTTAGAGGAGCTTGATTGCTTTCTGGACTTCTGGTTCTGTTGGAGGCTCTGCCAGGGATGTGTTGATATCAACTTGGGGCATGTGAGCGATGGCTTCATCGTTGATGGAAGAAGACCTGTTCAGAACGTTGTTGAAGTGCTCTGCCCATCTGTCCAGGATTGCGTTCTTCTCGGTGAGTAGAGTAGCCCCATCCGCACTGAGCAGTGGTGAAGTACCAGAGGACTGTGGCCCATAGATGGTCTTCAGGGCATCGTAGAAGCGTTTTGAGTTGTTGCTTTCAGCATTCATCTGTATCTCATGCGCCTTGTTGCTGAGCCAGTAGTCCTGCATCTCTCTCAGCTTTGCCTGCACCTTGCTTTTGATGGAGTTGTAGGCTGCTTTCTTTGAGGCAGACGAGTTGTCTTGCTGAAAGATGCAAACAGCTACGGGGAGCCACTCCCAGAGCTGAGTACCAGGTGGGGACCAAAGCGGACGAACTACCCCGAAGAGTATATACATATATGTATGTATGTATGTATGTATGTATGTATGTATGTATGTATGTATGTATGTATGTATGTATGTATGTATGTATGTATGTATGTAAGGTGGGGACCAAAGCGGACGAACTACCCCGAAGAGTATATACATATATGTATGTATGTATGTATGTATGTATGTATGTATGTATGTATGTATGTATGTATGTATGTATGTATGTATGTATGTATTTATGTATGTATGTATGTATGTATGTATTTTTAAAAAAAATTACTGTCGAAAGTTTTTACTTTGCATTCATGATATGGCAACTTTGTCATGAAGATATGTTAACAATGTTGGCAATCTAATTACATAGTCGAAGCTGGTCTTCAGAACGAAAAATTAAACACTAACAAAACAGACCAAATATCGGGTATCTGTTACACTCGGAAGATACCTGAAAATTTGTTCTTATACTTATGACTAGCTAAATGAAATATCACTATTCTTCTGTACCAATACTTATTTTCGTAAATTTAATGAGTTGAAAATTCCTTTTTATAAGCTGTTACTTAGGTTCATTTAAATCATTATTCACATAAGAATTTTTTTCACGACAAAGTGGCATTTTTTATTTTGTTATATGCGCAGTTAAGCAAACAGAACAAGTATTTGAATGGTCTTGTTGCAGTTGCGATCCGATTCGAATAAAATTTTTATTGGTTTTGTATTTGCTTAAAATTCGACCTCGTCTGTGCGATTTCATTGGGTTACTTTTTCCTTGCTTAACTTCCAATACAGGCAAGATGGACTGAACTGTAAAATAAGTAGTTGTTGGAACAGACTTGGCGTAGTTCTACAGGAAACTCTTCTACTTTATGAATTTTTTTATTAACTCCTCTTCACGTCTTTTCTCAGAAAAGAAATCGTGTTACGACTTTCCGAATGGAAAGCCAGCATAACTTTATCATTAACTTAATCAATCAGCTTAATCATCGTACGTAGCCAGGTGGTTATTGAAATACCCCATGACCCTGATATGTATTATTTTTATGCGAAAGATGTAAATAGTTTTTCACTGTACAGCGTAACAAGGCAGATTGATTCGTTAGGTAGAGGCATATTTTGTTTTATCGTGATAATAACTGAAACTTAGTAATTAATTAGAACACTTCTCTTTTAGATAAAAGCCATAAGAGAAATTTATACCAAGTGTATCACAGACAAACACGAAGATGGCATTGCCAAATTTGGTGCTATTATTTCCCAGGGTATTATCGATGCAGGTAAGAATGCAGATATCATAAACAACGGAATGTTGTTGTTAATCCAATAGGTTAATATGATCTGTTGGATATGCAGTTTTGAGGTTTGTGTTTTTGTGAGTTTTGAAGGATGTAAACTAGGGGATATTTCCTGGTTAAACAGAAGAGAATCATATCAAATCCGTATTTGTATGAAATGCTAGTGCAAAACGTAGGTGAATCTTTGAATGTTTATGGATCATTTGGCTTGCATAGCTTGGTTTTAAAAAATCTATCATTGCATACATATTTATCATTTGGTTAAACGTACACAAAGAGAATGCTAAAAAGAAAGTTTGAACAAAAGAAAGATATTCAAAGACGTTTTTTTATTTGAAAATTGAACATTTTTTTTATTTGTTACCAAAATCATCTCCAGGCATCTCTCCTTTAACTAATGCTTGTTGGTATGAAA
Source organism: Morbakka virulenta (assembly GCA_003991215.1). Lineage (NCBI taxonomy): Eukaryota > Metazoa > Cnidaria > Cubozoa > Carybdeida > Carukiidae > Morbakka > Morbakka virulenta. The sequence goes on along the minus strand of RDPX01000352.1, from coordinate 451,343 downwards.
ACTCCAAAAATACCTCTAGGTGATAGCAGCAGTAATGGAAGCCATGCTAGTTTTTATACTAAATCTAAGCTTAAGGAATTTTCTTTGTAATCAGGAACTGACATTTGTTTGATTCTACCTTCCTCGGTACACATGTTTGCTATGTTTTGTTCATTGCAATTCATAGGTGGTCGGAACTGTACAATATCCTTACAGTCAAGAGCAGGACAGAATCACATCCCAACAATAGTTGGCCTTTTCGTATTTACTCAGTTCTGGTATTGGTTTCCTATGGCCCATTTCCTTTCACTGGCATTTACTCCGACAGCCATTATAGGCTTAAACAGTGACCTTAAGGTAAGCGAATTCTTTGCAACAACCATTCCATTTAACGTTAATTCCTCAGGAGAAGGGTCAGATTGAATAATTGAAAAAAAGTTATTGGGATTTTAAGGTTTTGGGGTTGGATTTGGGTCGTCATAAACCGTCATTGACTTACTGAAATTTTCATTGCAAGTTTTGCACAGAGCTGCATCTTCCAATTTGTGAAAACAGAGATTTAACAGTGATTTAATTGAGCCAGCTAAAAACTACATTAGGCCAATAGTTTTTTCGTTTGAGTTTTTCTCGGGGGCAGTTTATTTGTGCAACTGGCATTACCGTGACGCTTTTTTTAGTCATTTAATTTTTTTGGGTTTTAACGTCATTTCCCCCAAGTACTGGGGCTCAGACGGTGCCCTTCACAGGGACTTGGATTTGGCAGTGAGGAATTTCTTGGCCGGATGCCCTTCCTGACACCAACCAATGGCCTTTTCTTTTGTGAATTTTCAAAGTCGCCCGCTCGGGGAATCGAACCCGGAATTCTTGGTTACGGTGCACTTGACTAACCATTGAGCCACGGCGCCTCATTTAGTCATTTAATGCTGTTGTAATTTGTTTCTTTACAACCTTTAGGTCAACACCCCTCACCCCATACCACTTGTTTAATCTTTGAATAAACAATAAATTCTTGTGAAATACACTCGATCTGTGATATGCTTATGCCACGGAATCTTTGTAGAAATATAATGCGTATCCAATGGTTGCGTTGTAGATGCCGAAAATGAATTTTAGGTCGAATGCAAAACCGTCTATGTACGCTTATCCAGAGCAGCTCCAACCACCAAAGAAAGAAGAGAAGGAGAAGGTTAGTTGTGAAAATTGTTTGCCTCATTTGTATAGGAAGAACATTCCAATGCAGCAGAACATGTGAACAACTTGCATTTTACAGATTACCCGTTACTCTCTCGTCGTTAGTATCTGCGTAAAAGGGATTCATATTTCAACAATCGGGTGCCATCCAGTAACGCATTCACAGGCTGCATTATTATCAGCATGTTGGGGCTGTCTTTTATACAAATAACCTGATACATTTTCATGTTACCAGTATCTCCTTATGCTTACTATTTAAGTCGACTGACCTGATTTACTGCTCTCAAGCAAAGGATACCAGAATAATGGCAATGTAACCCGTTATTGATGATGTACCCACAACTATGTGATTTTAATTAGAATGATGTTTTCTTACTATTTTATTGGCTGTCGTTGTAGGACATGTAATAGAAACTTAATAAAGGACGAAACTTTCGTTAGTGAATAACAGGCTTAAAAGTATCGTTTTTTGCTGGAGGTAATGTATCTTAGCCAGCCAGCTTTTTTCTTGACGCCAGGCAAAATTCATGGACAATAGTCGTCCATTTGTTTCAAGTTTGTCATTTTGATGTTCTGGAAAATAAAGCAACCAATCTAGAGCTGGGAAATTCCAAATATAATTACTTCCATTACGATCGAAAGCTCTTGCTCAGACGCTTGTCCGAAGTGAAACGCTTGAGTGAGAAAGAATTAATTTCATACAGTGTATTTAATTATTAATTCAGAAGTTACTAGGAAGCCATCTATTTCTTCTAACCAGCTGCCTATAAATTGAAGACCATTTTATCAGGGTTTTTTAGCTGAGTAGAGGCAATGTAACTCAATACAAGTAAGCTCTTACCTAACTTGCTTTACCAAATGATATGTTAGAAAATATCAAAAAGCTTGAAATATATTGTATCTATGCCTGCTGTCTGAAAATGATGATGAATGCAGTGGCTATGAGAAGAATTTAAGCTGTGTACTGCAGACACATCTCTGCCTTTTTTCACGAAAAAATTATAACAAAGCGTAATTGACACAAATGTGAAATAGCGCAGTTGGCATGTACCCTACTTTTTGCATGAAAGCACATTATATTATTTATACTCCCAGCTCAATTACCAGTCCTATTCCAAATTTAAAGTTTCCCTATGGATTAAGTATATATCTTTTCTAGTAAATGATAAATTATCGAACATTTTATTAACAAGCGAAACACCGAGCTGAGTAGAGAAAAAGTGGTGCTCTTGAGGCAGTAACTTTTCTCCCTAATGTTAAGTATTTTCTATTTATTTAGGAGCTTTTAAATTAGTTTGTTGGTTTTTTTGTATTATATTAGTTTTATTGTATCTGTTTAATTGTAGGTTTCAACAGCCATACTTTCTATCACTGCAAAAGCAAAAGCACGTGCCAAAAAAACAAAGGATGACGCCATGGAAGTAGTATGTATTGCCATTTTGTTTGCTTTACACCCGTTCAGAACGTGGAACTTTTGAAATAACTGCACCCGTATGTTACTATTTTTTGTTCCCCATACCTCCTATTAGCAGAATTTACCCAAACCGGTAACCATCTTATCTCATATCACACAAACAAGGACCCCGGTTTCACGGTACTGATACTTCGACACCCGTATGCAAAGTTGGCCTGCAAAAACCTGTTTGATGGCGGAATTTTTTCAGGCATTTATATTTTCATCCTCCAAATGGGATTTTAACACTTTAAATTTCAACATTTGTAATTTATATTTATTATTAAAGCTGTTTTGTAACTTGATAACCCCTTGGTCTTTTTTGGTTGAGAAACCATGCAGAAGATGAGAAGAAAGTAATACTTGGAAGAAATGAATGCGTATTATATCCCTTCCACATGACTTTCCTAACCTTTAATAAATTTCATTTATCAGGATGAGAAAGACAAAGATAAAGACGAATCGTCGGAGAAAGAAAAAGGGAGCTCTGAAGAAGCAGAAAAAGATAAGGTTGAAGAAAAGGGTGAGAAAGGAGAAACAGACAGCCAAGAGAAAGATTCCAAAGCAAAAGTTCCAGAACCAGACTTCGAATTGCTAGAAAATCCAGCAAGAGTTATGCCAACACAACTTAAAGTTTTGTCTTTGCCAGATAATTCCCGTTATATTCCATTAAAATCGGTGAGAGTAACATTAATGAATTGAATACCTGATGAATTTGATTCTGCGTTACCTTCTTGGTAGAATGCGATTTTGAATTAGTAGTACTTCTATTAGTTTAAGAGAGAAGATAAGGCTTCGAATTACTATTATTTCGAATTTTTTAATGAGTTTCGTCAGTGTTGGTAAGTGTGCCGTTAAATATTTGGCCTGCTTTTTCTCTCCAGAAGCCACATTTTATTCTACCAGCCTTGTGTATTATATATTTCACAAACAGAGCCAGCAAAGTTCGAATGTTATATGACACGCGGTTGTACATGTTTTCCCGTTGTTGTTTTTAGGGATTTTTGCTTGTACCAGAAGCCACTTTACCGCGGAGAATTACTCGTTATCATAATTTTTTTCTTAGTATTTTTTATGGATTTCTATCGATCTCATCCATCTCCCAATTCAGTTCAAGAGCTTGCACAAATACACTCCATTACGGAGAAAAACATGGGGCACAGAATAGGCCCAGAGAGTTAGCAGGGACCAGAGGACGAGAACATTTCGCCTGGCAAGCTGATAAACTATACTTTTTGGTTTAATCTCGTCGTAGGTAACAGTTGGGGGGATATTGATGCTAAAAGATTCCAAAGAAGACGAACCTGAGGAACTTATCGAGCCATTACCAGGTGACGTTTAAAAGTTATAATGACCTTAATTTGACTTTCTTGCCGATATAATTGTCTGACATTTTTTTTACCACTGCCAACACCTTTCCTTTCCAAGACAACTCAACTTTTTAGCCAAATTTTTCATTTATAGAGATCTGCCCTTTTCAAGGGTATTACCTAAAAACTGGTTGACACCTACTCTTAATGAAAAGCTTTATTACTTTCAGCAAAAATTTTAATGCTTTTCCATTGATCGTTAAGGTACCCCAGAATCTTTGAATACTCGTCAAGATTATCGTAACAAACTGATAATTTTATTCTTATACTATAAACAATTTAATGTATTAGGAACAGTCAAGATTATATGCTTTTTATGCCTTTTTATTGCAGCATCGTCGCAGAGTATTAGCGAAGACGAAAAAGAACCAGAACCCCCAGAGCCTTTTGAATGGACCGAAGACTAGCCAAATATAACATTATGACAATATGCTAGTTTAATCCTAAATAATCAGCTCAAAATTTGAACTGGTTAGAAAGCAAGGTAAATGTATTTTCAGGCAGGTTAGTTTTCTAGTCCTGCAACACTTCCCGTTACCCATTTGCCGTTGCACTTGAGTCCATCGAAAGACGTGTCTTGGTGTCAGAACAAGGTGGCGTCAGTTGATTACATGGCGTGCAGTTTAAACCTAGTTGAAAGCCGTTATTGTATGTCATCCTCGACGGCCGTTACAATATATATTTAGAAAAAACCGTTACTGTTGTTGTGATTTGTGATTCCTCTTAATTACACTACTATCAGCGCTACTGTCCTGGGTATTCAGGTTTATTTTACAATCTTTTTTTAGTATTTAGCGCCAGAATACCAACGAGGATACAAAAGTTAAGAATTATCAAACTCTGTTATGACACCTTTCAAGGGTATATTAAAGCTGAAGAAAGCTTAAACAGGTGTAGAGCTGCACGACAGTTTTATTATTTAAACCTCTTCAATGTTTAATGAAAGCCAAGAGATAAACAACTTGAAGTTGCTACATGATAGCGCACCAATCAGTTTTACGAAAAGTTAACATGATTGGTCAATGTCTACTATTTTTGCCTGTTTGGACAATTTTGTAAAATTCATGTAAAAGTCTTTTAACAAAAACAGCATGTGACATAACTGGGGATATTTTTGTGTTTGGAAGAGAGACATGGTTTGCAGATGTTTTTGGCAGGTTTGGTTTAGGTTTACTTGACTTTGTCCAGTTTTGATGATGTAACAGGTGGGACATACTTAAAGTTGGGTCCACAACAAATGCTATTACCGTAGTCAAAGACGAACTGGAAGAAATGCCACGGAAGAGAACTGGAGGAGAAATAAGTTTGGGGGTTTTTTTACATAGCATTTTCTTGACGAGACGGTTTGGAATTAGAAATATGAATTTGGAAAGGAGAGTTGGGAAATTGAAAGAGATTGACATTAGCACTGGTTAGTAAAAGCGACCTATAATAACATGTTGGTAATAGAGCTTTGCTTGGAATTCACCACTGTTAAAGTAAATACTCTATTTCCTGGACAGGAGCACCCAGACTGGCTCCTGTCCCACTGCACATGCATAAGTGAGTTATTGAAAAATTGTAAATTAACAAAAAAAATCTTTTGCACAGCCTCAATGAACTACTAAGGTGTACTGGATCTTGTGCACAGATTCAAAGCTCTCTTCAGAATGTGTCGGGTTAGGAATGCCATTGCCTGGGCTATTTTGCTTAATATTGTGTCCCTCGACAAAAATATTCCAAATGATTAGGTTTGTGTGGGCAAAGGAATTATTTAAGATTTACCATACGATTTTGAATAAAACTGAAATAGAGCCTCCATTTTACTTCAAGTTCGTTTAAAATGGTAGCCATTTCAGTTTGTCTTTACACGATTGAGCATCTCTACTGGAAATGGGGCAATCATCCGAAAAACAAGTGGCGGTAACTGAAAAAATGATAGAAAATTAAGCTTAAACGTACCGAATCTGCAAAAACTTACTATTTTGATAGGTGTGCGTCCCACACTTCAACCATCGAAAAATTTTAAATATTTGTATTTTTCTTTTTCCGTCTATGATAACATTGCCTTGGGAATTATCGTGTCTGTAGTAATCGCCGTATATTCGGTTTTCACAAGATGACCAACTTCTATTTTCCCCCACTCATTGTTGTATTAATACCATTTTTCATTGTTTCATTTCTTAAGTGGTAAACCAAGCGAAACATTACGATGGGAGTGTAGTTGTAAAGATTGTTATTTGCACATTCTTGTGGCTTACCATGTGGGGCAGCATCCTGTCGAGTGGCTATTTTTCGAGATTTTCTCCGATAAATGGGATATATCTGTCGTTTCAAAAATAATGCCCTCTTGTGACGCTCTGAATTACAAGAAATCTTCATTATCACTTCTCCGTGTTTCGACTAAACTCTCCAATTCATTTTTATGGTCTTGATATCAATGCCCAACAGGATCTTCCAGCTGTTGGAGCACAAAAACCTGAATTTGAAGATAAGCATTTAATGTAGTGTAGATTCTCTTCTTTAGACCACTTGTTTTTCTTGTATCGATACCCATCTTCTGACTCTTGGTCGGGTATTAAGACAGAATCAGACTCCACTGAACAGGCTCTGGACAAGCATCACACTGGTAGGATATTTGTGTTTGGTGACTTAAATGGTCACCATGACCTAGTTAGCTTATTCTACTAAGAAAGACTGAAGTTTCTTTGCAACTTCGCTCTTGCTTATGATCTTGCACAGAACTGATTTTTCCACAAAATTTTCCAATTCAGACGCAGGAGACCCATCGGTTATGTCTACATTTTTTTCTGACCTTTGTTCCTGAGCATTTATTAAACCAAAGTTTCATCTTTAACTCCTTTTGGGTCTCCTGGCCACGTTGTTTGCACTACAAAGGTACAGGCAACTGTTTCAATCCTTGTTGACATGCCACATCGTCGTAATACCCTAATTTAGTGAGGCTGGCTGGGATGGATTTTCGTCAGTCATGGTTATATTGCTTGGGATTAAATCTTCAGCAAATCGGCTTCTGATCCAGCAACTAAATTCACTGAATGGGTTCATATTTAATTAGAAATGTTTGTACCAAGTCGTTGTTACAAAGTCAAAGGTGTTACAATGCTCAGTGTTCTACCATTGCTCATTGCATTCATTTTAATGTTTAGTCCCAACTTTTTCAATTTCAGTATTTCCTTTTTGCCGACAGCTCTTCATAATCACAATACAGGAATAATCCATCCGTGTACAGAATCAGTACCATAAGTCAAGTTCTGTGCAATTTGTATCAACGAAGTCCCGATGAGAAAGGAGGTGAGTTGGACGTGGGAAATGTTTTCTAAGCTTCCAGCAGTTATAAAAAGTCGACAGAAAAGAAACCCCAAACCTGGAGGAGGAAGGTTCTTCACCGCGAGGACGAATGACGTCGTGTGGTGAAAGCCGCGGACTCATGGAAGCTTCAATGGCGACAATCGACCTTCATTCCATAATAGTGAACGTCGAAACATGTATTGTTAGGGCCATGTATGTAGCTGTAAAAACTGTTTAAGTTGCAGGTGTGGACCGAACCTGGTCGGCATTAGGAAGAAGATGCTTAAAATCAGGGCATCGGAGATGGCTGATGGGGCAATTGCTTCTATATTCAGGTCATGAAGAGGACAATGTCCCCCGTAGTCAGTTAGAAGGACTGCTAAAGTCAGCATCAGCACAAAGGGCGCTCCTAGAATAAGAAGCCCATGACACAAGGATTATCGAGGCATTCTTCAAAGCCAGGGGAAAAAAGGATTAAACTGAAAAAATTTCAGTGCATGCCCCAGCCAATGAGAGGAAGAATCATGTAACATCCGCAAATCCCTTCAAAGATAGGTGATGTTTTCGTCGATACCTAGGTAATTAAAATCAATAACCCATTAATTGTTATTGGATCACCATCAGACTTTCCCTTTTTGTATGTGTAGAATTGCACATTTATCAGCTCCAAATTTCATTCCTATATTGTTTGAAAACGTAGTGGTAATATCGATCTGCTGTTTTACAGCTTTCAAAGTTGTTGAGATTAAGTTTGAGGTCGTCCACAAAGAAATTATAGCTGTGTTGGTAAGGAAGGAGGAAGGAAGGAAGTACGGACGGGCATAAAGAAAAGTTTTTGGGAACTAAGTTAATTAGTCGTCGACCAATTCAATTTGGAAATATATTAGGTTGCAAACTACACCCACAAATACAGTTTATATATTGTTAACATAAACGTGTAAATAAAAAAAATTCACTTACAATCACCGTATACTTAAAACTATGTACAAATTAAACAGGTGAAATATGTTACCCGTGAATCTCATTTCTAATCAAAACATATAATGGGAGTCTAAAAGGACTCACTGCATGACTGTTCCTCTTCCTCTTCATCACCATCAGGCATCTCAAAGAAACGAAAATAAATAGTTAATGATAAATACTTTGTTACCCAAAATTAGCGTATTATGTTGTGTGCACTGTCTGGCAGCGTACTGAAATGCAGAGTATAAAACCGAAAAAAAGATATTACCAATACCAGTATTTGATTTACCTCGACATAAAGCGTCACATTACAAAATTGTTCCATAATATGGAAACAGAAAGTAATTTGCTAATGACCCACTTTCAGCCAAGTCAGGCACACTTATTCCTGGTCTGGTAGCAGCTTTCTTAAGGATTTTAGGGGAATGCAACAGCTTGACGAAGAGGTAGTTGCTAAAGGCAGGAGCGCAGCTTGAGTCACAATGCAAGGAACACCAATCACTGAATACGACTAATGACAGGTGTGGTTCATACAAATTGTAGGCTCAAATAGTTACAAACAATCCTAGGCAACATACACAAACAAAGCAACGCAGCTCGAATGCTAGTGGGGGCAGAATTAGCTGCATCATTTAAGTAAGACTCTATTTAAGCTTGAAAACAAACGGGAATGGCTTTCTCACTTTCCTGTCTACCCGTGGTACTTCGGAAATTGAAAGGCTTACGAAACCTATTCAAAGAAATCTAGTGATTATTACCGTCTTTAAAATGTGGAGTCACTTGTCAAAATATTCAAGAACTATGAAGCTATTGTCTGAAAGTAATTGCTCAGCATCACTACATTAACAGTATAAAGAAATTCCATTGCCATCATTGGTGATCTTACATATTCAAAAGCGCCAGGTCATTAATGTATAATAGGAAAAGTATTGACCCAGAGATACAACCTAGGAAAACACCAGAATTAAAGGTCTCTTAATTCAAACCAACACTCGGTCATCATTTCTTAACAAAGGAAATACAGTACTGAAGACTTTCAAATCGTCAAACGTAGATACATATTGAAGCCGAGCATGGCAGAGTCTATTAAATACCTTTGAAATATGAAGAACAACAACAGGACATCGGCTCAGACTTTCTTCTATTCAAGACACTGTTATGGACCTATCAAACATCAACCTGATCACGTCTGTGACGAACTGACCGTCTGCTTTCTCAGGATAAGAACTTGCACTATAATTTTCATATATAAATATATATATATAATAAAAACAAGAACCTGAACGTCAATATCATCATTATCATGTTTGTTTAGAGTGAATCGTGCATACTCGTGCCCTTTTCTAATCTACTGCACGTGTTATTAGAATATTCTAAATCGGTAAGCTAAAACCACTTAAAAAAATTATCGTTAGAGGAAAAAGGGTTACCCTTACTTGTTCTGAGTTTTCCTCTTCTATTCCATTTTCATCTAAATTACTTTCTGTCTCTTCCTCGTCTTCTTCGTTTCTGGAAACTTGAGATGACAATTCGTTTCCTTGGATATCACGGTTTTTCAGATTCCCAAGCCAGAATGCATTATGACAGGAGTTGACTGCAAGCATAGCCTACATTTCAAAAACATAAATTTGTCATATTTAAAGAGGAGCCGTGGCTTAATGGTTAATGCAATTGCACCGTAACCAAGAGGTTCCGGGTTCGATTCTCTGAGCGGGCGAGGAGAATTTGGAACTTTACAAAAGAAAAAGCCATCGGTTGGCGTCAGGAAGGCCATCCGGCCAAGAAATTCCTCACTGCCAAAACAAAAGTCCCTCTGAAAGGCACCGTCTGAGCCCCAGCTGTGGGGTAAAATGACGTTAAAACTAAAAAAAACATCATATTTAAGGTTCATGAAAACGTTAAGCTAGACTTTCTTTCAAAGTGTACTGAATCCTCCCAAATTTTGTAAGCTCAGAAAAAATTCTAATTTTTCAAAATACATTTTTAAGCCTTAATATAATTTCCCCTCAAACTTTCTTCAGATCATTAAGAACCATAAAAGGGAGCCTAGCCTAGACTAGACTTTTTACTTGCAAGTTCCTCTTTCTAACTCACCTTTACTAACTATCAATTAGTATTTATCTACATTTAAACCCCGATTATATGTCAAAAAAGAGACCTAGTGACAAAAAGAGAAACAGGGTTGCAACAATCAACTACATTTATAAGTTTAAGCCAAACCTATTAAAAATTGTTTTTTATTTTATCACTCAAATTTTTCTTAGGATCTTTAAAAGCTTTATCAAAATTTATAATGATGGAAATGAGTACCCTGGAGTGTGCACCTCCAAAAACTATAGGCACTACACTTCATTCAATGACAGTCATGACAAAGAGTAAAAATATATGGAGATAGGGCTTCTGAAAAATGTATTCAGGAACGCTTGCTGGTACACGTATCAAAGATCTAGAATGAGAAGAGGTTTATCATCATCATCATCATCTGTGCCATGCAATCCTGCGTCGGCGATCAGGGTCCTTCACACTACTCTCTCATACATGGTCCTTATTGTCTGCATGTTGCTCTCTTTTCCCAGCCACTCTGAAGTATCATCCATCATTTTCTGCCTTCGTCTTCCACGAGCTCTTTTGCCTTCTATTTTTCGTGTTGTTGCCAAGTTCTCCAGGCCATTTCTTCTCAATACATGTCCCATAAATTTTGCCTGACGTCTCCTTATCTTTTTTAGCAATGTGCGTGTAGTCTCTGCTATTACTAGAACCTCCTCAGTCGCTTTCCTTTCCGTCCATGGTATTTCCAGCATTCTTCGAAGGAACCACATTTCTGTTGCCTCAAGTTGCTTCTTCACTTTATTTGTAAACGTCCATATCTCACATGCGTACAGTAATACGGGTTCTATATAACATTGTAATAGTCTCGGTTTCAGTGTCTGGGATAAGTTCTTGTTGGCAAGTACATGTTTTATCTTTTGGAAGGCAGATTTTGCTTGACTTAATCTGCATTTTATCTCCATTTCACATCGACCGTCTGATGTTACCCAGGTACCCAGATATTTAAACTTTTGCACCTGTTGAAGTCTTTTTCACCATCATTTAATTTCTGAAAATAGCAAACTTTAGATATTATACTAGCTTAATTATTAAGCTTTCATTGGGGCTTTTAGTGGAGTTTAAGAATCGATTGTCGAGATAAACAAAAAAGACCTGATTAAACCCCACAGGTTAGTTTTTCCAGAAAGTCTAAGTTATTCATATTTTTTCAAAAAAGGTGTGTATTTAGTGAAGATCACAGAAACCTCAAATGAGATTGTCTTCCAGATTTGATACAGTTCTCTTTCTCTTTTTTTCCTATCAGGCCCTGATGGTGATGAACCCTCATACTTCGTTTCCTTTTCCTCTATTTTTCTTCACCTTACTAAGTGTACCATACCCTGCAGGAGGTCAACAGCCATGGAACGCTTTCCCCTTCTATCTGCTGTCAGTTGTAGTACCTATCAACCTTGCTACGTAACCACATCAGCTTCAAAATTTCGTTCGTACGCGTTTCTCGAGTTATTCTTTCCTTTTTTCCTTCTGTTATATCTTCGACAATTATGCTTGCTTTCAATGTATGGCGGATGAATTTTAAATGTTTTCGTTTTTCTTCTAAGCGTGCTCATCAATTCTCTTCCCGCCGAAACACTTCCCAACATAGTTTTTTAATTCTACTTATTTAAATATGATACAAACTATCCCCTTCGTTTTCTTCCACAGCAAACCATCTGTTTTACGACAAACCATTTACAACTGATATACCTAAATAAACAAATAAATAAATATAATAAAACATCAAGAAGTTTCCTTACCTTAACACGGAAAACAAACGTTTCCAAGCATTTCTTCAAAGCTGGTACATGATTTGTAACTGTTAAGTCTTTGTAAGTCTAAGAGACGACAAAGGAAATGGTGTAAACAGTAAACGGAAACAAGATATAAAATAAGTAAATACAAAAAAAAATCATTGAAATAGTAAATAAATAAAGAAATAGTATTTATTAATTACAAATAATATACATTAAACACGAATACTAATGGGGGAAGAAAGATCTTATCGAGAGCAAAGTACAGATAAACGTATAAGCACTCGATTAAGGCACTTGATTGTAACTGTTATGAGAAATGGGAAAAGGCAACGATACAATTAATAAAACAAATTGAAGAAAAAAAAGGGGGCAACCGGTTGGATGCAACTGCAATATTACGCTTACGGCCTAACGGATTTCACACCAATTTTTCTCGTAATTCCAAAACTTCTCCTTGAAAAGTCATTTCATTCTAAGATCGGAATATGAGGAAATGGTCCACTCTGGTTATCTGGTGTTCGAGCTACTACTATGAAAATCATCAAGGAAGAGGGGGTAAATTTGGTTTATTCCATACTATTCGGTCGTTAGGGTAATCGTGACAGGGAAGTAATCTGTAATCTGGGGGTTGTCCATGAAATCTTGAGCTAAGCTACAGGAAGATAGCGATGATACGTGCCTAAACCCACATACCTCAGAACATTTTTTTTCTGGTTAATATGGAAATGAAGTAGGATATGAAGGAAATTGCAAAAGGTACAAAAGATAGGTAGAAAAGAGGGCAGAGGGAAAAGTTCTACCTCACAAAGAATTTCTTTTTCATTTGTTTTTCCTACGTCTAGTTAGAGCAGGGAGGAAGGTGAGGGGAGAATTCTACTTCAGTCTTCATTGTTAAACAATGATTAACATGAATTTACTGTTGTTTGTTCACAATTTTTAACATACACATATTGTAGTTTTAAACAAACAACAATAAAGAAAACCTTCAGAAAATGTGGAGATCTTCTTAATGTGTAAGTTACAAATGAGTTCACAAAATGTGGTGGCAGTACGATGGGTTTTTGTCTCACAGAAGTTCTCTCAGTAGTAATTAAAAGAAAACATTCTTTAAGTACTAAAATCAGTTACCAGGTAAAAACAGTTCAAAACAGATAACAATTACGTAGTGCTAGTACTTAAACCACACAAAATACAGTACCTGAAAACAAGGCCTGTTTTCTGGATTATTGAACAAAAAAGGTTAGTCCATGCATTGGAATACATATTGTTTTGAGGATGACTTTGGTGTTCAGCTGTTTTAAACCATTCATATCTTAAAGTACATAGATGTTCTAAGCTGAGTACTTATACATTGCTTTCCTGCTATCAAGGTTCACAAATAAATACCTTTGAATGAGTACAGTAGTGTTGTAAACAACGAGTGCTCTGTTGCAAACTGCGCAGTAATCCATGAACATCATCCTGTAAAATAAATTATGCACAAGTAGGGTAAGAAGTAAAGTGTTAAATTATCGACATTTCAATTCCAGCCTTTCTTAATCTGAAAAATTCTGATCCTATATACATTTTTAAATACATCGTTGGAAAATTAACATTGTGACCATAATTTTTTAGTTTCTTTATTATGAAATACCAACTGTACATACATTAATTCATGCTAAAAACATACTTTTTACTATTCAAACTCCAACTATTAAGAGTTTGAATACTAGTCCACTCTCTAAGACCAGTAGATTAGCAAAAAGGCGAGATTCCATTGGTCAAATACTGACAATTGTACCTACTTAGAAATAGATAAAAAAATCCACCAACCAAGTCTGAATTTATAGCTGACAAACCAGGCTTAGCACTATTGCTGAAATATCTTACTATTTATTATCTGTTATACGGCAAGGAGTGAGGAGTACTGTAGTCATAGGTTGTAGTCATACAGCAACAAGCGGTTGAGTAACG
>RDPX01000352.1:412307-432307 GCA_003991215.1 Morbakka virulenta | reverse complement strand
GTATTTTTTAAAACCTGAAGACATTCCTTGGGCAGCCTAAGACATGCAACTTCGCGTAATACTTTCTTCATACAAGTTTCAGTTTCTGGACTAATACTTCTTTTGTAGGTTTTATATGTTTAGATGTGATACGAAACAATCAAGGCATTCACTTTAATTCTCTCTACTCCGTTTTCATTTCTTTCATCCTAAGCAAAGCTCAAAGCCACTTCAGCAGAGGGTTACTTTGTTATTGGATTTTTTTTTGTACTTTCAAAATCATTTTATTTATTGGTTTCCTTCTTCTCCTCATTCCATCTTCGAAAAAAAAGTACAAACTCAGTAGTCTGTCATTAATAATAGACAACTGAATTCGGCGAAGTATTCTCGGGGACGTGACCGAGGCTCGAGCCAGGTACCTCTCATACGCTAAGCCTCTCGTTTTACCACGCAACACTTTACCACACAACTGATTAAATTAACCTAATCTCGATTCGTAATGCTTAGAAACTTTCAATGTTTCAAAAATACCTTACAAAAGAGAAACCTGGAACTATGTGCTGGTTAAAACTTCCACAAAAAATTTCTCTCCCCTAAGTCGCAAACATTGTTACTAGAATATGTAACGTCTTTGGTCAAGTACGTTCAAATGGCGGAGAAGTCATTTTCTCTCTTGATGATACCGGATCTGCGCAAGATATTCTATTAATAANTATTCTCGGGGAAGTGACCGAGGCTCGAGCCAGGTACCTCTCGTACGCTAAGCCTCTCGTTTTACCACGCAACACTTTACCACACAACTGATTAAATTAACCTAATCTCGATTCGTAATGCTTAGAAACTTTCAATGTTTCAAAAATACCTTACAAAAGAGAAACCTGAAACTATGTGCTGGTGAAAACTTCCACACAAATTTCTCTCCCCTAAGTCGCAAACATTGTTACTAGAATATGCAACGTCTTTGGTCAAGTACGTTCAAATGGCGGAGAAGTCATTTTCTCTCTTGATACCGGATCTGCCCAAGCTACTGTTTTAATACCGTAAAAGGGAGAACATGTTGAATCCCTTTAGTGATGGTATAGGGCCAGCTGATGGAAACCCTAAATTGTTACAACTTTAAACTAGAAAGTGTCACATTGAACAGAATGCATGGCTTACACTACCCTTGGGTATATGCTCTTTTGAACCCCCCTTCTATGGCATTGCAACATTTCAATGTCTTAAGACAAGGTGAAATAAAATCTATGCAACTTTCTTCCCTATCAGATTCTTCTCCTTGGTGCTTCCTCTTGATTGTAGTAATGAAAATAAACCATTTTGGTGTAGTTTAATCCGGTATTTTGCAGACAGAATCTTAAAAAATGCTGAAGTCACCACCTTATTTCCTTTTATCGTAACCGCTAGATGGGAGAATTTATAGGCTATGGATACCAAACAATTACAACCAGAGAGGGAGGTACATCGGGACAAGTAAATTCAATTAATAATGCCTCCAATATAGGACCTCATTTTTTAAGATGGAGAGGGGGCTGAGATTCTAAATGAGAAGTTTGATTATTTACCTTTATTAAAGTTATCAGCATATGAAATAATCTTAAAGCGATGTTCATTTTCACCAACTTCTCATCTGAATCCTGATAAAAAAGCAAGAGAAAAATGTTAATTTAGGATCGGGATTCTTCTTCTTACATATATCATTCGTTACTATATTTTCCTTTATTTTGAACGTGATTAAAAGTCTAATTCAAAAAAAGTGCTACTGACAAATCTAAATATTTAACGTTTGTTACTCCTTCGAAGCTCTACAACGGAGATCGTTGGATCAAGATTATTACTGGTTGGAATATTCAGTTAATATTAAGAATCGACATAAGGCAGGAAAAAAGTTCGTCAAGATGGTAAAGACACAGACCAGTTCAACTATTAAGTGGCAAAGACCATTGTCAGAGGAGCAGAGAAAGAGAAAGACAAACGGTAGGGCAGGAGGCTGTTTGGGCTGAGTTGTGCGGTTGGTTTGGCCAAAGACTTGCGCACAAGATGTAGCATTAAGCACATTCTTTTGAGGTCGACAAATCCTTGTACATTATTTCTGTGATAGAGTACAAAGATTACAGTCAGACAAATAAGCAGTAGAGTACATGAATACGTTCAGATAAATACGCAGTATAATTATCCAGGGAACGTATGAACCAGTCTGGATAGATATAACTGTAAAAAAAACACTAAAACACCTGTAAAATATTACATCGAATGAGTTACAAAAATACTAATTCCTTCTTCTACCATTCTTGTTATCAGACCAAAACCTTTCACTCACCAAAAAAAGAGAAAAAGTTAAAGCCTGTGGGGTCTCGCAATCTAAAGACAAAAAGACAAAATAAATTATCCATTTCGGCTTAAGCAAGAGCTTGTTTATAATTTAATAGGTGGGCAATTGGTTCGATTGTCTTAAAGCCATCAAAATACATCAGTAAATTAAAATTATTAAAGGCCAAAGGATTTATGTTTGACTACAAATGAAATAGGCTTAATTCTCCATATTACACATAAAACGACGTATTTTTTGCTTTCCAAGCAAATTTGATGCATTTGCAACAAATGTGAAGTAATTTTATCTTTTTTCATCTGTAAGAAAACTTCAAAACTAAGCGTGATTATAATGGGCATTAGACACTCACAATTACCAAAATAGTTTCCATGTATAAAGGCTAAAAGAGTACCTCTTTTGCTGACATTAAGTCTCGTTTTAGTTCGTCTCCCAGCGCTTCCATCATGGCCTTGTAATAGGACGAAACTGACGATCTACAGAAGAAAGAATATGGAAGTTCTATTCTTTTGAAAAATATGGGAAAATCAGTGCTTTCCAAACACGTCACTGATTGTTAGTGTTGGTCGCGTTTTTTCTAGTATAACCCAACTACAAAATTTTGGTTGCCAACCAACAAGGCCTAACTCAGTTTTTCACCTTAAGCGTGAGAGAAATACTTAATACTTAATCCCATTTCAGCCTAGTCTCTCAATATACTGGGTCTTTCATTGATGGAACCCCTGGTAAACAGTGGGCCCATTTTTGTCTTTCACGGATATCCATCTATGAAAGACATGAAAGGAAGCAACAGATTAAGGAAATGTGTGACAGAAAGCACGCAAGACTCAATAAAATGCAAGACATATAGATTGCCCCTCCAGGACCCTCCGTGGAAAGCCCCTTCCTCTTGGGTTGGTCTACAGCCAAGGCTCAAGCATCTCAATACCGCTGTTCTGCATGGTTGTCTCCCATAGCCAAAGCCCCGACCAAGGAGAGAGCACAGCTCTACACTTGATCTTAGGCAAAAGGCCGAGAAGTCTCTTAATATACTATGGTACCAAATAGAACATAATAAAAGCCGATGTTATTGCACCTTGCACTTTTGATTTTAATGACACAAATTCTCTCTTTACTGCGGAATTCTGTTTTAACAGTTTCCTCAATTGACACCCCCAATGACGCAAATATTGCGCCTCCGTAATTATCAGATATACATCTAGTCTTCGGAGAAAAAAAAAGAGTTTAGGACTGAGGGAGCCTGTGGCCATTTAATGCCGTGCAAGCAATAAAGGGACAATGAGGTTTTTTATAGGTCACACACATGAATCACATGAATCCTTAACTTTTTTTACAAACAATAACTAAAGGATCGCAATCCTGAAGTAAAGCAGAACTTTAAATCTTTCGTACTTTTTGAAATTCAAGATTTCACAAAATGGTTGGTTTTAAAAAATCTGCTTTCTAGCTATATTAAAGCAAATCTAATCATATGGATCGAATCAAACGGAAGAGGTGGAAGAAGAACAGAATTAAATACAAGAAAACAAGCCCAAAGTACTCTAACAACAACACTGGATTCTTCCTAAAGTGCCAATGAAAAATCACTGAAATGCAAATTTTTTCTAGATACTGGAAACCGACTTTAGAACCGGTGCATCACAAAAGGGGACTCCACAACCAGCCTGCCGTTGACAAAAATGGTCTAAAATTAATGCTACGGGACTAAGGTGCGATTAAATAAAATGCTTCTTTGGTAAGTAAACAAATCAGACTCACTTTGAAAGAGTTGGATAAGAAGTCACCTTTGTGTCTCCTTTACTAAGGTCGTTTTCGATAAGCTCTGCAATTGGTTTCGCACACAGCTCTTCAATTTCTGCAAATTGGTCTTGTGAAACTGAAATTTTCAGCCTAAATATAAAATTGAAGAAATGTAGCTAAGAAAACCCTTGCCAACGTGTTCTGACTATCATAATGTACATAGTAAATGATTGGATCAACTGTCCCTGCAAAAAACCCTCTGGTTGATGTGTTCAATGATACTTTCAGAAATGAGCACTGCAGTTACACCTGAGTAAGATCTGGCTCATAATAAGCTAAATCATAATCAAAAAGTCACTACAAATTGCATTAAATTGCTGTTGTTAATATTGACAATAATTTTCCGTCGAAGATTTCTTGGATTTAACTACAATAAATTTTATTTGAATGAAACGTAAGTTTTAGTACCAATTCATTTTAGTTTTCTCTGTTCCAGGCCTTTTCAAGATACCCTGTCAATATCCAATGAAATTATTTTATAAAATTCATGAAACCTCATGGTGTGATGTCCAACGTCAGAACCAAAAGCGGATATGGTAAACTATGCATAACTTTGTTACAGACTTTCCCTGCCCACACAGCACACCAATGAGTTAAATAGGAGGGGGGTTATGAACAATATTCTGAAAAGTTCCTGGAGCGGAGCCGTGGCAAAGTGCAGCTATACTGTAAGCAAGCGATTCGAGATTCCATTTTAGAACGGGCAAAATCTTTGAAAATGTACAAAATAAAAAAACCGTTGGTTGGCGTCAGGAAGAGCATTCGGCCAAGAAATTCCACAGTGAAGTCTTTTTGAAGGGTATCGTTCGATCCCTGGGACTAAAGAAGTCAGGAACTGGGAAAAAGGACACTAAAGGAAAAATTAGTTAACAAAAATTCTGGGAATTTTTTCCCATCAAGTGGAAAAGAAACAGAAGTACAATAAAATGCTAAAAAACATTGCGAAAATAATGCGAAATCAATGTGGTAAATGTATGCTCGACTTATCCTTTAAAACGCAAACAACGAATCCCCATATTCCCTTAGGCATGGTTATAATTAGTCAAAATCCATAGAGCTAGAAGGCCATATGTAGAACAAACAATGATTTCTGTTTTCATTCAGAATGATGTTAACCATCATTGCTTAAGAATTTTACTATTACCAATTGCTCATAAACAGTCAACGGTAAATGTAAGGTTAAAAATCACACACATTCAGTAAGGCTAGATGCCTAGACTCACATATCATATACCGTATTAGTGTTATTATTGTAGCCTGCTGTTTACGTCTGGATCATAATGTATAAACCAAAAACAGGCAAAGAAATTAGTTTAGCGTAAAACATGTTTCAAAAGTCTTTTTAAAATACAGTTCACTCGATTTTCCATTCGAGAAAAGATACTACGATGAGTGTAATGGCAATGCAATAATTACCTCACAAGGTACAAAACGGCATCATTCAGAGTTTTCCCCTTTTCTTTTTCCCCATTTGAAGCTAACCATTCACGAGACAAAAAGTAATTGGCCAGCCTCCCTACAAAAAGTTATATTAACAAATCAAATGGACAACATTATGCAAGTAATACACACAAACAATTTACAGCCGTCGATAATTGTTATGGTCAAGACAGAACTGAAATTGAAAAATTAGTTTACACCAGTCACTCCTACCATTGAAATGGCATCATGGGAAATATTACAATATTACTGGAAAACTATAGTAACATCACAATCCATTCAGACACGTCATAAATTCAAAATTGTATGTAATTAGTTAAGTGTGTGTAAAAAATGCAGTTGGTGTCCATTAATAATGTACCAATCCTATTGTCAAAAAAAAGCATTTTGAAGTCGAATGAAGGGTAGATTTTCATATTTTTCAGCGCGGAAGGAAATTGAATAGTATTAAAATAATCGATCTTACTGAACCCGGAGGACAAACAATGATGTTCTGCTAATCCTTGAGTTATAACCACGAGCTTAGTTAGTAATTGTGGCATTCTTCATAAATAATTGGGCGTAAAATTCTTCTCAGCTTCGATACAGCTAGCAAGTGGCTACTTGCAGTAAAAGAAACAAGTGATTTTCACTTCTTCCGCACGAACTGGATAGCAAGATACAAAATTCTGTATCAATGTTACGACATTTAAGTCGAAAACGACAAAAAAGAGTTGTAAGAAGGCATGGTGTATACTCATAGGATTTATGGCTTTAACCTATAAAAGTTATTCAAAACGAGATTTAGAGTCAATTTAAGTCTGCGGTGATTAAGATCTAACACTTTTTTTACATCGTAAAGTACTTTAGCGCGCTCAATAACAATAGAAAACAAACTGAAGGAAGAAAGACCTTAAGGATAGTTTTTCCTGTATCAAATTTTATTTCGTCTGAAGGGTTAATTTCAGTGTCTCATAAAAACTGAAGGATTGTCACCTCATTTTTTATTTCATGTCTTCTCAGTCTGACTGATATGAGCTTCTAAGATCACGCAATTTCGTTGCCTTGAAAGCCATGGCAGGTACCGAAAATACAAGTGAATAAAGCTGCTACTCAACACAACCGAGTATTAATCCACTAGCGAGTCAAAAAAACTAACGGGGCAACAGTGAAAACTTTCAGTTGGTTCCGAAGTAAAATTTTATCGTAATAACAAACTTCGTTGACCCTTTTTTCATCATTTAAATTCAAATTCCTTGGGGTTTATGAGTTTCGAACCTGAAACTTCTGTTCAAGACCCAATAATTTACGGAAAGTTGGTTCTTCCAATCGCAATGTGCCTGGCTTTAAAATATGCTTCCAACGAGTTACTTATTATAGGAGGCTCTTGCGTTAATAAAAAAAAATCTCTTCCATAGAACTGCTTCCTTGGGACAGGGTTCATTGTGTGCCCAAGAATTTAATAAACTTGCCCGTAATTGCTTTAAGTCTGCTTTAACCAGGAGGAGAAAAAGTGGCAAATAAGTATTAATATAGTTATAAGAAAGGAATTGCTAAAAACCCGTATATGAGTTTATTGCTGACTCATAAATCTGGTTCTAACTACCAGTTCTTATACAATCATGAAGTATTTTGTAATCTGGCCAAAAATAGGCCGCTAATGGAGATATCTGTTTCTTACCCCTTTATTTTGAAGCAGTATTTAGAAAAAGGGCATTCTTATAAAAAATCAAAACATTGAAAACAATTTATAACAAACGGCCAGAAAGAGTCAAAATACGAGAGGGTTAAGATAAGTATCAAGCAATAGAACATTTTCAGCTATGATCTCTCAAGGTACTGGAGGCAATCAATTGTGCTATACACACAAAATTTATCCTTTTAAATAACAAACATGATCGAGGAAACAGAATACCGAAATGCAGAAAACAAATATTATTACTATATGACTTTCTCTTACCTGAACAATTCCTGCAAACTTCTGTATCATCCCATTTTGACAGAAGTTGTATTAACTTGACCAAAAGTAATGCAGTACTAATATTGTGCATTGTCTCGGAGGTCTTCTCCAAATACAAGCAAGCATCTCTGTTGTAATGAGCAAGAAAAAAAACCATAACAAAAGCATACTGGAATAACAGGAATTATCCTAAACAGGGCCTTTTACCATGCTCAGTTAATAACAGTTATCGTAACGCCTGGAGAAAAAGGTTGACGTATTTTAGTTCTTGTCACTGGCCTTGCAATATGATTGCAAGGCCAGTGACAAAAACTAAAATATGTCGTACGTGATGCAACGCCTCGCCGATGGCCTGGCATATGAGTTCCACCGATGCCTGTGAATGTGGCGAGCACCAGACCATGGACCATCTCACGACCTGCAAGATTGCGCCAAACTGCACCCCCGACGACCTCGCGGAGCCAACAGATGCTGCTGTGGCTTGTGCCACATCTTGGTCAAAGACAACCGGATGGGCATTGAGGGATTCGACGAAGAAGAATGGCTTTATAATCAGGGTGTTTGACAACTTTAGGTATTTTTAAGTATGATGTTGTATACAATAGTTACGTTTATATAAAGTAAATTCCTACGCAATAACCTAAAAAAAAGTGGCAACAATCACGTATGTTTGCTGGCTAAACATTATCCTGCCTAAATGATTTGCGTAAAGAAAAGGGAAATTAAGATTTAAGTTTCAAGAAAGGATAAGGTCGCAAAGAAAAACATAAGACAGAAAAAACTAAGCAGCAACAAAACAAGACGTGATGCTTGTAAAGGTAATTCTCAGTTAAATTCGCTAACTCACATACTTTCTAAGCTATTTCTATAGATCTGTTTGATGAAAGGACGCGATTTATAATCAAGAGTGGGTGGATGTAGCAATCGGTGTTGTAACAATCTAGCATAAGCAATCTTTTTTTAACTTTTCTTTAGTGGAAAATGTTTATGCAGGCCACCTTTCAAAACATGAGCCAATAAACGATATAGGCGATTCATTCTAAAGTACAAGCAAAACGTATAAGTTAAAACTAGTAAGCTGTAACAAAAATACCAATCTTTAAGACAACCAGCTCTTACCTTGCCAGCTCTTCCATGTCTGATTCGGCAGTTCCGACGACTTTCGTTCTTCTTCCTAAGACTTTTAACGCACCCTCTAAAATCGATCTGTATTTTCTGAGGTCAAATCCTTTCCTAAGACATAATTATAAACAACGTTATACTGTTTGGTAATTAGAGCCAATGTATTGTATCTAATAGAAATTTTTATACCTGCCTTTTACTTAAGGTATGGGTGATGAAGCCCATAAAAAATGGCATGGTCTGAGCCTTGATGAAGTTAAATGATGCCAGCATCTTAACAATTAAACCGTCAAGATTGATGAATTATAGGAACCTGAGATAAAGTAACATTGCCCAATTTAGTATTCGACAAATTAAACAGGTCTGTGTTAAAAAACAAGGTATCATGGCGAATCCAAATAAGGCAGTTATTGGATATCAACCACGTATGAAATGCTAACTGTAATTTTAACATGTTAAATTTTAACACTTAAGCGACCTGGCAGGGAACAGGCCATATTGAGAAGATGTAATACAGTCCCAGGGGGCACTAGTTGTCTGATTAAATAATAAGGTATTGCGATAGGTTGGAAAACGGGATTCACGAGCAAGTGTTTTAACCACTACCACAACTTCTCATTAATAAAAAGATAGGATAAGATTAGATAAGATTAGGTTGAAAATTACCATAATTATTTTCATGGCAGTAGCTACAAAAAACTCTGAATGCTCTCGACTGACATCTTAATGTCACAATATATATATATATATATATTTTTTAAACGCCTATAAACTAGGACAAAAATTTCATTCAAGTACTTGGAAATGAGTCTTNTCTGAGGTCAAATCCTTTCCTAAGACATAATTATAAACAATGTTATACTGTTTGGTAATTAGAGCCAATGTATTGTATCTAATAGAAATTTTTATACCTGCCTTTTACTTAAGGTATGGGTGATGAAGCCCATAAAAAATGGCATGGTCTGAGCCTTGATGAAGTTAAATGATGCCAGCATCTTAACAATTAAACCGTCAAGATTGATGAATTATAGGAACCTGAGATAAAGTAACATTGCCCAATTTAGTATTCGACAAATTAAACAGGTCTGTGTTAAAAAACAAGGTATCATGGCGAATCCAAATAAGGCAGTTATTGGATATCAACCACGTATGAAATGCTAACTGTAATTTTAACATGTTAAATTTTAACACTTAAGCGACCTGGCAGGGAACAGGCCATATTGAGAAGATGTAATACAGTCCCAGGGGGCACTAGTTGTCTGATTAAATAATAAGGTATTGCGATAGGTTGGAAAACGGGATTCACGAGCAAGTGTTTTAACCACTACCACAACTTCTCATTAATAAAAAGATAGGATAAGATTAGATAAGATTAGGTTGAAAATTACCATAATTATTTTCATGGCAGTAGCTACAAAAAACTCTGAATGCTCTCGACTGACATCTTAATGTCACAATATATATATATATATATATTTTTTAAACGCCTATAAACTAGGACAAAAATTTCATTCAAGTACTTGGAAATGAGTCTTGCATTTCACACTATTCCTTTATTAAAACTGAAACATAGAAATGAATAAAGGAATGAATAAAAAAATGAATTAAACAACGAATAAATAAATAAATTGCAAAAAACTGAACAGAGTAGAATAGAATAGAAACAAATAGAAACAGATAGAAACGAAAAGAAACAAAAAGAAACAAATAGAAACGAATATAAACAAATAGAAACGAATAGAATAGGGGAAAATAAAATAAGAGAACACATCTTACCAGGAAAACAGGTTAAATAAACACGAGACTAATGCATGAAAACAGGCATTCATTATCTTTGACTGCTCAGAAAGAAGATCTGGTCCATCTATTATCCCATCATTTTCTTCTAGCAGCGTCTTAAATCAAAGAAACAAGTGAAGCTAAAAAGTAGTAGCTATAAAAAAAACGATAACTGAAAATAAATATCTTCAAAATTCATTGATTATTTCCAGCAATATTTGTTATTAAAAAACCTCATATTTTAAACTCACATAAAGTAAAGTTAGTAGTTTTTACAGAAGAAAGATATAAACATCTATCAAAAAATGCCGACCAAGTCTTTACTGCATTTCAGAATGCAGGTCCATTGCAACCACTAAATGAAGTGAAAAGTGTAAGAATAACAGAGCAAAAATTATGTTTGTTGTCAAAAACTGTCATGAGACGTTAGATATGATACCACAAGCCAGAAGAGGCACATAGATCAATCAGTTTTATTACATTATAAGATTATATAAAATTATGTTAATTGAACATAAGGTTGTAATGATGGCATTTTATGTCGCTTATTCATGGCAATATCTAACAAGAAAGGTGCAATCATTTTGTTAATCAAATTTTGGTTAGATGCGAAATTGGGCACTTAAAACCTAAGTGACAACGAAAATAGTCTACTTAGCAAGTAAACTTTGGTTAAAACTCATCATAATGCGACCATAACCGTGGTTTCTTTTCTTCCAATGTCGAAAGCCTTTCTGTCTACTTGCAACGAGATGAATATCCAGGGTGAAAATGTTCTTAAACGCAAAAGATATTCATGGTTGTGAAGAAGGCCACAGGAAGCTAAGGAACTGATGATGCTAGAGAATCAAGAAGAAAAGCCAACCCCACCCCACCCAAAAAAGAATACTAGATTTCCTTTGCCTTCCATCTCCATTCCTTTATTAATATGTTGATTTATTTATCTGTTCATTTATTCCTTCATTCATTCGTTTTAGTTTGTTTGAAAACATTAGTCTTTTGGTCTGAAAATGGCTGCTCCACAAAGGGTTTTGTCAAAGTATATTAACAATCACCTTACAAAAAAAACCCAATGGTATAAAATAGAAGAAAAGGTTAAAATAGAAATAAGAAAAATGTTTAATTTCAGGATCCAAAACAAAATATCACGGTAAAGGAAAAAGATAGGCGAATGCAAAGCAACATAAATAAGCAAATGTGGTTTTTTTATTACTTCGCCATGTGTTTAATAAATACGCTTTTAAATACAAAATGAGGAGATAAAACTAAAATAAATAAAGCAAACAAAAACCGTGACAATACCGCAACATATCGTACAAAACATCAAGGCGTGACAAAATACAAAAAGAAAGGTAAAGCAAAAAAAGTAAAGACAAAAAATAGACGAAAAGACAGGATGGAAAAGAAACAGAAAAAAACAAACATATAAAATACAATAAAAGAAAACCACTGTAGTAAAAAATTTGCAACACATATCAAGTGTATTTAGGAATTTATGGAAAAGTTCCGTCTTTCACGACACGACAGACAAGTGTGTAGCAAAACCCATGCTATGATACTGACAACCAGATAAAACGGGAAAATCCTGCTGGGATGCTTGGAGGATTGGTGGATAAGTGGTACAGTAAAGAAAAAAAAATTGATACGGGAAAAGATATAAACAAATCAGAACAATCTGTAACGAAAATGTTGAAATAGAAGAAAGTGAATTTTATTTTATTTTTTAATTTATTACCTGTTCTAGCTTTTCATGTTTACACACAACTATTCGTTATAGATGCTGAAGAACTTGCCATAACCCGGGGGATGGTTTATTTCTGAAAATGCAGCTGGTAGAATAATTATAGGCATATCTAACCGTAAAAGTATACTAGTATCTTTTACGCTGCACGTCCTCTGAAAGCCATCAACCTTGCAAGTGCATAAAGCGAAAACAAACCAACAAGCTGTTTTAAACAAAAGAAATGTTTGGATTTAAGTAACAATATTTCATTTACAATCATTACCTGAAAATAGGCACAAATTCCCTCAAGATGCCCACATATTGATGGTAAAAACTTAATAACTATCTTTACAAGATTATCTGCGGGCAAGGTCTTGATTTGTGTAAATCCTGCCTCTCTAGCCTCGGACATCTAAAAAAATATCAAATTCGTTTTAATGTTTAATTATCACCAGACAAAGTGGAACGGTATAAAAAAAGTAAGTAAGGTGAATGGTAAAAACGATGGACGAGGAATCACACTTAAAGTGAAAAATAGTTTTGTATGAACAATCTTACTGCATAACTTTCTATTCTTCAATAGGTACAAGGCAAAGGTTTCGACTTCCACGGTCTTCAACAAGTGAAAAAGAACTGGGGCGAATGTAAAAACAATAATAGCTGGGTCTGGACACTAACTCTGTAACAGAAATTACTCAATGAATAAGTAGAAGTAAAACGATAACAGAAAAAGCGAAAATTGGGGATGAAACAAAAATATAAGATGAGTCGGGTGTAGAAACATGTTGGGTCAGTGTTCTCCTACACATAAATATTACTTTTATTTTTGTGGAAGTTCAGTTTACAACGCTCTGAATCATTCTTTCGGCATAAAGGCAATTGGAACTTTATCAGTAATGATATATCTTCACTATATCAATTTAACACATATCTGTAACCCTACTGTACTATGAGCCAATGACTTTATCACTCCGATATTTCTTTCTGTTTATTTCATAGCTACAATACCTATCTGGACATTTGGGAATAGTTGGATATTTTTTTATTTACCTGTACGGTAAAGCACCATGACCAATTCTATGTGATTTTATATGACCAATTCTATGTGATTTTATATGACCAATTCTATATAATGTTATACGAAGAATTCTATATGTTATATGAAGAATTACATAAGGTTTTTTATGACCAATCGTATATGATCTTATATGACTTATTCTGTATAAGGCTATATGACGAACTCTGTCATGTTGTATGACGAATTCTATATGATTTTATATGACCAATTCTATGTAATGTTATGTGACCATTTTTTATCATATTATATGACCAAGTCTACGTGATTTTATATGCCCAATTATAAATGATGTTATGGAGCATATTGACATTATCACTCCGATATTTCTTTCTAGTTTTTTTAGAGCTACAATACCTATCTCGAGAATTAGGTATGGTTGGATTTTTTTTTATTTAACTGTACGTAAAGCACCATGACCAATTCTATGAGTCTGTATGGCCAATTCTATAGGATTTTATATGACCAATACCATACAATGTTATATGACAAATTCAAATTCGATATGATGTTATATGACGAATTCCATATGATTTTATGAACAAGTTTATGACTTTATATAACCAATTTTTTTTATGATTTTATATGACTAATTTTATATGATTTTATATGGCCAATTCAATATGATTTTGTGACCAGTTCTTTATGGTTTAATATGACCAATGCTATATGTTATATCACTAATTCTGTATGGTGTTTTATGACCAATTATATATGATTTTATTATATAAGTGCAAGTATCGATGTATCATGCACTACAGGGCAGAAGAGAAAATTAAAAACGATAACATTAAATGCATCAAAATGCCGCATGTCGAAGTCAAACTATTTGACAAAACAGATTAGAAATACCACATGTATAGAACATACATGCTCATGCAAGATCATCCTGGACATTGAACTTGGCAACAGTCAACAAGCACATGCCAACAAAAGCTTACGATTCAAATCGTAACCTTGAAACCGCTACAAGGCTGCAAGAGGTAGATACGTTGAAAGAATAGCCTCAACAAAGGGCAGCCTGGTGACTTCTGAAAAGAATGCCAAAAGTATCAAATTGCAGACATGTGGCACTCGAATATTATGCAAAGATGTCGACGTTAGACTGATGAAAAATGGCAGCGTTATCAACATTAAACAAAACGTTTTAACATAGTAAACTAAACCAAACAGGACTGAAACATGTAATCCATAGTTCCTAGTCAGACTACGTAGTTAGCTGAGTAATCATGGTAAAACCAAACTCAAGGAATACCCACCAAATGTGATGGATAAGTATGTTGTCATAGTTGTGCCTGATTTTCATTTCAAGTCAAGTATTAACCACAATCCAAATCAATAATATACGTCCAAAGTTATACCAATAAGTAAAAAAAACATGCAACAGTAATGAATTATTTTCTTACCATATCTCATCACACGAAACGTAAAATGGTTGTTTAATCAAATATGCAGGTTTGCAAATATGTACAGAACAAATGTGGTATAAAGTCACCATACCTTAGTAAAGAACGACCTTCGTTGTACACTTCGTTTTAACAAGACAAAATCTAGTTTCTTTTCCAAATCAGATAATAACAGAAGTAATTGCGCACTCCCTAAAGAAATGGTTTCACTCTCCTTGGGACAAAAAAAATATGACATTATCAATGTACTATAGATAATATATTTCCAACATGAACTTAAATAAAAAAACAAGGAAGAGGACTATAACAAAGACGGTTCGTCAAACATGGTAAAACAAAAGTGGAAACAAGGCAGACTTAAATGCTACTACAGTTTTTCAGTAAGGGAATATGGGCTTGTGTAACAACTAAAGAAAACGTCTTGTAAAACAAAACTGGAAACAAGGTAGATTAAAATGCTGTTGCACTTTTTCAGTGAGGAAATATGGGCTTGTATAACAACCAAACTGGAAACAAGGCAGACTTAAATACTGCTACACTTTTTCAGTGAGGGAATATCAGCTTGTGTAACAACTAAAGAGAACATCTGGTAAAACAAAACTGGAAACAAGGCAGACTTAAATGCTGTTGCACTTTTTCAGTGAGGGAATTTGGGCTTGTGCAACATCCAAAAAGAGCTTCTGGTAAAACAAAGGCTGAAGAGATGAGTTTTTCTGTCTTTCGGCAACAAACGTCACAAATGAAAAAGAACATGATTTCTTTAGCGATCAAAAAAGAAATTAAGATTACTGTTACTACTTATTTTGATCAAAATGGTAAAAACAAACAGTGTTTAAAATAATTACACTAAAAGACTTTTATGAACAATACTCTCGATCTAATAGGAAAGGGATTTCAGTCGCTTTTTCGGCACCAGATTTTGGAAGTTACTTGTCATCTAAACAATGTTTAGGTCTGTTCAAAGTAACAAATGGTAAACTGTAGTATCGATCTAAGCTTCTGCTTCAGAAAAGCTGGGTTAACCAAGAAAAAAAATCTGCATAAGAAAATATAGTAATTCTAATCAAAGTTGCTCTAAAATTACCTTGGTATTTAACTCTGTGTCATATACTGCTTTCGAGATCGAACTATAATCCAAAGCTTCAAAAACTGAAACGTCGAGCTCTCTGTAGGGAGTTATACAAGTTAATTGCCAACTTTCGGAGGACTCCAATAAAATTACAAAAATTACTCCTTTCCTTGATATTGATATTCTTAAGTACAGTGGTTTTCTAAATTTTAACGTGTGTATACATCATAAAATATGTTCCAGATCTGAATATAATGTTCAAATGATATATGCTAAACAACCAAAAACTATATTTGATACATTACCTACGTCTACAATAGCAAAATAAGCCAAATACCATATAAAACAGGTGGACTCTAATTGTATAATACAACAGCAAATTCTAGAAATATGACAATTACAAGCGATCAAATAAAGTTACGAGTCACAACAAATCAGAAAAGCACTTGTCTGGCAAGTCTTCAATAGGATGACAAAAATCTGGACCTCCAGCATGAAATCAGAGCTGAAGAAGCGCTTCTTCCTTGCCATAGTTGAATCCATACTTCTGTGCAATTGTGAGGTATCCCCTATGAAAGAGGCAATGGGGAAGTCCCTCAAAGGAAGCTTTACAAGAAAGCTGAGGAAGGCCTTCAATATCCACTGGAGCTCCGGCACAACCAACGAGCAACTAAATGGTAGGATGCCCTCTGTCTGCCACAAGATAGACTCGAGGAGACTTGAGGAGCTCGTAGGCCACTGTTACCACCATCGCGAGCTGAGGACGCTGATGCTTGTTCTGGGGGAACGGAAGCACGGCCACCGAGACAGAGGGCGACCCAGAACCAGCTATGCAGACACAGTCAAGAGGGACAAAGGAGCAACCGATGTCAACCAATTGGCTACACTGATGGATGACCAGGATGTTTGGGCAATATGTCAGATCTCGGTCACTGCCGACATAATCAAGTGAGCAAGTTACGTAACTAAAGAATGTACTTTGACACTATAGCAAGTAATTACGATACGTCAATAAAAAAGGTCAAGAGAAACTGTGATACGAACATTACCTAAAAACGTAAATCACCATAATCTTTTCAAGTTTTTATCTTATCGTTGGCCTAACAAAAAATATCACAACGGCCTGATTCATAAATGCTTAGTACATTGGCAATAAAGTTGAACGATAAAGTTGATTTAAAAATTAGAATCTAGATTCATCGCGAATTGGGAATATTAAAGTAAAAACAGTAAAATGTGACTTGACGTTTGTGATTTATCAGGCAAAGCAGACATGGGGTACACCAGCTTAATGTAAATTAAGACACATTTGGTGAAATGGTGAGCTGGATACAGGTGTAGGGAAGTCAAAACCGAAGCTAAGGTTATTATGATACAATAAATTTTATTGGAAGGTGAAACGGGTTTTCATATTTTTTTAAAAATAATTTCTGGTGTCTGTCAAACCAACGTAAACGTAGATGATGATGACTAGGTTCATGATTACTGATTTCTGGTATTTAGAAATAGGGTCATTTTTATAATAGCATATATTCCAGAATTGAGATCTAGTATTGGGCGAGGTGGTATAGATAAACGGTTAGGCCTTGAACGGACTGTCTGACAGATTATCGATAATTAAGTGGGAAAGACCCTTAGTCAGCATAGGTCGAGAAGATTAACAACAAACCACGAGCCAATGTGCACCAAAATAAACGAAGCTGAAAAATACAAATATTTTATTATTCTCACCTGGGGGAATTGTAAAGGATGGAGAAAAACATTTGTGGTGACGATGTTTACCTAAGCATTTGCTGGTTCTCGCCCAGAATGATACAATTCGGTATAGGGTTTCGGTTTAACATGGGTTTTGTTATGGTATTCATGTTCGATCTGAGATTTTACAGATCCATTTCTGGTACTGCATCTAATAAATAAAACCATATACAATATTGCTCACCTAAAAAATGGTCTGTAATGCTCCAAAACTTTACTGTCCTTGGGCTTTTCGTCCCCTTTATCACTACATACACTTTCATTGTCCTCCTCCGTATCCTAGGATACAACAACCGAAAAAATATTAAGCTGATGTTAATAAGTAATGGCAATAGAAAAATACATACTCTGAACTGTGTATACACGAATTTACATTATACGCATTTGTATAATGTAAATTTTTATACTTAAGCAAGAATAGAATAGTACTCAGTTCTTTTTCAATTCCAATCCTTCATAGCGATATGATATGTCTTACCATGCCATGGATCTGATTATTTTTAGGTATGGTGTGTGGGTGTGTCTTCTGGGGGCGATTCACGTCCAGAGATAGTTGTTTCGTCACAGAACAACTAAAGTGGTTAAAAGTTCTACTTATGTACAAACTTTGTGGATATACTTGTTGTCACCATACTTTTTGGAATCATTTGGAACAGTACTTTTACTCCGTACCAGATATTTCCGTTAACTCTTACGACTGCAAAAAGTGTCGTGTATTAAATATTCAAACAGAATTCTCAATCAATTTAATTGACTGATGAAGACAGACGTCAATAGTGACATTTCCAAACCGAACCATGTCTTCTCGGCTATTTCTATTTGTCAGCAATTTAACTCTTAAAAATAAAGCTATTTCACGTTCTCTTTTCAAAGTCGACGGTATTCTACAATTAATCAATCCACGCATAGAGTCATTTCAAGTGTATTTTCACCACAAACTGTACCAATCCTGTTTATGCTTGCTCCTCATCAACCTTGCATTTGCTGGTAATGAAAATAGGGAAGTTTTAACAGTTAATGAGGTGGAATTTTATCAATTTCAATAATAAAACTTTTTTCGTTATATATTTTTTATTTGAATTTGAAAACCATATATTTTCATATTTATTAGTCCTTTTTCTTTTACTGTGCAATAGGCTGGGTTATGTTTAGAGTATTTTAGTATTTTATTATTTTAGTATTTTAGTATTTCAAACACTTTTCAATTTACTTTTAAGCAGCATGCTTAATCATGCCAACGAAAATCCTATTATTAAATATTTAACTATCGTATCTTTAGAAAGCAGTCTTCCTCGATATTACACATTATTTAATATACAAGGAGAGGGGTACTGCATTAGAAAAGTATAAAACAAATTAATCACCTTTTCTGGTTCTACCTCGTCTAAGATGGTGTGGCTAACATCTTTGTCATCTTTTACAGACTTCGATTTCCTTGAGAAGAAATGAAATACTTGCATTAAAGAATAAGCTCAAGTTTATTTACCAAATATTAAATGACTATAACTTTGGAATTTGAACAAGCTTCTTTCTTTTTTTCTTTTTCTTTCTTTCTTTCTTCCCAGGGCTCTCGCCGACGTCTCCGAGTTCAATAATGATAACAATCAGTATGAGTTCAGTAGTGGCCAGGTTATTAAAATCAACAGATTACCATGAAGCAAGTTCCGTAGTTTCAGCCCCGGCAACGTGCCTGGAAATTCTGTGCCCAATTTGTTTCTCCGTTACAAGCGGGATACTACTGAGTTTATGCATGCTTTCGGAGATAGAATTGGCAGAGGGAAGAAATCAATAAATTAAAAAAAAAAGATTAAAAGGCATAAAGGGAAAAAAAATTCAAATAAGAAAAGTAATCCTCTGCGCTAAAGTGGTCTCAAAGCCTTTCTTAGGGTGAAAGACCGAAAAAAATAACAACAAAAAAAACATTACAATGACTGTCACCCTAGACCATTCGGACCAACACAGAGGACGTTAATGACGAAATTAGAGACTATTCGAATAGACATGTGAATTACCAGCTTCCAGAAAACTGACACCTTTTATTCTGTTAGGATATTAGGAAAGGCTCTAGTAAGTCAGAAAAACTTGTTGATGCGGGACTCCAATAGAACTTACTATTGTCGCAAAGTTAATGTATCGCTCATTGGTAATAAAAACAGTAAAAAAACCCACAATCGTATCATATAGCTCGTTGGCAATTTTTGTAAACTACAATCTGCTTTTAAAGAGTTAAGGATGACTTAAAGCACCAACGTCCAAGAAGTGCAGAAGCTATGGAGCTTGAAAAAATCCTTAATGATGATAAAATGAGGAAACTATTACAAAGAACCTCAATAAAGGAATTCAGCAACCAACAAAACCATCAAAATTGAGCAAATATAAAGAACTGTGTAATTATGGTACAACAAGAGTCACGAAAAAACTCTTGAAACTCTAAAAAAGTTAGTTAGCACTTAGTGGTCATGACTTAATCACCGTCATCAAAAATGATATGGGATAATTTTTGATAATAAAACATATAAGTATTTGTCATTAACGACCTTTTTTCAGCTTTTCTTGAAAAACAATAACAATAATAGTAATAACAACA
>RDPX01000352.1:389651-409384 GCA_003991215.1 Morbakka virulenta | reverse complement strand
TATATTTTAACTCTTTTTTAATCAATTCTGTTAGTTAATCCCTATGCTTTGTTTCCTGTTATAATTTTGGATTAACTGGACTTTTCACTGGTTGTGTTCGCATATATATATATATATATACAATGCTTAACACCACTAGATTCTCGAATATAAATATGCCGACGCAGCAAGGAAAATGGTATCCACATTATTGGAAAAATAAAAATCGTGCGCTACTAATTTGATTTGTTTGGTTATCACCAGAAAAGCGGTGCCAAGTTTCAACGACATACGTTTTTGCTTTAGGAACAGGGATATTGGGAACAAGGGCTGCTGCTGTACACCTATGAGTAATTGAAGATGCCAAAGAAACCCTAATTTTATAGAAAACGGTCGTGCCTCTATCTCCTAATTATTTGTATACTTCTAGTATACACATGCTAGCATGTAAAACGGACGTTAAACCGAATATGATGATATGATGATGATAGTTCTGGGTGCTTGTTTTTTTCCTATGACAAAAATAATACCAATGTAAATTATGGGTGAAAAATGAAATAAAACAAATTGAAAAAAATTATTCTGCTGTGCATAAGAGCTTTCAAAACTGGAGAAAATAGCGTAAATACCCACGCACACCCAAGTGCGCATTTTTTGTTAGTTTCGGTCCGAATAGGGCCAACAAAAATTGAGATACGACGATTCTTTTCTGAAACAAAGACGATTTTACACTAGGGCCTCTCGTTCTAAACCATGTATACATGACTGTTACTTTCTGTCCCATAAGTGAAAAAAGATATATTTTGACACCCCATTTATAAGTGAAGCCACAATCTGAATCAATAGACGTAGATGTTATTTGCTGCACAGACATGGTCATACATGGATATATAAATAGTCATTTGTAGCTTGGTAAAACGATTGGGTAGCATCCACAATAATTCTGCTCAAACTTGGGGTGAAAAAAGGAGTAAGACCGAGGAAAAATAACTGTGGAAAAACCTCATTAGGGAGGGTAAAACCCAACAACAAAATATGAAAAAAAAGTCACTAATATCCTAAAAGATCGTTTTTCCCCATGCATAGGATGCAAGGCAAGGCATTTTACATAGAATTAAAAATAAACTTTAAAGATGCTTGAATATCTGACGTTAACAACATAAAAAAGTAAGTCAGAAAGTGACTGGGTAAGCAAATTTCAAAGTAATGAAATAAAACACACAAAAGGTGTTTAAAATAGATTCAGTATTTCCTCGAATAAGCGTCTGGAGCACTTATTTCAAAATGGGCCTTCATGGGTGTGCCGATTCCAAAACGGAAAGGGAACAAGAAGGATAATAAATGCCATACTAAACTATTTACGCTGAGGAAAGGGAAAAGGGGGCTCTTAATTGAGGGGAGCTTATTCCAAAAATAGTGTTCTAAGGGGGGGTCCTTAATCGAGGAAATACGGTATGCATCAAAGATAACTAACATTATTTTACCTCTCTTAACCAATTAATAGCTGTAAAAAGCGTGCAGCAAATAATCTCTTTGTCGTGAGTATTCATTTCCTTTAAATTATCGATAACATCTCTTTTAAATAAAACCAATGGGCAGCCTAAAGTGTAGTCAAGATAAAAAGTATAAAACTGTTTACAAGTGTCGTTCTGAAAGTACACGTTAGTGATTGCATCAAAGTAGTTCATTTAATATTTTAATAAACATGTACTGCCAATTAGCAATTACAACTGTTTGCACTAGCACACTTTATGTATTGAAAATAATTATTAAAAAAATTATATATTAACAGAGAATTAGCTTCCAAACAAAGAAAAAGTTTGAACACCGCAATTATGAAAGATACACAGCAACTATCTGGCATTGTACGAGGTAAAATAATCAGGTATATCATTCGAGGTAAAACGGGTATGCGGGCCAATTTGAGCCTTTTGGCAAGGCGAACTACCCGGATAGCCACCCTTCCCTGGGTAACGGAGCCTTCCTCCTATCGGCCCGTCCTGCCTGAGTGGGGACGGTACATCAGTGGGCGTAGGAGCTTTCTTGACCAGACCAACGGCCACGGATGGCCACTCACTGTCTTGTGAGTTGGTGGGGCACTACCAAAGGCTAAGGGAGTAAACCCTGACAGAAAATCCCCATCCATGGGTTAAACTCACTGCCTTGTGAGCAGGTCATTAGACCAAAGGCTAGACCCACTGCTTATAACTAAGTAAGTACCTGGGGTCAACTATACAATATGACGAAGGCAGTGACAAAGAGGTGAAGAAAAGAATCCAAGCTGGATGGGGCAGTTGGCAAAAGACAACGGCGGTGATGTGGAACAAAAGAGTGCCAGAGAAAGTGATGGACAAGCTCTACAAGACAATAATAAGACCGGCAATGATGTACGGCATGGAAACTGTTCTTTTGACAGCAGGACTCGAGAAACGGATGAACGTAGCAGAAATGAAAATGCTTCGATGGGCTCTGGGTGTTACTCGAAGAGACAAGTTGCGCAACGAGGCAGTG
This sequence comes from Morbakka virulenta, assembly GCA_003991215.1. Lineage (NCBI taxonomy): Eukaryota > Metazoa > Cnidaria > Cubozoa > Carybdeida > Carukiidae > Morbakka > Morbakka virulenta. The sequence goes on along the minus strand of RDPX01000352.1, from coordinate 406,894 downwards.
AGAAACAGCCTGGGTGTTGGAGAACTCTCTCAGAAGATAAGGGAGTCCAGGTTGAGATGGTTCGGGCACGAGGAGAGGAGAGAAGAGCGCTATGTCGGGCGGAGAGTGCTGAGGATGGATATACCAGAAAGGAGAAGAAGAGGGCGACCAAAGCAAAGATGGATGGATGACATCAAAGCTGATATGATGGACAAGGGGCTAAGAAGCGAGGACGGTCAAGATCGTGCCAAATGGAGGACGAAAATTCGCTGTGGCGACCCCTGAATCAGGGAGCAGCCGAAAGAAACAGAAGGTCATTCGAAGTAAAATATTCAGGTATATCGCAGCTGTATATCGTCCATTTAAAAACTTGTTGTCTGATATTTTCCTATCCCTTAAACAAAACAGTCCTTAAACCAAAAACGTCATAGTAAAGACTTCTAATAAACTCGGAAGTTATTAAATCCTCTTTTCTTCCTTACAATCACTTGATCATTCAAATGTAAAAATAACCTATTTCCCCTATTCCCCAAACCCCTTCCAGCTAGGACAGTCTGGTATTACTATCGTACATTTTTACCCTGTATTAAAGATCTTCTCTGAAATTAATACGTATTCATCACGCAGAACTTCTTCCTGCAAGTCACAACAATGGGTAGATGACTCCTTGTCCTTTTAGTATTATGCAATCGTTCCTGATAATTTGGATTTCTTTAAGAAATAGAGAACAGTATGCTGTTCGTTTCTATCTCTCTGTTTTATTGTCATCCGTATGGAATTAAATTTTAATACCACCCTAAAATACAAATTTCTTCCCCTGGCTGTACCCAAATATTACACATTTATCATGTAAGTAAAAAAATACCCCTAAATGCTACACATTAACGTATAGCTTCTTCCCGATTATTCCTGTGGAGATATGTAGTCTTAGAATAGTTTAAAGTTCGAAAAGCTCAAAATCAACATTTCTGATCAAATCGTGACAAACATCATATTACTTCACTTTAGTACTCCGGCAAGTTGTATATAATTGAAACAAACTCACCAAGTAATGCATCGATTCCCTCAAGACTATCTTTGTGTATTTCCTTCTCACACAGCCCAAGTAGCCGAAAATGAGGCGTTAGACAGATGAGGTTGTGGCGTTGTGTCTGTACACTGCTGCTAAGAAGTCAAGAAAGACAATATCAACATAGAAGATAGAAAAGAAAGGCCAGCGAAGAAAAACGGATTTTGAAAATACTGTAGGCAAAATACCAAAATACCAGACTACCTGCAACATGTCTTGTTTAGCAGGAATTAACTTTGATTAATTAGGAATTAACGTTGATAAAAGTTGGTTTTTTAATAGTTTTAACGTCATTTTCCCCCAGCAATTGAGACTAACTTTTTTTTGGCAGTGAATAAGTTTTTTGGCCGGATGACCTTCCCAACCAATGGCTTTCTATTTTGTAAAGTTCCAAATTCTCCTCGTCCGCTCGGGGAATCGAAACCGGAACGTCTTGGTTAGTGTGCAACTATACTAACCATTAAGCCACGGCTCCTCAACTTGTTGATAAAAGTATATAATACCTATATGTTTACAAAAAAAGGTGACTAGCTAACTAGATTGATATACCTTAACTTGCATCAAATGGTACTTGTAATTCCTAATAAGCAGCTATAGGTATAATACCCATTATAAGTTAATGAAGGTCAACAAACCTTGATGAAGAACCTGCCTGGTCTCCGTTCATGCTTGCAAGAAGCAAGGGAAGAATATTAAGAGCTATACCACCTTCGTCCGGCTCATCAAGGTCGTACAGAACCTCAATTTGTGGGTCATTGCTAAAAGAAAACCAGACAGCTTCATCAAGCAAATAAAATTAAAATTAAACATATTAATATAGAACAACTTTGATTATTACTTCCATAAATCTTATTAAAATAAACAATTTTTTTAAACAAGTAGTTCTGTTCCCAATATTGCTGAGAATTTGCCCTGGGTTGGGCCAATGTTTACGTGAGCGAGACATGAATTACTTATCCAGTCACATAAACGATCTGTCTACCTTTTTTTACTGTTAATTGTCGTTTAATGCTAACCCCGACGTGTACTTTCAAATCGTAGGTTCCTCCTAATTTAAGAAGACTTTGTCTAAAGTTCATAGTATTGTGAATGATCTTACTCTATTTCGCTATATCGCAAGTGTGCCTTGTTCAAAGGACGGGAACCAGTTTTCATGAAAGCTTCCTAGATATTACTACAAGATCAATAATGGTTGCTTCGCTTTTAAAAAGGTCATTTAGCCCTGTTTCAACCACTGAGAAAATCTCATTTCCAGGGAAGGTCTTTAGAGAAATTCACACATTTCACAAAAAGGGATTCCCCTAATAGCGCCAATACTCACAACAATTTGATCCTCGTCACCACGGAGGTCTGAGAAAAAGAAAAACCAGGTCACTTCGTAGGAGTTTGACGATTGGAAAAGTATTCCTCGAAAAGTAGCTCAGAAAAAGATTGGCTTGCGACATCATAAAGCTACTATATCTTCATCTATTAATAGTAGCAACCATTCCTAAATGAATGATAAGGCGTTAAATGTGATGCGCGGCAGAATTATCGAACAGGATGTAATTGATATCTTGTTAGCTAGCGAAACCCAAGACTCCTGTTTTCACCAGAGTACACCAGTCGAGGTACAATCAGATCCCTACAGTTGACCTTCAGATTGTTGTCGAAACAAGGCACCAGCGTTTTTACCCCAACACTGGCTTTTATAAAGACGAGTTTCAAGACTTACTTTTTNTGCAGATGACGTAGTACTGATCAACGGAGAGAAGGCAGAAGCAGAAGAAGAGCTGGAAAATTGGAAGGGAGCCTTGGAGAAAAGAGGGATGAAGGTCAGCCGGTCAAAAACAGAGTACCTGTGTATCAACAAAGATGGAAACCTACCACCGATCTCGATCACCGGTGAGTAGGTCCCGGACATTACGGAATTCAAGTACCTGGGGTAAGTATACAATATGACGGAGGCAGTGATAAAGAGGTGAAGAAAAGAATCCAAGCTGGATGGAGCAGTTGGCAAAAGACAACTGCTGTGATGTGCAACAAAAGAGTGCCAGAGAAAGTGAAGGGCAAGCTCTACAAGACAATAATAAGACCGGCAATGATGTACGGCATGGAAACTGTTCCTTTGACGGCAGGACTCGAGAAACGGATGAACGTAGCAGAAATGAAAATGCTTCGATGGGCTCTGGGTGTTACTCGAAGAGACAAGTTGCGCAACGAGGCAGTGAGAAACAGCCTGGGTGTTGGAGAACTCTCTCAGAAGATAAGGGAGTCCAGGTTGAGATGGTTCGGGCACGAGGAGAGGAGAGAAGAGCGCTATGTCGGGCGGAGAGTGCTGAGGATGGATATACCAGAAAGGAGAAGAAGAGGGCGACCAAAGCAAAGATGGATGGATGACATCAAAGCTGATATGATGGACAAGGGGCTAAGACGCGAGGACGCTCAAGATCGTGCCAAATGGAGGACGAAAATTCGCTGTGGCGACCCCTGAATCAGGGAGCAGCCGAAAGAAACAGAAGGTCATTCGAGGTAAAATAATCAGGTATATCGCAGCTGTATATCGTCCATTTAAAAACGTGTTGTCTGATATTTTCCTATCCCTTAAACAAAACAGTCCTTAAACCAAAAACGTCATAGTAAAGACTTCTAATAAACTCGGAAGTTATTAAATCCTCTTTTCTTCCTTACAATCACTTGATCATTCAAATGTAAAAATAACCTATTTCCCCTATTCCCCAAACCCCTTCCAGCTAGGACAGTCTGGTATTACTATCGTACATTTTTACCCTGTATTAAAGATCTTCTCTGAAATTAATACGTATTCATCACGCAGAACTTCTTCCTGCAAGTCACAACAATGGGTAGATGACTCCTTGTCCTTTTAGTATTATGCAATCGTTCCTGATAATTTGGATTTCTTTAAGAAATAGAGAACAGTATGCTGTTCGTTTCTATCTCTCTGTTTTATTGTCATCCGTATGGAATTAAATTTTAATACCACCCTAAAATACAAATTTCTTCCCCTGGCTGTACCCAAATATTACACATTTATCATGTAAGTAAAAAAATACCCCTAAATGCTACACATCAACGTATAGCTTCTTCCCGATTATTCCTGTGGAGATATGTAGTCTTAGAATAGTTTAAAGTTCGAAAAGCTCAAAATCAACATTTCTGATCAAATCGTGACAAACATCATATTACTTCACTTTAGTACTCCGGCAAGTTGTATATAATTGAAACAAACTCACCAAGTAATGCATCGATTCCCTCAAGACTATCTTTGTGTATTTCCTTCTCACACAGCCCAAGTAGCCGAAAATGAGGCGTTAGACAGATGAGGTTGTGGCGTTGTGTCTGTACACTGCTGCTAAGAAGTCAAGAAAGACAATATCAACATAGAAGATAGAAAAGAAAGGCCAGCGAAGAAAAACGGATTTTGAAAATACTGTAGGCAAAATACCAAAATACCAGACTACCTGCAACATGTCTTGTTTAGCAGGAATTAACTTTGATTAATTAGGAATTAACGTTGATAAAAGTTGGTTTTTTAATAGTTTTAACGTCATTTTCCCCCAGCAATTGAGACTAACTTTTTTTTGGCAGTGAATAAGTTTTTTGGCCGGATGACCTTCCCAACCAATGGCTTTCTATTTTGTAAAGTTCCAAATTCTCCTCGTCCGCTCGGGGAATCGAAACCGGAACGTCTTGGTTAGTGTGCAACTATACTAACCATTAAGCCACGGCTCCTCAACTTGTTGATAAAAGTATATAATACCTATATGCTTACAAAAAAAGGTGACTAGCTAACTAGATTGATATACCTTAACTTGCATCAAATGGTACTTTGTAATTCCTAATAAGCAGCTATAGGTATAATACCCATTATAAGTTAATGAAGGTCAACAAACCTTGATGAAGAACCTGCCTGGTCTCCGTTCATGCTTGCAAGAAGCAAGGGAAGAATATTAAGAGCTATACCACCTTCTTCCGGCTCATCAAGGTCGTACAGAACCTCAATTTGTGGGTCATTGCTAAAAGAAAACCAGACAGCTTCATCAAGCAAATAAAATTAAAATTAAACATATTAATATAGAACAACTTTGATTATTACTTCCATAAATCTTATTAAAATAAACAATTTTTTTAAACAAGTAGTTCTGTTCCCAATATTGCTGAGAATTTGCCCTGGATTGGGCCAATGTTTACGTGAGCGAGACATGAATTACTTATCCAGTCACATAAACGATCTGTCTGCCTTTTTTTACTGTTAATTGTCGTTTAATGCTAACCCCGACGTGTACTTTCAAATCGTAGGTTCCTCCTAATTTAAGAAGACTTTGTCTAAAGTTCATAGTATTGTGAATGATCTTACTCTATTTCGCTATATCGCAAGTGTGCCTTGTTCAAAGGACAGGAACCAGTTTTCATGAAAGCTTCCTAGATATTACTACAAGATCAATAATGGTTGCTTCGCTTTTAAAANCTGCTAACCAAAGTAACACCTTAGCACATTAATTTCAAGAATAAACCAAACAACCTTGGCAGTCATAGATCAGACAGAAAATTTCTTGGTCCATAAAATTTTGTCACCAACCTTGATAGTTCTCAACAGCTCTTCTTATCTATTCATGCAATTCTTCGTCTCTGATTAACAAATCACCGAAATTTAGCAAACTTTTAGAATAAAAATATTTACCCTTTTTGAAAACCTAATAATGATGAAAAAGAAGAATGTTTTGTACTGTGACAATACTTTGACGAAATATAAGACTGAAGGTAAGGCTACAAAGATATCTTTTGATTTGGAAGGTTTACTCAAAGGTAAAAATGAATAAATTATTCAGACTATCAAATACAAAATATGGCAGGCTAAATAACAACATCTGAAATACATAGTAACTTTAGCTTGTCAAGACGACAGTAAACAATCTCTTTTTCCTGTTGCAATTAATAATGCACGAAAGAAACTCTCCCAAAGATACAAAACGTCAGGGCTAGACCCACTCTCAGTGGTCTATTTTGAGCTTGCCAATATATACATTCTTATCTACAAGTGACCACTTCCTTCTCTCTTAAGCCCTTGTTCTTTCTTTCCTTAGAAGACAGGAAATTTCATGTTACTACGAATACTTCTCAAGAAACAAGATTACAAAGATACCTGAAACGCTGGATCTTGTGACCTTTGTAAGCTGTACAATGGTATACTTCATGCTAAAAATGTTTTGTAAATTTGATTTGAATAAAGAGCTTTTCTTTTATGCATTCAAACTTTAGCTAGCTACCTGCCGTGGATACACAGTTTTCTAAATTGTTTTCTTTTTCCTTAAAACCCAATTTCTTAAACCAGTGTTACCAACAACTGTTTTCAAAGTTTCGATAAAAGGTAGCCCCGGCCACAGTAACCCCATCGGCAGTTACACCCCAGATATTTCAAAGAAACTGTCTAATTCCAAATTCTAGTTCATTGTAAATTGTAGTTTGCATTTAAAGAGCATAGCATTTCTTACATTGATTCTTAATGTTTACTAAAGGATAAATAGCATGAAATATTAGATTCTTGAGTCCCTTTTATTAGAAGCCAGATGAGAAAGTTTTAAAAACTTGTAATAGGGGGTTTACTATCTTTAATCTGAAAAATTTGTGTTTAAAAAACCATCAAGGCAAATTATGCCAATCTTCAACCTATTGCCTTTTTTGCCAGCTATACCCTAGAATACCTCATGATACTTTTCATAGAAATTATGACATATTTCTACTCTTTTAACTTTGTTTATTTGCAACGTTAAAAAAGCAGAAGGCAGGGTTGCCTTTTGTATTGTTAATTGAAGTACCTTTTACTTACAGCAAGTAAAGAAATAATGCTTACTGTGCAAACTGTGAGAAAACAGGAGAAAGTTTATTAGTACTACTTTTAACCTTTGAATGTCTCTGGAATAAATATTTGTCACTGGTGGTAAATGCCTCGAGGGTAAATGTCGCGGTGAGTAAGTCTCATCTGGGGTAAATATTGTGGTAAGTACGTCCAGGTCGCGAGAATTTTCTACTCATCTACAGTCTAGACCAAACAAGAAAACATGGAAAAAATTGAATTTTCACAAGGTTTTGAAGCTATGGTTGTACACTGTTCCGGGGAGACGTCAGAAGAGTCAATTGGTTCAACCGGTCAGAAATAGTTTAACAGTACGTTTTGTTTTAACAGGAAAATCCGGCAGTATTTTTGTTTTTAGGTATATTATTTCTTACCAATTCAAATAACACTGGTTAAGAGTTTTCTTCAGTATCTTGGAATCTCTGTTAACAGGATTCCACAATATTATAATTTAAGTGTATAAAAGATTAAAATATGAAAGAGACAAAAGAAGAAAAAGGATATCGAAGAAATAAAGAAGTTGGAAAGAGATTTTTCAAAATGAGAATAAAAACATATACTTTATGGTTTAACTGTTGATTCAATGAAAAAAATTTAGTCACATACTTATTCATTTATGTACCATTGGCTGTAACACAGAAATAAGAGCATGTGCCATAAGGTCATTCCATTGACTAATAAGGGGAAAGTACTTTTGTAACATAGCCAGACCTTTGGAAATTACAATTTTACATATCTCTGTCATTAAGTGGAGCAGACGGGAAGTTCAGATACAACCAGCTACGGGTTTGGTCCAGATTATAGTTGGAAAAAAAATTCTCATTTCCTGGACCCCCTTTGCAAATATTCAACACAAATAGCATGTAACATTCTAATAAAAATACAAGGTCTTCTACTTAGGGATTAAAGACATCCTGTAAGCACAAAAACATGATTCTAAACAATTTTTTGTAGAAAAACAATTTGCAATGGAACTTGATTGAATAAAAACTTCATTATTGACAGGGAAAAAAGCCTGAAACCTATGTCTTTTCAATACAACCTTGGGGAAAACCTGGCTTGTTATATTCTAACCATCCAATGCTAGTTTTCTCTCTATCCCTCATCCTCAATCTTGCCTTAACTTCCCGCTTATTTCTATAAGTACCGTTAATCTTCTGGGAGGCTATGCACAGACTCCATATGGAAGCAGTGATCTTACAAGTTTCTAATGACACCCTCCTTGTTGCCATGTTAACGTTTCTCTCAACTAAGTATGCTGCGAAGGGCGTTTGCCTTTGCTATTTGATGATCCGTAAAACATTTTTGTTATCATTTGATACGATTTCCAGAGTATTGGATACACTGAAAGCGAGTCTGTGAAAATGGTGTGGTTTCTCTTCCAATTCAGATAGTTTCTCGCCCCCGAAGCTATCCTGTATTTCTACAAAAACCAGATCAGCTTTCGGGTAGAGTTCTGTTGCCATGTTTGGACTGGTATACCCAAGATTACATTCTCCTGCATAGACAAAGTGCGAAATCGCATACGCTAACTAATCGGTGAGGAACTGCTTCTATCTGCAGCCTGATCTTCACTGATGAATCATTTTCAGTTCATCTCCGTTATAAAGTTATTTTAACCGACCCTTTTCTAAAGAGATTGGTTTCCTTACTGCTAAAAACACATTTTCAGTTAAGACACGGCTGGCCAAATCAATAACAGAAAATGATCATTTCTTTACTTGTGACCTGAAATGTGGAAGCCATTTCACAATAATAGTTTTACTCACAGAGCTCTTCCCGTGTAACAAATTGCCTGATCAGTGTTTTCCTAAGAAATACAAACTCTAACTCCTCAACTTTCACCTGCTGTCTTTGTGAAACGAACTCAAGGTGTTCTTCTTGCTATGTCTTATTTCTGCTTTCATCAATTCTCTTTACCCCGTGAATTTAAGTGGTCTTCGGGGGGGGGGGGTGTTCTGTTGAGCTGTGTACAAAATAAAAATCTTCTTATTCCCAGAGGAAAGTTGCTTTTATACTTTCATTAACACAATATTTATACTCAATACCCAATCAACCTCTTGTAAATTAGGGAGTTTCGATGGGGAAGGGGTTTTTTACTTTACTTTTTCTGCTCGTTTTTGTGGGTTTTTTTGGCTTCCAAAAATTTTAACCAACTTATTTACAAGATTGATTTCAACTATGAAAAGACTCCGACAACCATACATTAAACCTTATAAGTTGACTTTGCTTGTGCTTATTTTGTGACGGTAAGAAATGGGAATTCTGTGTACCAACGTACTATCAAACCTAATTTTGATGTTTAAACCACTTCACAGTCCTTCACAACGACACCAGGCGAGTATTTACTCTAATAAGCACAGGGTCTCAAATTAGCACCCCAATAAGCGCTGCACCTGGAACCTTCAAAATTCACTAACCGCTCAAAAAGAAATACAGTATCTTTCTTTCTCTCATATTTTTCAAAGTTCGTGGAGCATTGTCCCTATTCCCTATCGCCATAAAAACGTCAATGAAGCCATTTCTACATCAGTAAACCTGCTTTCAAGCCAGAAAACAAACGCGTATTCAGCTGAAGTTCGAGAAGGTCAAACGGGGTATATTTTTAACACGAAGATCAAAGCATGCCAGCTTCTTTGCATTTCATAGCAAACATCCAATCATACTTTCACACATCTTAAAAAAAGGTGTTTGAAATTTATCGTAAAAAGGGTTTTATTTCGTTACAAGATAATGACCCACTATTTTTCTTGTTAAAAATTGTTGAAAACGTATGATATTACATCTACTTAAAGTACATGTAAAACTTGGGAATTCAAAATCAATATAACTCTGTGAAGAAAAAATGCTTGTCAATGCAAACAGTTCGCAAAGAAACGACTGTACAAGTATCTCCCATGTGGTCTAGTGGTTAGGATTCGGCGCTCTCACCGCCGCGGCCGGGGTTCGATTCCCCGCATGGGAACGGTCTTTTTTTTTCACTTGCCTCCGATTTTCCTAATTGGTTTAGGTTTCTTTTATTTGTTAGCTTTTGTTTGACAGTTTATTAATGATGCTGATGAGAAAGATCCAATTCCCAAAATTCTGGAAGAATAATGATCCGACATTTCGGTAAAGGGAAAATACAGGACTTGAAACCTGTGTTTTGTTTTACGATACAGGAAAAGCTCTCACAAATAAACTAATTGAAGAGCTTGACAGAGGATTTGAAAACATTGATAACAGAATAGTAAACAACGACTCAAAGGACATGTTTTTAGCAACTGCAAAGAAAGCCGTAGACAGAGTTTGCCTTAAGGTTGATCCAGTCAGAAAATGCCAAGCATGGGAAGAAGAGGCTTCAAATCAACAATTAAAAGATCTGAAGAAATGACATGATCATATGGAAAGAAGAAAATTGCAAAAATCAATAAAAAATACTAAGAAAAAAACTAAGGAATGACTACTGCCAACAATTAGCAGAAAATAACAATGCTAATGCTGAAGTTAGGGATGTTGAAAAGGAATTTGGAATGGATAACAATCATTTAAAATTTAAGACCAGTAATAAGGTATCCGGATCAAATGAAAAATTCAATGCTTATTTCAAAAGCCATTTTGAGGTCCGTTAATTTCCCCTTCCGTTAAAGCTTGATAAAACTGAGAAATTCCCATTCCTCCAGGATGAAATAATTGAAATCAACCAGAATATTCCGGATGAGGAACATGTACGGAATGCTTTGAAGAGGTTTTGGGGGCAACAAAATTTAATGGACGGTCAAATCAAAACGTTGGCGTAGAAATATAACGAAAATTCTAATTCTAATTCTTATTCTAATTCTAATTCTAAGCATTAATCAAAGTTCCAATAACATGGCTGAATGCAAATATTATGTGTCTGTACAAGAAAGGCCTCAGGAGTGTTGCAGCAAAACATAGTTTTTATCTATTGGTGCTAGTAGAGTGAATAGAATACTTCTAGAAAATTATCACCAAGAGATTCTTATGAAACTTATGTAATCTTCTTCTTCGTCGTATCTCACATCAATCATATAGTCCCGCTCCAGAACTTGGCCGTTCCTATAGCTTCGTCGGTTGGTTTAGCAAGCTCATCCTCTGTACAGCCGGGTGCCAGGGCGCAAGTCAGCAGGTGGTTCATTGACTGTTCGCTTCCGCAGTCACATGTGCTTGAGTTGCACATGCCCCAGGCCTTCAGAGAGACCTTGCATCTACCTTGACCTGCTCTCGGGCGGTTCAGCGTCTGTCAGGTTGGCCAGTCGAGATGGTTGCCTGACGCAAGCTCCTGTGTTGGTATAATGCCTCTGGTGAGCCATACAGGAGCCATGCTGTTTTCGTGCCAGGACTCTAGCCATTTCTCTTCAATGGCAGCATCCACGGAGACTGCAAGGGGCTCTGTGGAATCCATGAAGCTGTTTCTTGATGGTAGATGCTTTCTGGTCAGTTGGTACTGGTAGAGAGGATGTCTTTCGTCGTTGTCTTGCTTCAATCGTTCATTGTGGCTCATGACCTCTCGGCGGATACTAGGCGGNCTGCTCTCGGGCGGTTCAGCGTCTGTCAGGTTGGCCAGTCGAGATGGTTGCCTGACGCAAGCTCCTGTGTTGGTATAATGCCTCTGGTGAGCCATACAGGAGCCATGCTGTTTTCGTGCCAGGACTCTAGCCATTTCTCTTCAATGGCAGCATCCACGGAGACTGCAAGGGGCTCTGTGGAATCCATGAAGCTGTTTCTTGATGGTAGATGCTTTCTGGTCAGTTGGTACTGGTAGAGAGGATGTCTTTCGTCGTTGTCTTGCTTCAATCGTTCATTGTGGCTCATGACCTCTCGGCGGATACTAGGCGGTGCGATTCCAGCCAGAGCACAGACGCGTGCCATGGGTGTTGGTTTCAAGCAGCCGGCCACTATTTATGTAATAAAAATGAGTAATTCACAATATGCGCAAGACCACGACTTCCATGTGGAGTCCATGCATAGCCTCTCAGAAGATTGTTATTTGAAACGGCTGCAAAGAAATATCATCGTAATCCTTCGATTAAGATTGCTGATCTACTGAATCTATCAATTGAGTAAATCAAAAAAGTGACACAAACCAGACGACAGTTCGCCGAGTCGCAACGAAACCGGACTAATGCGCCTTGGAAAGAAGTTGTATGGAGCGTTTTACAGGTACAGGTAGGTTGGAGCTTCGAAATATTTTTAAGTGCGCAAAGGGTTAAGTAAAGTGAATGCACCACCTTGAGAGAATTAATTATAAACGTTACCTGCCCTTGTCTTCAAACATAAAACTTGCCCCCACCCCCTGCAGGTAAGGTTCAGCAAAATGCAGTAAATGTACCATCTGCACGGTAGTGCTTAGACTAATATTTTTAAGAACCTCTGCTGTTTCACTTGTAACTAATACTATTAATTATAAGTGAAATTGCAGTGTTTATAAATATTGACATCGTTCTTTTCCCTTACATTTTTAGGACGATGCTAAAAAAAATCTTTCAAAATTCCATGAGAATATTTAAGGAAATCACTTACCATCCTTTGATAGTAGCAGAATCTATCAGGTATGTTTCTTGAAAATCCGACGCAACGCTTTCAGAAATCCACAACTGGTTGAAAATATAACAAAAATCACATAGGAGAACAATAGATTCATCTCGAGATAAGGTATGTAGTTCTGCTAAGGAACTTTCAATGATAAGGTCTCTAGGCTAATAAGATGCTAAAAATTAATATACTTTTATTTAGTTTTGTCCCTTTGTACTTAAAACAATCATTTATTTGGGTAAATTACAGTAATTAAGAGGAAAGTTCATATAAAAAGAGTCTTCAAAAACTCTTTGATTAAATACAAAGCAGTTAAACTCTTTGAAAAGCCAATTTCCTTGTTCAATTTTTTGACCTAACTTGTGAATTCATATCAAATAAGCAGTTCATTCAGGCAACTTAATATGGAGTACAAAATTATATGAACTCATTCCATCGGGGTTGGTTAAATAAACAAAATACCTAATATTTTATTGGCAATAAGAATTGAAACACGAGATGAAACAATCGACCCATGTTACAATTACAAAGCTTTTTTTACCAATTCTTATGTCTGACAAGATTATCAGCCATGAATCATACAAGATTATTGACAAACAAATGTGATCGAGATAAGAATAATATGATGGGTCTTAATTCATGGTATTGGAATGAAAAATAAGACATTGGAAAGATAGAACGCTAACCACAGTTCAAAGCAGTAAACCATGGGCAGGTAAAATATAAGCTTATAAAACGTAGACATTTGCTTTCCAGAGAAATACACTGATTCTATAGAATTCACAAAAAACACTAGAAAATGATAGAGAAACCCCCTGTTAAGTGTTAAGCCGGCGAAAATCTTGAAGCCGGAAACGTTGACGACAAACTGGTGTCTAATAGGGTTTATTTTGCTTCGTTTTGACTTCAAGTCAACATTACAACTGAGCAGTACAATATAAGTAACTCAGCCTGGACCCTCTTACGAGTCTCCTGCTAGTCCTAAGCCCATGAAAAGGATGAGGGCTGAGCTTGGGGCCGACAATCCTACCTCATAGAAAAGCTCTCGTCACAGAAACCAGTACCAGAAATCAAATTATAGCTCATGGTAAGGGGAGAAGAAGCATGGCAGGAGACTGAGCAGATGATGGATGACAGTCAAATCCAACAGGGAGCTGTCAGCCAGAAGATCGATTTCCTGAAGCTGAAAAACAGGACATGACTGGCATGCTGCAATGTTCCGACATTGTATCAAACAGGAAAGCTGGATCAGGTATGAAAAGTATGGATTAAACTTTGGAAATTGGTGAAGCAAGATGGACAAGAGGGGAAAAAGGAAGTTAGCGTCTGGTCACACAATACTATATTCAAGAAGATCAAGCAGCCACACAGAGGGAGTTGCTCTATTGTTAGCAGCAACATGCAAAAGACCTTGTTAGAGTGAATGCTGATGCGACCTTGACTTATGAAAGCCAGATACAACTCCTAACAGACTAAGCTAACTGTAATTTTGTGCTATACACCAACTAAAGATGCAGAGGAGAATGACCAATACATTTTCTACAAACAACTTCAAGCTTCAGTTGATGAAACCAAGTTGCATGACATGCTGCTAGCCATTGGAGATATGAATCCAAACGTTGGCGATGTGAACAGAGGAAGAGAGTATTTTAGGGGGAGACAGGATTGTGGAGATATCAACAATGGAGAGTGCATGAAAGACTTCTGTCAAAAAAATGACCTGGTCATAGGAGGAGCATCATTCCAACACCGAGATACGAATAAGACAACATGGACATCACCAGATAAAATAAGACCCAAATCGACCACATCCTAGTTAACAGAAAATGGCGGAGTCCATAACAGAACGTGAGAGGTTGCTGAAGAGCTGACGTCGCCAGTTATCACAGCCTTCTTGTGAAAAACATATTTTGACTACGCAAGACAAGAAAGGGACAGGAGAGAGAAAAACGGCTACACTTTGCAAAACTAAAGGAAGAAACCAACAGACAAGCCTTCAGTCAGGAGATTAGAAACGGCTTGGGGAAGAACAGTAGTTAAATATTGACTGATTCTACCAAGTCCTTGGAGAAACCAGTGACTAAGTTCTGGAATTCGGAAAGTAAAAGAAGGAGGTGTTGATCCAAACAAAACTATGGCAAAAAATCAACGTGAGGAAAGAAGTGAAACAGACGATCATGTCTATAAGATCTGAAAGGAATTAATAAAAACGTAAAAGGAAATACTCTGATTTGGACAAAGAAGTGAAGAAGCTGCCAAAAAATAGACAAGAAGGCAGCAATTAAGATAACGAAAAATGGAAAGGAGACCGGGGTGGACGGGATAACAGCTGAGATGTTACGAGCGGAGGAGAAAGAGCCCCCAATACTGCTGACTGAGATTTTCAGGCAGATACGGGAGGATAAATCACCATCTGAGGCTACCAAGAAAAAGGGGCCTTTCAGACCGCAAAAACCTGGCGAGGAATCACGCTTCTGTCACTCACCTGTGAAGTCTTTAGCAAGATCGTACACAAAATACTTTCAGATGCCTTGGATCGTTGTATTCATTACAAACAGGCAGCCTTCCATTTGGGCAGGCCTTGCTCAGACCGTATCTTCACGCTACGGCAGATTCTGGAGCAAAGCAAAAAGTGGAATGGACTTTTGCATGCTAACGCTATCGATTTAGAGATTGATAGTATCCACGGAGAATCCTTATAGAAGATACTCCGCCACTTCGGTGCTTCTCAAAAGATGGTAAACATAGTAAAGATGCTATATATGGACTTCTCATTGCACGTAATTCGCAACAACAAGCTATCTAGCGCCTTTAGAGTCAACTCAAGAGCCAAGCAAGTAAGGAACCGCTCAACTTTTCTCTTTGTCCTTAGCATGGGTTGGATTATGAAGACGACTGTCGGCACAGAAAGAAGGGGTCTTCGTTGGAACTCTACTAGTTGCCTCGAGGACTTGGATTTTGCTGAGAATACTGCACTACTTACACACCTTCACCAAGACATCCAGGCAAAGACTAACACGATGGCAGACACAGCAAGAAAGATTGGCCTCAATATCAGCCCAGAGAAGACTAAGCACCTACGGATGAACAACAGGGCAGGCGCACTGAATGAAGAGGAGATTGAAGGGGTGGAACACTCCACCTACCTGGGATCCAAGATGACTAAGAATGGAGATACTGGCAATACTATATTGACTATCTCTTTGCTGATTATTTCGAAGTAATGGTCAAACAGCCATCACATTACTAAGAACATATCTTTTTGTTCTTAATTCCCTAGAATTGCTTATATCCTTGAGCTCATGCTAACTTAGTGGTAGCTCAAATACTACTCCTATCTGTTCGAAGAAGTTAAAGAACAGAAGTCAACATAAGTCAAAGGCCAACCGCAATGACCTTTAAAAATTGGAAAAAATATAGTGAAGAGGCCTTACCAGTACTTTCCGATCCAGTGTTTGTGTTTTCACAACTTGTGCTAGCTCATCATAAAACAAAGCGGTGGCCCTTGGCATCTTAGAAACGCACGTTTTAACCATCTCCAGTAAATTTACCACCTGTTTATAAATATCTGCAGCCAAGCGTGTTACGGTTTGACTGCAAAGAGATTGATTGTCATCTTCATCGTCCAAATCGCTCTTTCTTGCCATGTTTCCAATGCTCATTACAGCACCAACTATACCAATTCTTTTATACCTATTAAAAATGGCAACAAGCATAAACACAAGATATTTATCTCTGTGTGTGTGTCTCTCTCTCTCTGTGACTGTTTCTCTGTCTGTCTATATATATATATATATATATGTGTGTGTGTGTGTGTACACATACATACATACATACATACATACATACATACATGTATGTAATCAACGATTTAGTTATAAATTAATTAACCATTTATTTCCATGTACTCCTTTTGATCAGACTGTGGTGCTAAAATTCTGTCTGATTTTTTCCTGACGTTCAAAGATACACTAAAATCCCGACATTTCCTTAAATGTTCCTTAATTCTTTAAATTGGCGAGTTTCGAGTCTTTCTTTCAAGTATGGGAACATTGTAGTACTGCCCAAATGGAAAACTGTTGCATCTTAAAAAAGACTTTCATCCACTTCAGAGTAAAACAAGAAATGATAGAGAAATTTTCTGGGGCAGAGGATTTCAAACGCAAAGAAAAATGGTTTCGTCATCATCCAATATATTTGTCTTCCTCTAAGATCACACTAAAATGACAAAATCTCCAGTAACCAAGAAGTCGGATGCATATTGGTGCATTGAAACAGACATTAAAATTAACATATATAGCCAAGAAGTCTTAAATGGACACGCCCCTCGGTATTAATTTCTTAAAAATTGAAACATCTAAGCAAACAGTAAACACCACCGGATACAAGATGGTTTTTCATTACTAGAGATACACCAAAGTAATAATAACTAACAGTAATATGGTATACATAAAATTTACAGCTTACTTTAATACACTGCTTGATAACTGTTTCCTTATTATCATATGAACATCGTCTTGTATAGCACTTTTCCCATCTGTTTCCTTTAAGGTTAACAAGCTTAACATTGAGAACAAATCTCGTACTTGATGTAGCTCAAGTGTTTCAGAGTAATAGAGAACATTCTGTGAAATTTAGAAATAAAAAACCTGTAGTTTCTTCAAGGGATGTAAGGAATAACCAAAGATCTTACAACTAAAAGTGGACCATCATTACAAGACATAAAATGATACCTATTTCAGCTGCTGCTACTACTACTACTACTACTACTACTACTACTACTATTCTACTATACTACTACTACTA